>CM056060.1:68845991-69379617 GCA_029574335.1 Rana kukunoris
GTGCACCATTAGATCATATGGTGAGAATCAGAGTGATCATATAAATGCAGGCCTAGCCTAGTTCACCTGGCTGCTGCTGGCTTGATCGACCTGGGCTGGACCTGTGCTTGGCTGCCTTGCCACTGCTTGCCAATCGTGTCTAAGCACTGTCTGACACGCACGAGCTCCAAGGGTGGCCTGGCCGGGCGGCGCGGAAGGTGAACTCCTATGTTCCTTCACCCTGCAGGAGAAAGTGGGCGGTACTGGCGCGCACCGCACGGGACGATGGGATGACGCCGGTCACGTTCTGCTCGGCTCCTCCCCTCCCTCAGACTCGTGACACGCTCTCTCCACTCCTGGTCAGTGACAGTGAGTGAGTCGCGCCCGCGGAAAGGAATTGGAAAGTACGGCACTGAATGCAGCGGCGAGCATGGCGGCCGCAACCCCCGCCGGCGGCCGGCCCGCCGCTGCTTTTACCGCGACAGGCGACACACACTGTCTGTACACAAAACTGACTGACTAGAGGCATAGGGCAGCAGCCAGGCGTCCACCAATGCAGTATACAATATTGCAAAGTGCGGCCGCCGCGGCCGCGATTGCGGCCGCGTCTGCGGCCTAATTGATTGATTTGACTGACAGGCAGCCGGCCTACCGGGAATTTTCCCGGTATCCCGGTAGGCCAGTCCGGCCCTGGTGGCAGGAAACTTACTTTCAACTTATTTTCAACTGTAGAGATAAGTACTAATACCCTATCCCCCGGGGAGAAGGTACGGATCTTGGCCCTGTGGTTATACACTCTCTGTTGTGCCAACTGTGCTTGGGCCAAAAGTTCCCTAACAATTGGCATTACCTGTGCAATTCTATCTTGCATCAGGGCGACATGCTCAAGCACACTCCTTTAGGGAGAACTTTCACTTTCCCAAGCTTCCCTGGCAATATCCAACAGCCCTCTTGAGTGTCTCCCATAAAGAAACTCAAAGGGTGAAAAACCTGTAGAGGATTGTGGTACCTTCCTAATGGCAAACATTAAATAGGGAATAAGACAGTTCCAATTCTTTCCATCTCTATCCACCACTCTCTTTAACCACTTCAATACCCGCCCATTGTCATATGATGTCCACAGATGGGATCTCCCATCCTGGGTGGACGTCATATGACGTTCTGGGCTTTGCCGCGGGATATCTGAATGATGTCTGCAGCTAGAGCCATCATTCAGATATCCATGTCTTCAGCCAGCGATCCTGCGCACCATAAGAATGATCATAGCGGCGGATCTACTGCTTGATCATTCTTATAGGCGGCGGAAGGAGACATCCCCCCCTCCCATCGCCATCCGGTGCTTCTCCAGGCCATTGGGGGCCCGGGGAAGGAATCGTCTGGCGCTGGCAGGAAGCATAGAGATGACTAGTGACCAGATGGTCACCAGTCATCTCTATGACCGTCGCAGGACCCGGACGCGATGTGATGACGTCACGCCCAGGTCCCCGTAAGTAAACAAAGCCGCGATTGCGGCTAGTGAGCAACACCGATCATGAGACCCCGAATCTCTCCATAAAGAGGACCTGTCACACACATTTCCTATTACAAGGGATGTTTACATTCCTTGTAATAGGAATAAAAGTGATTAAAAAAATAAATGTAAAAAAAATTAACAAATACGTAAAAAAAAAAAACAATAAAAAAAAATTAAAACGCCCCTGTCCCCGGTACCTCCTGCACAGAAGCGAACGCACACGTAAGTCCCGCTGACATATGTAAACACCTTTTAAACCACATATGTGAGGTATCGCCGCGTGCTTTAGCGTGTCTGCAACATTTCTAGCACTAGTTCTCCTCTGTAAATCTAAACTGGTAACCTGTAAAAAAATTCAAAGCGTTGCCTATGGAGATTTTTAAGTACCGACGTTTGGCGCCATTCCATGAGTGTGCGCAATTTTAAAGTGTGACATGTTAGGTATCTATTTACTCGGTGTAACATAATCTTTCATATTTTACAAAAAAAAAATGGGCTAACTTTACTGTTTTGTTATTTTTTTTAATTCATGAAACTATTTTTTTCCCAAAAAAAGGCGTCTGAAAAATTATTGCGCAAATACCGTGCAAGATAAAAAGTTGCAATGACCATCGTTTTATTCCCTAGGGTGTCTGCTAAAAAAAAAAACATATATAATTTTTGGGGGTTCTGCATAATTTTCTAGCAAAAGAATGATGATTTGTACATGTAGGAGAGAAGTGCCAGAATAGGCCCGGTATTGAGGTGTATATAAAAGCCCGGTATTGAAGTGGTTAACATTTGTTTAAGGGTTTTGTTGAGTCTTTCAACCAACCCATCTGTTTGGGGGTGATACACAGATGTACGCAATTGTGTCACTTTGAACAACTTGCACAGTTCTTTCATAACCCGGAACATAAAGGGTGTTCCTTGGTCCGTAAGTAGTATACCTTACAAATACGCATGTGGCTAAAAACAAGAGATAGCTCTTTGGCTATGGTTTTGGCCGAGAGAGGAATCGCCTCTGGATAATGGGTGGCATAGTCCAATAGAACAAAAATGTACTGATGCCCCCTAGCAGACTTTACTATTTGACCTACCAAATCCACGGCGATCCTCTCAAAGAGAACCTTAATGATGGGATGGGGTACTAGCGGGTTATGGAAATGTGGCATAGGTGCCGACTTCTGATACACAGGGCAGGAGGAACAATCATTTTCTGTTTCCTTCATGACCCCGGGCCAATAAAATCTCTGCAACACTCTCTCTTGGGTTTTCTCTGTCCCCAGATCACCTCCAAGAATGTGCCCATGGGCCAACTCTAACATAAACTTCCTGTAAGGTTTGGGCACCACAAGTTGCTCAATGGTTTCTTCTGCCCTTTTAGCCACCTGATAGAGTAGGTCCCTTTCCATGATGATGTACGGGTAAGTGCAGGTCGTACCTGGGTTCACTAACTCGCCATGTATTTTCAGTACGTTTTCCCGTGCCTTTATTAGGGTGAGGTCCTTTAACTGTTTGGTGGCAAAGTTTTCCCTGTGAACCTCGAGATCAGAAAACTCTACAGACGGCATGTTTTCGTCTGAGGATGTTGGCTCCTCCCCAGTTTCTTGAGTCTCCCCTGCCAATACCGACAAGGGGAATTCTGGAGAGTCTTCACCACTCTCAGAGGAATTCTGGTTATCAGATTTCTGGTATGTAGAGGCACCAGTGGGGGGCTCAGGATAATCCCATAGTTCCCAGAACTTTGGAAAATCCCTTCCCACAATGGCATCATGTGGTTAGTGAGACACTAACCCCCACCTGATGAGAGAGGGTACCTTTGGAGGTCTCAAAACACACTGTGGGAAATTGAAGGACGAAAACTGGACAGCCGCACTCCGAAATCACTTAAAATAAGTTGTCTTTTATTTTTCAACTGTACACACAGTCACTGCAACCAACAAAATACAGTATGGCCGACGCGTTTCGCACTTACAATCAGTACTTAGTCATGGCTAAAAAAGGTTCACACTAAAATGACATATATACTCAAACACATAATCACATGAGAAAAGATCCACCTATGGCAGTAAAAGATTAATTAAGTAATTAAACACTACATCAAACCAGCTGAAGGGGGTAGGGCCTCCCTCAAAATTAACACTTTCAAGTAAAAAACATATAAACACATGTAATGTATATAGGAACACCTGTATGTATCCAAATACCCCTATAAAATCTTAATTAAAACCACAATCCACGTGTCTAAAGTTTGCAAGCATATATGATGAAGAAAAGAGGGAAGGACGGCCGCACTCCAAGGATTTTCAAACGAAAAAAGTTGTCTTTATTGTAAATCCAAAAACATGTACAGTCACAGCAATCACAGAAAACAGGACAGCCGACGCGTTTCGCACTCGATCAGTGCTTAGTCATGGCTCAAGCATATACTTGACAGGTATGATGCGCCATTCTTCACTTTGCCAGGTGTTTCAATGTGACACCCAACCAGCGCTTATATGATTGGAACCATAATAACTATGCTGGGAGGGCCAGTAGATTGATCTAAACTGTGTAGAAACATAGACAGACTATGGAAATGGACCGACTATGAAGTGAAAAATTAATAATAATAGTTAATTAATAATAGTAAGTGATGCTGTCCTTGTGAAATGTGGCAAAAAGTGTCCATAGTGGCTGCGTGAAAGGGTTAAACCTTAAGCTTCTAAGTGTAATGTGTTGCAAAAAAAAAAAAAAAAATTCTTTTGATGATCTAGTGTAAAAGTCTGTGATCTAGTGCCATAATGAACGGTCATTTTCACTATATTAAAAAATGGCCAAACTATAGCCGGTCAGTTTCTGACCGTAGTATAAATATTAGTGATGGATCCATCATACAAATGCATGATGATCTAGTATAAAAGTCTGTGGTCTAATGCCATAATATACGGTCCTTTTCACTATGTTAAAAAAATGTCAAAACTATAACCGTATGGCTAGGTCACTAAAGGTATTAGCGACCCTAATATCTTAGAGGAGCTCAAAAGAAACATTCATTTGTGACCATGGTGCAAATATTAGTGATAGATCCGTCATGCAAATGTATGATGATCTAGTGTAAAAGTCTGTGGTCTAGTGCCATAATGAACGGTCATTTTCACTATGTTAAAAAATGGTAAAACTGACCGTAATACAAATATTAGTGATGGATCCATCATACAAATGTATGATGATCTAGTATAAAAGTCTGTGATCTAATGCCATAATAAAAAAACATTATAGGGGGGGGGGTGTATAATTGGAAAAAGGTGCTACTATAATGTGTGTGATGAGAGAGAACAAAGACCCCTATACGTACGGGATCTGTGATGAATAATATGTTCTAAACTATGGGCTTCAGGAATGAAGCTCCGCTAGAACCGGGGTGTGGTGGTGTCCGTCAGGTATCCGCCCGGGGAATGCCCAAAATTTGATAATAGATGCTCCAATAGAATGCATGTATAGCACCAGTAAAAGTTGGACTGTATAGTTTGTCACAAATAGCGGAAATAACAAAAGCGGAAGAGACCCAGAAACAGTGGGTGGACATTAAGGCCATGAGCAACTTATTGTAGGGGAGCTCATGTGAAACCCAGAACGAATTCAAAAGGCCTCCTCCGCCTACCGCCAAATTTAAAGTGACCTTGAATGCACTCCCCGTGCAGTAACCTGGTACTCCCACCACGCAGAACCCTCCCTGTCCGGTCCTGAATGATCGGGAGGGAAACCTGATCGGATAAGATGTATAAAATAATTAGATAAACAAACAATAATGTAAACCTATAGTGTGGTCCACCTATCTGTGGACTAGTGTACATGTCATTCATAGTATACTAGCATGGTGTGGGTAGATAGATGAATTAATGAAGATGATACAGACTACAGGCACAGTTTAAAGCATATGTAGGTGTGAATGAGAATGGAAAGGACATGTATATAACCACGGCAGTTAGAGGAAAGAAATGCATGTGCCAAAGCAGGGGGGTGTGTTCAATCATGGAAATGGGACACATCCCAGTCGAAGTTGAGTCCCTGGGGCTGTCTACAACTGAGATGAAATATCCAGAATACTTCTCGTTTGCAGAGAAGTTTGAATTTATCTCCCCCTGGGTGGGCACACAACCCTCTCCATGCCCTGTATAGATAAGCTGGAAATATTTTTGTCATGTACGTTGTTCCAATGTTTAGCCACGTTGGTATTGTGGTTTTTCTCAATATCATACAGATGGTCACTGAGTCTGTCCCTTAGTCTCCTAATAGTCCTACCCACATACTGGACACGACAAGAATTGCATGTGATCACATAGACTACGAATTTTGTGTTACAGTAAATGAATTGTTTGATTTTAAAATCTCTACCGTTAGAACATGATTGCACGACTTGGCCAGTTCCTATTAAGGGACAGTATCTACACCCGTGAGTGCCACATTTAAAGGTACCCACAAAATTCAACCAGGTTTGGGAAGTGGATTTGGATACAAAAAGACTGGGTTAGAGAACCCCCCCCAATGTTGGGGCTCTGCGACTCACTGTTTTAATGCCTTCGAACAAGATGGATGCATAAGACGTGTCACTGTATAAAACAGGAAGGTATTTGTTAACAGTCTGTCTAATCTTATTGAACTCCATACTGTATGGAGTGCAAAAGATAGGGGCTAATCCGTTGGCCATGGGGCTGGTGTGCATATCCCTCGACCCCCTGTTGGCCAACAGTGAGTCCCTGGAGATAGTGCTGACCCTATAAAGGGCTTTATTAATGACTGTGGCTGAATAGCCTCGGTCCTTGAACCTGTGAGCCATTGCCCGAGCCTCACCTGTGAAATCAACAGAAGAGGTGCAGAGCCTCTTAAGGCGAAGGAACTGCCCATAGGGAATACTGTTAACGGTGTGTGAAGGATGGGATGAGTCGGCTCGTAATAGGGCATTGCCCGCTGTGTTCTTTCTATAAAGACCCGTGGAAATGGTGTCATAGGCACCTGTAAGCTTTACATCCAGGAACTCAATGGTAATGGGCTGTAGGTTGCCCGTAAACCGAAGGTTCAGCTCATTATCGTTGAGATAGTGTAACCATTCATTCAGATCTGCAAACTCATCTGAAACGATGAGAATCAGATCATCAATGAAATGACAGTACAGGACTGTGTCAGGACGGCGGGGGCTGGTACCCCCAAAGATGCAGGACCTTTCCCACCACCCCATGTACAGATTGGCCAGGGATGGTGAGAACTTGGCCCCCATCGAAGCCCCGCATCTCTGGAGGTAGCAGACCCCGTCGTGCATTCAAGGTCACTTTAAATTTGGCGGTAGGCGGAGGAGGCCTTTTGAATTCGTTCTGGGTTTCACATGAGCTCCCCTACAATAAGTTGCTCATGGCCTTAATGTCCACCCACTGTTTCTGGGTCTCTTCCGCTTTTGTTATTTCCGCTATTTGTGACATACTATACAGTCCAACTTTTACTGGTGCTATACATGCATTCTATTGGAGCATCTATTATCAAATTTTGGGCATTCCCCGGGTGGATACCTGACGGACACCACCACACCCCGGTTCTAGCGGAGCTTCATTCTTGAAGCCCATAGTTTAGAACATATTATTCATCACAGATCCCGTACGTATAGGGGTCTTTGTTCTCTCTCATCACACACATTATAGTAGCACCTTTTTCCAATTATACATCCCCCCCCCCCTCCCCTGTTTTTTTTATTTTTTATTATGGCATTAGACCACAGACTTTTATACTAGATCATCATGCATTTGTATGATGGATCCATCACTAATATTTGTATTACGGTCAGTTTTGCCATTTTTTAACATAGTGAAAATGACCGTTCATTATGGCACTAGACCACAGACTTTTACACTAGATCATCATACATTTGCATGACGGATCTATCACTAATATTTGCACCATGGTCACAAATGAATGTTTCTTTTGAGCTCCTCTAAGATATTAGGGTCGCGAATACCTTAAGTGACCTAGCCATACGGTTATAGTTTTGACATTTTTTTAACATAGTGAAAAGGACCGTATATTATGGCATTAGACCACAGACTTTTATACTAGATCATCATGCATTTGTATGATGGATCTATCACTAATATTTATACTACGGTCAGAAACTGACCGGCTATAGTTTGGCCATTTTTTAACATAGTGAAAATGACCGTTCATTATGGCACTGGATCACAGACTTTTACACTAGATCATCAAAATAATTTTTTTTTATTTTTTTTTTGCAACACATTACACTTAGAAGCTTAAGGTTTAACCCTTTCACGCAGCCACTATGGACACTTTTTGCCACATTTCACAAGGACAGCATCACTTACTATTATTAATTAACTATTATTATTAATTTTTCACTTCATAGTCGGTCCATTTCCATAGTCTGTCTATGTTTCTACACAGTTTAGATCAATCTACTGGCCCTCCCAGCATAGTTATTATGGTTCCAATCATATAAGCGCTGGTTGGGTGTCACATTGAAACACCTGGCAAAGTGAAGAATGGCGCATCATACCTGTCAAGTATATGCTTGAGCCATGACTAAGCACTGATCGAGTGCGAAACGCGTCGGCTGTCCTGTTTTCTGTGATTGCTGTGACTGTACATGTTTTTGGATTTACAATAAAGACAACTTTTTTCGTTTGAAAATCCTTGGAGTGCGGCCGTCCTTCCCTCTTTTCTTCATCATATATGCTTGCAAACTTTAGACACGTGGATTGTGGTTTTAATTAAGATTTTATAGGGGTATTTGGATACATACAGGTGTTCCTATATACATTACATGTGTTTATATGTTTTTTACTTGAAAGTGTTAATTTTGAGAGAGGCCCTACCCCCTTCAGCCGGTTTGATTCAGTGTTTAATTACTTAATTAATCTTTTACTGCCATAGGCGGATTTTTTCTCATGTGATTATGTGTTTGAGTATATATGTCATTTTAGGGTGAACCTTTTTTAGCCATGACTAAGCACTGATTGTAAGTGCGAAACGCGTCGGCCATACTGTATTTTGTTGGTTGCAGTGACTGTGTGTACAGTTGAAAAATAAAAGACAACTTATTTTAAGTGATTTCGGAGTGCGGCTGTCCAGTTTTCGTCCTTCAATTTGCTATCATTAGCATTGCCAGCACCTTGGTAGTTCAACAACCCTTGATTGCACACGGGGCTCACCTGGAGCGGTGAGAAATTTGTCTGTTTGTCAAAACACACTGTAGTCACAAGATACTCTCAGGTGTCCCCATGCACACAAATAACAGCTACCTTATTATTCCCAGAGACATCTGTAGAAACGAATTCAGCCTTTATCAGTGTCACCAGACTACCTGAATCTAGCAACACAACAACATTTCTAACATTAATACACATTTTGCATAAATGTTTCTCAGTTCCCCGAATAGCAGTGCATGCGACTGACGCAAACAGCGACTGACGTCTCTCCCTTAAAAAGTCACATTGGCGGTCAACAAAGACTGGCCTTTGATTTGCCTCCTCGTAGCACGTAGGGCCATCCTAAAAAATTGGACCTCTACAAACTGTCCTTCTGTAACTCAGATGCAGCGAGAGCTCCTCCTTCTTTATAAAGAACGTTCCACCACAGACTTCAACCGCGATACCTCCAAATCTCGGTTCCTGTCAACCTGGGGACCCTTCATGCGAGCTACTCTCTCTCCAGAGGAATGCCCCAACTTTGAACATTTCACTTTCTCCTACTTTAAATCCCCCCCGCCATCTATACCTAGAAGGAACAGTCTCTCATAATGCCATGATGGTCACATCGCTCTTGTATGATATCTCACTGTTGGTTACTGTTTCATTTTGTCTCCTTTTTCTTACCTCTCTTATGGTGCCTGCAATGCCACAGTGCCCCCCCCCCCCCCGGAGGGTATCTTCTACAAAGCGCTATAGGTATCTTCTTTTCGCTCCTACAGTTTCCTAGGACCATACCAGATTATAAGATCCACCTAGTTTTGCCTGAATGTTGTTTGGATACCCACTGTTTAATATTTTTGCTTGTACCCCTTTTACGCCTACCTGGCAGGTCTTAGTGTGTATCTTTGCACTGGTATCCTTTATACTTGCACCTTTTACCACTATGATGTATGTACTTTACTTGTACCATGTTGTTACATCAGCTATTGTCCCTTACCCTCCTGCTCTGTTATTGTTTTTGTTTTTTCTTTACTTCCCTTTGTATGACCTTTTAAAATTCAATAAAAAATATTTTAAAAAAAAAAGTCACATTGCATGGGTTCATCCACAACCGGGCAATTTGCTGCAATGTGTTCCTCTTGCTGACAGCGGTAGCAAACAATCCTTTTTGCTGCCTCTTGAGGCCTTGACTTCCCGGGCTGTTCTCGCCAGACACTAGGGAGAACTCCCACCCTCTCACTCTCTCTACCCTCACCCCTTGGAATCATCTTACCCGCCACTGGGGATGGTCTGGTCTTAAGGGGGAAAGTCTGTGAGTCTCTGGAAGAGGCAATCAGGTTCTCTGTAGCCAAGTACCTCTGAACAAGATCCACAAGCTTATCGGCCGTTTCTGGGTCTCCATGGCTTACCCACTTTTGGATGGGAGTAGTAAGAGCTCTCAGGAAGCGATCCATCACAACACGTTCCACAATCTTTGGTGCGGACAAAGTCTCTGGCTGTAACCACTTCCTGCTCAGGTGAATGAGGTCATACATTTGAGATCTGGGGGGGTTTTCCCAGCCGGAAAGTCCAGTTATGCACACGATGAGCCCGGACAGCCAGGGTGACACCCAGCTGCGCCAATATTTCAGTTTTTAGCACCACATAGTCTTTTGCTTGGTCAGGCGCTAAGTCATAATAAGCTTTCTGCAATTCCCCAGTTAACAGAGGGGCCACCAGTCCAGCCCACTGCTCCTTGGGGCCATTTTTCCCTTTCAGCGGTCCTTTCAAATGTGGTTAAAAACACCTCTGGATCATCCTCTCCAGTCATTTTTGTCAGTAAACCACTCCAAAGGATGCGGTATTAGTGGAACCACTTGCCTCACTGGTCTGTGGACATTGCTGCATTAAAGTCTCCATTTGTTGTTGTAGCCTCTGCTCTTGCTTCTGCAACAGGTCTATGAAGCTGGCCTCAGATTGCTGCTGGGCTTGTTGCTGGGCTTCCAAACTCTGCAGATGAGCTTGCTGCTGGGCTGCGAGGCTCTGTTGCAAAGTCGCATTTGTCTGCTTTTGCGCTGCGAGGCTATTTTGCAAACCTGCATTTGTCTGCTGCTGATTGGCATTTGCTAGAGCCAGCTGTTTCAGTATCTCCTGTTGGCCTTTAAAAAAACTGCCACTGGTTCTCCACCAACTGTGAGGGGGTTAGCCCGGCAGTGGGTGTGTGTGACCCCCTGGATGGGTTCAGCACACAAAAACAATTAGGCACAGCAGACGGTGGTAGGAGGAAAACAAAAGGGTGCAGTTTTTATTTGAACTATATACAAAAATAAATGTAACAGAAAAAAATAAACACAAAAATAAACCCTGGTCACTTGACCACTCACTAAACACATCAGTGTCCCCAACTAACACCTGGGTACAGCCTAGTGTTGCCCCAGTCCCTAACTCCCTGCTCTTTAAATTTGTGGTAGTAGTAGCCACACAGGCTTTGTCTCACCGCACAGAGAACACTCCCCAGACTATTTACACAGGTCTGGTTCCAGGTTGGAGCATATCTCTCTGCATGCTGGGAGTTTTTGTAGAGGACCTAACAAGCCCACCTGATACAGCTGGGCTCATCAAGTCCTCCCAGCAGGACTCCCAGCACTCCCCCTAGAGGTATAAACTGGCATAAAGCCTGAAACTAGGTGATAAATACATTGCATCCTGGATGCAACCAGGGAATTTAACTTGCCTGCTGCCGCAATATATATATTAGGGCTGTTACTGATTAAAATTTTTGTGTTCAAATAATCAATTTTTTAAAATTGATTAATTCGACAAATTTCAATTAATTATAACACACATACATTTTTCGAATCACCACCATATATAGTCCCTACTGTAATATCCACAGACATCTCCCTACTGTAATATACACAGACATCTCCCCCACTGTAATATCCACAGACATCTCCCCCACTGTAATATCCACAATCACCCCCACTGTAATATGGAACAATCTAAAGATCATGGTGAATATTATTATAGAGTAATGTTCAGTATCGTACAACATTGTACAGATGAAGTAAATTTGTTTTTTTTAGTATAGTAGTAATGTATAGGATCACACAGGATAAAGGGAAATATTATACAGAGTAAAGGAAGAGTTATTCAGGGCAGTGTATAGATCGTCCAGACTTCTTTCTCTCTATATACATATATATATATATTTTTTATAGTGGGAAGTATAACGGAGTAATGTATAGGGTAACACAGTACTGTACTGGGGGGGGGGGGGTGATAGAAAATAGAATGTATAGATGACACAGAAATATATATAGAGGATAGTGAGAAGTATAACATGCATGATATGATAGAAAGTATCATATGATGTCCTGTATAGAACATATAATGTATGGGATGACACAGGAATGTATATAGGGGGATAGTGGAATGATCGGAGGTATTATATAGCTCTGTCACTTATAGAATGTAAAGATGTCACAGAGCACCATGAGGGATGATCGGTAACACTGTACAGGTCGGTGTATGCAGTACTCTATAGAGGACATGAGAAGGTCTATACGGAGTGATGTGTAGGATGATACAGTATATTGGGCGGTATATAGACGGATCTCTAGCAGGCAGTACACACACGGTGCGATCTCCGCTGTCACCGATGACAGTGTCACGTACCTGGGTGAAGTCTGAAATGACGAGGTTAGCTTCTCTTAAATCTCCGGCCCTGGTCCCGCTAAGAGTGGAGACAGGGGAAAGCAAGGGCCAGGGGAGACACGAGTGCCTGCAGATGTAACTCGGGAAGCCCGCAGCCGGTGATGCGAATCTTGCAAGGCAGGAAGTTGCAGCAGTTTGCAGGGACGAAATCGCAGCAGGTTGCAGGAACGAAGTCGCAGCAGGTTGCAGGGACAAAGTCGCAGCAGGTTGCAGGGACAAAGTCACAGCAGGTTGCAGGGACAAAGTCGCAGCAGGTTGCAGGGACAAAGTCGCAGCAGGTTGCAGGGACAAAGTCGCAGGTACCTGGGAAGTAGAGCGGATCAAAACAGGAGACAGGATTGTGGTCACATGGGAAGCCGGGTTCAGCAACGAGCGGGCAGCGAGGTACAAAGTCATCAGCCAGGAAACAGGGTCACGTGGAAAGCCGAGATCAGGAACCAAGAGTCAGGGGTGTAGCGAGTCCAAAAGCAAGGTCAAGGAAGCCGAGGTTCAGTAACCGGGATAAGGAGCACAGGAACAGGCACAGGATAGAGGGACCGGAACCGCTGAGATCCGTCAGAACTCGGCTGGGGTCAGTGCATTCTTTAAATAAGCTATCTGGCGCCAAGGGCACGCGCGCACCCGCAAATTCACACGCCCGCGCGCTCCCGCGAATTAACAGGAACAACTCTAATAGATCTCTTACAGACAGGCTGGACACACACTCACCCGGCAGCTCGTCTCCGTCCACCCCGGCTGCTGTCATCTCGATCCCAGCCAGCCGGCATTGATCAGTCGACACTGCTGCACGGTCCCGGCCCACACCTGTCCAGCGGCCAGATTATTGCTGGGAGACAGAGGCGGGGCCGTATGTTTCAAAGACAACTGTATTGCTTCCAGTGAAAGGAATACGCCTACTCTACAAGCAGAAAGTCGCGAGCAGACAGGGAACACAAAGAGAGTAAAGAGTGCCGCCCCTTCATCCACTGCCGCCCCGAGGCCTGGCCTCGGTGGCCTTGTGGGAAATCCGGTCCTGCCCACTGTAATATCCACAGACATCTCCCCCACTGTAATATCCACAGACATCTCTTTTCAATAGTTTTTTATTTGAAATAATATTAGATGGGATACAAATATCACACAATATCGAAATGTTCACATATCCCGAAAATGAAGTAAATTATAACAAAAACAATCAGTGAAGTAAGTAGAGGAGGAGAAGGGAGGGGGGATATAAAGGAGATGTATTGAGTATTTTATATCAAAGCAGGAGTCATGTATTGCAAATCAAGTCTCATCATTAACTATATTTAGAGATCATGTTGCATGGAGGTACTTAATCCAAGGGGACCATATCTTATCGAATATTGTTTGTTTATCTTTAAGGATGCTGGTCAATTTTTCATTGACCATGATCCAAGAAATTTTATTTTTTATTACAGCAAGATCAATCACTGGAGTCTTCCATGAACATGCTATTATAATTTTAAGAAAAGGCGGGTTTGTAGGTGTTGGCGCCTTCTTTGATATGAATAATGTGATGTAAAATAAATAGTTGGTGATGTCCGAGGAAACCGGTCGTGTGTACATTTTTCGACGAGGAAATTGTTGAGAAACTCGACGAGCCAAAAAGAGAGCATGTTCTCTTTTTCCTCGATGGGAATGGAGAAAATTGGCTCGTCGAGTTCCTCGACAGCCGAACAAGGAACTCGACGAGGAAAACGACAGTTTCGCCCGACGAGTTCCTCGGTCATGTGTACGCAGCCTAATAAGAGCCTGTGCAAATGTTTAAAAATATCTTGTGCATAGAAAAAACCCATATATAAATAAATGATCTGTATTAATAACAAGTGCTGAAAAACAACTGGTGCTATAGTTTTTAAAACTTAAATAAAAATTTAAATTAAAAAGGTGACATGAAAAATTAATAATGTTATAAAGTCCTTGTGTCTTATGATACTGAGTGCATCTTGCCTGAAAAATTGCTAGGTATTCATGCAAAGTGCTGCGTGCCACACATAATGGATAAAACTTGTGTTCACTCTGTGCTCCCTTCCTTCATGCTCTGATGTGTCCCGAACTCACCAGATCAAAGCCCCCTCTTGGGGTAGAGAGCCTCCACAGTGTAAGCCCTGTGCTGTGCTCTGGCTCGAAGAGAAAAGATGCCCAAATAGTGTGATACGGTAATAAATGTTGTGTTTATACGTTAAAAAAAAAACAGCAGGTACTCACATTTAAAAAGATTAAAACAAGTGTTGCATATGAATCTCGGGAGTGTTTGTGACCAGCGTGAGTCCACTCGACTGGTTTCGTCGTGATGACGTCGTCTGGAGCGTCACATCTGGAGAGTGCGGGACACATCAGAGCATGAAGGAAGGGAGCACAGAGTGAACACAAGTTTTATCCATTATGTGTGGCACGCAGCACTTTGCATGAATACCTAGCAATTTTTCGGCAAGATGCACTCAGTATCATAAGACTCAAGGACTTTATACCATTATTAATTTTTCATGTCACGTTTTTCATTTTTATTTAAATTTTTATTTAAGTTTTAAAAACTATAGCACCAGTTGTTTTTCAGCACTTGTTATTAATACAGATCATTTATTTATATATGGGTTTTTTCTATGCATAAGATATTTTTAAATATTTGCACAGGCTCTTATTAGAGTAATCACCAACTATTTATTTTACATCACATTATTTATATCAAAGAAGGCGCCAACACCTACAAACCCCTCTTTTCTTTCAACTCTATATCCCACTTCGGTGGAATACTTAAGTAGGGGCAGCCACTTATAAATTACATGCGGTGCACCCATTGCAGCCAAATACTTATCATCCTTCCTGCAGTATATATATATTTCTGATAAGGTATTTCCGTAGCGCGGTTTTATTTCTTATCCCTATTGTAATTTTAGCTGCAGAAAAAATAGAAAAGATAAGAGTTCTAAGATTTCTTGGGGTCTCGTCCGGCAAGTCTGTAAATAGTGCCGTAGAATTCTTAGGTATATCCAGTCCAGTCACAGTAGATTAACGTAAAAATTCTGGTCCAAAAGCGTTGGACTGTGAGACAGGACCACCAAATATGGTACATGGTCCCCTCTTGTCCACATCCTCTGAAGCAAAAGAATGAAGCGTTCGGGTATATTTTTGCTAATTTTTGCAGGGACCAAATACCACTTGGATAATACCTTAAAATTTGCTTCTACAAGTGAAGTATTAAGTATTCCCTTGTGCACCGTGGTCGATCACTGTTCCCAGATCTCTTCCTCTATAGTCTCGCCTAGGTCCAATTCCCATGCTATTCGGTAAGAAGGTTTGGTTTGTTTTTCATTGAAGATGTACAGTAATAGAAAATGAGGATTATTAAGTATAGGGGCCATAGGGGAATGTAGAGATTTAAGTGGGTATAATTTACATACCATGTCCTATAAATGAAGGTAATGGGACAAAGTGGGACTTAGAATGGCTCGACGTTCCTTCATTGGAAGCCATATTAGGAGGTCTATTGGTAGTGAAGGACTGGCTTGTGTTTCCAGCAGTATCCAATCAGGACGGTATTTTGTAGAAAAAAATTGGTATATTTGTACTATTTGAGCAGCTCTATAGTATTTTAAGAAATGGGGAACTCCTAGTCCACTCTTCAATTTTGAAATGTAAAGGTGGGAGTGAGCCACCCTGCATCCACTACTACCCCAAATAAATTTATAAACTAGGGATTGAAGAATTTTAATGAAAGTGGAAGGTATTGTAATTGGCAATGTGTGGAAGTAGTATAGACAATGAGGGAGTATTGTCATTTTGATAGCTGAGATTCTACCCATCCAGGAAAGACCATGGGCCAGATCCACATACAAATAGATTGGCGCAGTGTATCAGAGATACACTACACCGCCGTATCTTACCTGGCTTAACTTCGAATCCTGGAAGAATTTGCGCCGTAAGTTACGGCGACGTAGTGTATTTCTGGCGGTGGAATTCAAATCGGCGAGTAGGGGGCGTGATTCATTTAAATGAAGCGCGTCCCCTGCGGCGATCGAACTGCGCATGCTCCGTTCAGAAATTTCCCACCGTGTATTGGGCTAAATTACGTCGCAACAACGTTATTTTTTTGACTAGCGTAAATTACGTACATTCCTATTCACGGACGACTTACGCAAAAATAAAAAAATAATCAAATTTTGACGTGGGAACGACGGCCATACTTAACATGGCAAGTCTAACTATAGGATGGATAAAAGCAGCTTTAACTATACGCCGGAAAAAGCCGACTAGAGATGCCGTAAGAGATTGCGACGGCTGCGCGTACGTTGTGGATCGTCGGAAAAAGATAATTTGCATACCCGACGCGGAAAACTACGTGAACGCCACCCAGCGGTATTGCATCTTAGATCCGAAGGCGTACAAAGACATACACCTGTCGGATCTAACCCAGAAGCCGCCGTATCTTGGTTTGAGGATTTAAACTAAAGATACGACGCAGGAACTTTGAAAGTACGCCGGTGTATCAGTACATACACCGGCGTACTCTCTCTGTGGATCTGGCCCCGTGTGTTTGCCAGTTCTTTAAGTCTTGTGCTATGGAATTATAAAGGAGTAAATTAATTTGAAATGTTGTGGAAATGTCTCGGGTGAGTTTAATTCCAAGATAAGGGAGTAGTTGTGTATACCACTTGAATTAAAAGGATTGTTGTATCGTATTTTGTACTGATGTAGGAAGATTTATGTTCAACGCTTCAGATTTAGATTAATTAACGTGTAGTCCAGAGATAGTTTCAAACTTAGATAGAGTTGCAAATAAATTTGGTAGGGTCGTAATAGGATTAGTTGTAAATAATAATACATCATCAACATTTATTTGTCTTTCCGCCACTAGAGATACCATGAATGTTGGGATTAGTACGGATGGCCTCTGCTAGTGATTCTATAGCAAGAGTAAAGAGTATAGGTGAAAGAGGGCAACCTTGCCAAGTACCTCTCTTTATCTATATAAGAATGTTTGCTGAAGGATTGGAGTATAAATTATCAACAAGACATAAAAATTTAGGTCCGCAATTCCATCTTTTTAGTATGTGGAAGAGGAAAGGCCAGGAAATGAAATCAAAGGACTTATGAAGGTCTAATGACAAAAGCATTCCTTGTCTTTTATCCTTTTTATCCCAATTAGAATGTAAGATAGAGATCAAGTCAACGGCACTTCTACTCTGGTCAGCGGCTTGTCATCCTTTAACAAATCCCACTTGGTCTATATTAATATATTGTGCCAAAATGGCTACGTCACTATGATCTTTATTAGGTTTAGGTATCATGCTTATGTGTGCTCTATTGGAGTTTTTGGTAAGTGATATTCCATTCAATAATTAATGAGTTTGATTGTTTTTTAATTCGGGATGCTATTTGTAAGGCCTCAAACACACGAGTTAATAGATTTGTTCAAAACGGTCTGTCCGACCGATTTGAACAAATCTGTCTGCTGCCATTTTGGTTTGCTCGCGTGTACACACGAGCAAACCAAAATCCCCGCAAGCAGACAGCGCGCTGACGTGTCGGTGACGTGGCGGTGACGTTGACGCCGCCACGTCACCGCACCAGGAAGTAAAACACTTCCGCGCATGCGTCGAAACCATTCGGCGCATGTGCGAGAAGACATGTCTGCTGGTTAGCGTACTAACCAGCAGACATGTCGGGCGGACGGGTTCCCAGCCCACAGATTTCAAAGCATGCTTTGAAATCTGTCGGGTGGCCAAATCCGTCTGTTTGCCCGTACACACGATCGAATCTGTCTGCTGAAACGGTCTAGCAGACCGTTTCCAGCAGACAGATTTGATCGTGTGTACGAGGCCTTAGAGATATCCCCTAATTGTTGTTTTGTGGGCTTCCCAATTAATTACAGGGGAAGTGTCTTCTGAAATATTTATGGAGAAATTTTCCTTAATGTGTTGCTCTATTTCAAAACAGACAGAAGGATCGCTTAAAAGAGAATCATTTAGTAATTTATGCAAGTTATTGTTGGAAAACGTCTTTGAGTACCCGGGTCTTGCCCTAGGGAACATGTATCAATGGAAAAAAGTTTTAATAATTGTCCTTTTTTCTGGAGCAGTGATTTTAATGATGCTTAAAGCGGAGTTCCGGCCACAATATCACTTTTTAAATATAAATGCCTCTGTAATACACAAGCTTAATGTATTGTAGTAAAGTTAGTCTGTAAACTAAGGTCCGTTTTGTTAGGTTGTTACAGCATTTAGATACTTTATAAAACAGGAATTGACCGTGGCCGTGGCGTGTGGGCATCCATGAAGCCAGACTGTATGACTTCCTGGATTTCAGCCTTGCAGATCTCGCACATGCTCAGTGCTGCACAAGCAGTGTAATAGGTTTCAGATCAGGTTTCCATAACGGGAGTGTCAGAGGAAGTTGCCGCCCCTTATCTATGCAAATCTCTCCTCCCCTCCTCCATCCAGGAATCAGTAAATATACAAAATAATTTGTTCCTGTGCAGATATATCTACATAACAAGATTATATATATATATACTGTATGTATATATATATATATATATATATATATATATATATATATATATATATATATATAAAATCTTGTTATATATACAGGGCCAGATTCTCAAACAAGTTGCGGTGGCGTATATGGAGATGCGCGGCGTATGTGCTAATACGCGCCGTCGTATCCATGGGCCGCAGCCACAGAACCAGATACGCCTGAAATTAGGACTTGTCTGACCGTCGTAACTGTTCTAAGTCTGCGTAGCGTAGGCGCATATTTACGCGCGTCACGTCTGGCATTCTCATTGATTTTGTATGCAAATATGCAAATGAGGGAGATACGGGGATTCCCGAACGTACATGCACCAGACGCCGGCTATATGCGCCGCGTTTATTAAGCGTGTTCCGCGTTAATTTACTACTCATAAAGCAGGGGTAACTTTGCCCCAGACATGTGGAAGTCAGCAGGAGAGCTAATACAGCAGCACCGTTACGGACGAGCTGAGCAAACACACTTGCAGGACAACACAACCGTATGCTAACATGCCAGGGGCAGGCATGGTCATAGCACTACTAGTGGCTTTAGAGGGGCGTAGAAAGAGGAGAGCACGGGAGAGGATATACCGAACACGCATGAGCCTCTTTGGCATGGGTGATGAGGAGGTGTATCGCATCTTCAGATTCAGCCCTGCTGCCATCCTGGAAATAACCACAGCCCTGCAGGATGACCTCACCAGCAGGACACAACGCTCACATGCACTGCAGCCACTGGGCAAGGTACTGGCAACACTGCATTTCCTCGCCAGTGGTTCATTCCAGCGTACAAGTGGAGTTGTGGCTGGCATGTCTACAAAATTGATGGATTCCCACGCACTGTGGGGGCCATTGATTGCACCTATGTAGCACTACAGCCCCCCCATGAGACAGAGCACATATACCGCAATCGGAAGCATTGGCACTTCATCAACGTACAGGTGATAGTCGATGCCCAAGGACTCATATGGCACGTCCGTGCCAAACACCCCGGATCCAGTCACAACAGCTACATATACCGTCAAAGCCCCATCCCAGCAGAATTTGAACTGAACATGTATGGGGACAGCTGGCTGGTTGGTGAGTGACATAGGTGGCAGGCATGACTGTCCCCCCCCCCCATGATGCACACATCACAAGGGGCACATGCACTACTAACATCCTCCTGTCTTTTTCCTTCCAGGTGACGCGGCATATGTACTTGGGCCCCATCTCATGATATTTCCGGAATCCCCAAACCAGAGGAGAGAGAAGATACAATGAAGCACATATCAAAACTCGTGCAGTCGTGGAGCGCACATTCGGGCTCCTGAAGTCCCGTTTCCGATCCCTGGATAAGTCTGGGGGGGCCCTGTTGTATTCCCCAAACTTCGTGTGTCAGATCATCGGTGCATGTTGCATTCTGCACAATTTAGCCGTAAGAAAAGGCCTGCAGATTGACCTACGTGATGACCTGACCCCCGAACCACACTGCCCCCCGCTGCCAGAGGAGACCCAGTCTGCTGATGGAAGAGCAGTCAGGAGGGTCCTCGTGTTACGAATCTTTGACCGTTAAACACACACATTCATCATGGCACACAGACAATGCACGCATGCACACCACTGTGGTCCCTAGATCACACACAACCACATCCACATCACATTGGATTAGCCCAAGTCTGGCATGCAGGACTTGGGAGCAGCAACGCCGCGTCAAGGCCCCAATGGTGTCACTGTCCATTCACACGTCATTCACACAGCCATGGGGATAACTTCTCCCCAACGGCCGAGGGTGACACCCCTTACTGCCAGGAGTGCCACCCCCACATTCACACACCATTCACACTGCACCGTGTGCAGTATCAAAAAAAAAAACACTCTTCACCAGAGCATATGAAAAAAAAAACTCTTCACCAGAGCATATGAAAAAAAAAAAAGATATCAAAAAAGGCAATCACTTGCTCTGGCGTGGGCTCCGCCTGGTGCCCAGCCTCCTGGCCCTTAGTTGTCGGGGGGGGGGGGCCTCGGGTGGGGTGGGGGGTGGGATATTAGGTGGAGGAGCATCCAGTGGTCTCTCCCTGGCTGCCTGGCTGCCCTCCAAAGCCACAGCTATGCGGGTGAGGACCGCCTCCATAGAAACTGTCTGGGCCTGTACAGCCACTCTCAGGGCCTTCACCTCGCCCACAAGTTTCGCCGTTGAGGACTGGAGCTCCCCAGGCAGGTAACTGATGCAGATGTGTTGGCAGAGACATCCTGCAGAGTGTCACTTAAGGGGCCTGTGGAGCCCAGGCTGTCTGCCAGCCGCCTCATCTCCACCACGACTTCACCCATATGGCGGGTCTGCCGGTCCTGCTCCCTTGAAAAATGTTCCGGAAGGAACTCAGGGACATCCCTTGTCTTCCTGGTCGCCTTCCTGGGCCGTGGAGTGGCTGGGGACCTTCCATAGGGGGAGGATCTTGAGGGGCTGGTGATGACGGGGATGGACCAGGGGGGACTGGACATGACGGGGGCAGACACTGAGGGGCTGGAGATGAGGGGGGTGGATGAGTGTGATGGTCCTGCCAACACACTTGGCTCCTCCATATAGAGGCATACCTCAAGGTCCATAGACACCACCTCCTCCTCAACCACCTCTCCAGTTGCGGACTGGGCACTCAGGGCCGGCCTTTGCGGTGTGCGGGAAGTGCGGTCGCACAGTGCGCCATAGCAACATGGGCGCCTTGCGACTGACACAGATTCTTCAATCATTTTTCATACTAAGTAGTGGGCGGGGGGAGCGCGCCGCTGGCGCCCCCCCCCCCCGCGTGCGCGACTGCACAGTACTTTGGCGGGTGACAATGGCATGGCGCGGTACCGGATGCCTAGCTTTGCCAGGGGGGGGGGCGAGACGTCGGCACACCCGGGACCTGGCCGCAGCGATCCCCCTACTCTGTGGCAGCTTCGCACGTCTGATGAGTGATGAGTCTCGACTCTCGGCTGCCTGTGCCTGTCTCACAGTCACAGGCAGCCGAGCAGTGAAGCCGCCTCCCCCTTGTCTGCACTGTGCTGTGTGTGCAGCACGCAGCAAGTACATAATTTATCTGTGCCTGCTTTACAGGTCTGAAGGGGGGGGGGTGTTCTGTATTTTAGGGGGTTCTTTATTGGGGGGGTGTTCTGTATTGTGGGGGTTCTGTATTTTTGGGGTGGAGTTCTGTATTTTAGGGGGGTCTGTATTGTAGGACGGGGGATCTGTATTTTAGGGATGGGGTTCTGTATTGAAGGGGGATGGGGGGTTCTGTATTGTGGGGGAAGGTTCTTTATTGTAGGGGGATCTGCACTGTAGGGGGGTACTGTATTGTAGGGGGGGGTTCTGTATTGTAAGGAGGGGTCTGTATTGTAGGGGGATGGGTCTGCACTGTAGGGGGGTCTGCGCAACATGCAGGGGGTCCAGAACTGTTAGGGGGGCATCTGTGTAACATACAGGTGTCTGGGGCTGTGTAATGTAAAGGGGTGCAGAGGTGCAGGGTGCTGTGTAATGTAAAGGGGTCCAGAGCTGTGGGGTGCTGTGTAATGTAAAGGGGCCCATAGGTGCAGGGTGCTGTGTAATGTAAAGGGGTCCAGAGGTGCAGGGTGCTGTGTAATGTGAAGGGGACCAGTGATGCAAGGTGCTGTGTGGTGTAAAGGGGTCCAGAGGTGCAGGGTGCAGTGTAATGTAAAGGGGTCCATATGTGCAGGGTGCTGTGTAATGTAAAGGGGCCCAGAGGTGCAGGGTGCTGTGTAATGTAAAGGGGCCCAGTGGTGCAGGGTGTTGTGTAATGTAAGGGGGGTCCAGTGATGCAGGGTGATGTGTAATGTAAAGGGGCCCAGAGGTGCAGTGTAATGTGAAGGGGTCCAAATGTGCAGGGTGCTGTGTAATGTATAGGGGTCCAAAGGTGCAGGGTGCTGTGTAATGTAAGGGGTCCAGTGATGCAAGGTGTTGTGTGGTGTAAAGGGGCCCAGTGATGCAAGGTGCTGTGTGGTGTAAAGGGGCCCAGATGTGCAGGGTGCTGTGTAATGTAAAGGGGCCCAGAGGTGCAGGGTGCTGTGTAATGTAAAGGGGCCCAGTGGTGCAGGCTGTTGTGTAATGTAAGGGGGGTCCAGTGATGCAGGGTGATGTGTAATGTAAAGGGGCCCAGAGGTGCAGTGTAATGTGAAGGGGTCCAAATGTGCAGGGTGCTGTGTAATGTATAGGGGTCCAAAGGTGCAGGGTGCTGTGTAATGTAAGGGGCCCAGTGATGCAAGGTGCTGTGTAATGTAAAGGGGTCCAGAGATGCAGGGCGATGTGTAATTTAAAGGGGCCCATAGGTGCAGGGTGCTGTGTAATGTAAAGGGGGGTACAGTGATGCATGGTGATGTGTAATGTAAAGGGGGCCAAAGGTGCAGGGTGCTGTGTAATGTAAGGGGCCCAGTGATGCAAGGTGCTGTGTAATGTAAAGGGGTCCAGAGATGCAGGGTGAAGTGTAATGTAAAGGGGCCCATAGGTGCAGGGTGCTGTGTAATGTAAAGGGGTCCAAAGGTGCAGGGTGCTGTGTAATGTAAGGGGGTACAGTGATGCAGGGTGCTGTGTAATGTAAAGGGGTCCAGAGCTGTGGGGTGCTGTGTAATGTAAGGGGCCCAGTGGTGCAGGGTGCTGTGTAGTGTAAAGAGGTCCAGAGGTGCAGGGTGCTGTGTAATGTGCAGGGTGCTGTGTAATGTAAGGGGGTACAGTGATGCAGGGTGCTGTGTAATGTAAAGTGGTCCAGAGCTGTGGGGTGCTGTGTAATGTAACGGGCCCAGTGGTGCAGGGTGCTGTGTAGTGTAAAGAGGTCCAGAGGTGCAGGGTGCTGTGTAATGTGCAGGGTGCTGTGTAATGTAACGGGGCCCAGAGGTGCAGGGTGCTGTGTGTAATGTAAAGGGGTCCATAGGTGCAGGGTGCTGTGTAATGTAAGGGGTACAGAGGTGCAGGGTGCTGTGTGTAATGTAAAGGGGTACAGAGGTGCAGGGTGCTGTGTAATGTGAAGGGGCCCAGTGATGCAAGGTGCTGTGTGGTGTAAAGGGGTCCAGAGGTGCAGGGTGCAGTGTAATGTAAAGGGGTCCAGAAGTGCAGGGTGCTGTGTAATGTAAAGGGGCCCAGAGGTGCAGGGTGCTGTGTAATGTAAAGGGGCCCAGTGGTGCAGGGTGTTGTGTAATGTAAGGGGGGTCCAGTGATGCAGGGTGATGTGTAATGTAAAGGGGCCCAGAGGTGCAGTGTAATGTGAAGGGGTCCAAAAGGTGCAGGGTGCTGTGTAATGTAAGGGGGGTACAGTGATGCATGGTGATGTGTAATGAAAAGGGGGCCAAAGGTGATGTGTAATGTAAAGGGGCCCAGAGGCGCAGGGTGCTGTTTAATGTAAAGGGGCCCAGTGGTGCAGGGTGTTGTGTAATGTAAGGGGGGTCCAGAGGTGCAGTGTAATGTGAAGGGGTCCAAAAGGTGCAGGGTGCTGTGTAATGTAAGGGGGGTACAGTGATGCATGGTGATGTGTAATGTAAAGGGGACCAAAGGTGCTGTGTAATGTAAAGGGGCCCAGAGGTGCAGGGTGCTGTGTAATGTAAGGGGCCCAGTGATGCAAGGTGCTGTGTAATGTAAAGGGGTCCAGAGATGCAGGGTGATGTGTAATGTAAAGGGGCCCATAGGTGCAGGGTGCTGTGTAATGTAAAGGGGTCCAAAGGTGCAGGGTGCTGTGTTATGTAAGGGGGTACAGTGATGCAGGGTGCTGTGTAATGTAGAGGGGTCCAGTGGTGCAGGGTGCTGTGTAATGTAAAGGGGTCTAGAGGTGCGGGGGCTGTGTAATGTACAGGGGTCCAGTGGTGCAGGGTGCTCTGTATTGTAAATGGGTGCAGGGTGCTGTGTAATGTAGAGGGGTCCAGAGGTGCAGGGTGCTGTGTAATGTAGAGGGGACCAGAAATGCAGTTGTGGAGAGGGGTACACAGTAGTGACAGCGATACTGAAGGATGCAGGGGGCACAGTGGGGTGTTTTTTTCATTTTACCGTGGGGGGGCAGATATAGGATCCGCCCCGGGTACCAAATGCTCTAGGTACGCCTGGCAAGCCACAGGCGGATTCTGCCGGAAAGACGGCGTGGGCGGCTGTCCTTGCCTTGCTATGAGGAGCAGGGATGAGGAGTGGGATGAGGAGCTCATATGCCATGCGCACTGAGAAGACAAAGGAGGACATGAATCCACAGACGCAGGCAGCAGATGTAAAAACCTTTTTCTGTAAGTAAATTCTTTTTTTTTTAAATGCAGTGTACTGCTTAATGTCTGTTTTGTATTTTCTTATTTAAATACAGTGGGCCAGATTCAGGTAGATGAGAGTATCTTTCCTCTGGAGTAACGCTTCTCATTTACGTTACTCTGAAGACCCTTTCAGCGCAAGTCCTGTAATTCACATAGCAGTTGCGCGTAAACTTGCGCCAGAGTAACGATAATGCGCTGGCGTAACCCGACGCAAGTGGAAGTGGGTGTGATCATATGTAAATGATGGGCGGAGCCCAGCGCAGAGGCTTACGTTCAGCGCATCATCCACGGAGCATGCGCAGTGAGTGCTCACAACTTCCGTCGGCACCACTTCCTGGGAAACGTCAGCGCAATGCGTTCCGCTGGGCGCTTAAAAGCGCTGGCGGAAACGCCATTCCGGCGCAAAAGTAGTTCCGCTTCCCCCCACCCCAGGGAAGATACTTTTGTGCTGTGATGGCTGCTCCCGCTACCCCCAGAGAGAGGAGGAACCTGAATTTTAATGCCCAGGAGGTCTCAGTGATCATTTCGGCAATGGAGAGGGATAATGAATTTCTCCATGGCAAAAAAAGCCGGAAGACCAGCCGGGAGAGGAAGCAGGGCATCCTGGAGTCGATTGCTGCCAGGGTCAATGTCCTGGGCTACTCCACCCGGACTGCTGGGGACATACAAAAAAAAATTAATGACCTGCGGCGCAAGGTGAGGGACAAGGTGGCCTCCATCAGGAGGTATGAGAGGGGCACAGGTGGTGGTCCCCCATGTCCTGTCACCCTAACCGCAGAGGAGGAGGTGGTTGCTCGCTGCCTGGAGAGGGAGCAGGTGGAGGGGGTCGCAGGCTATGACTCCGTGGAGGAAGGCACAAGGACAGGTAAGTGTTTTATAATCCCCTATTTGTTGTTTTGCATTTGGGGGGGGGGGAGGGTACATGTGCCAAGTGTGTGGGACCACCAACATGTGTCTGCTTTGTGTCATCCACAGATGACGGAGCTGGGCCATCATCTGTCAGCGTGCATTCCACCCCATCCCCCCCACGCCATCGTGTGCCTGAGCCACTGGGTGGTGAAGAGGTTGTGGAGGAGGAGAGTGGCCACACCACACCTGCCGAGGTGGTTGTGGAGGATCCTGCTGTGGCAGAGCAGGACTTTTCATTAGTGTTGTCTGTCTCCTCCCCTTCTCCTGGGCCGTCTGTCGTCCCCTCCCCCATCCTTGGAAGCCCCTCAAGGGCGACTCCTTCCACCTGAGGACATCCATCTTCTGGCCCCAGGAAGGCGACCCAGAAGACCAGGGGGGTGTCTGATGGTATACAGGACCAGTTGGCGAGGGATCACGCCAGGCAGACGGAACAGATGGGGGCCATAGCGGTGCACTTGGAGAAAGTGGCTGACAGCCTGGGCTCCGTTGCCAACCTCAGCAACGCAGTGCAGGATGTCAGCTGCAACTGCGCTGCAGTGGTCACCACTTTGGGGGAGGTGCAGGGGGATATCCAGCACCTTACTGCAGCCGTCCAGGCCAACAGTGCTGCCATCCGGGACCAGGGGAGGCTGAGTCGGCGGGCCCAGCACTACCAGGTCACCCGTCAGCTCCGGATGCAGGCCCAGACCAACTCCTACCTTGGACGGATAGCCAGGGCCTTGGAGGGCACGCAGGCCACACCTGCCAGGAGTGGCCCACCTGGGGATCAGCCACCTCCAGATGCCCCCCCACCCCCACCCACTCCATCCAGGCAGCTGCGGAGCCAGAGAGGGGCCCCCAGAAGAAGCCCCCGGCATCCCCGATGAGGCCTTTTTTTTTTTTTTGTTTTATATTTTTGATTTGGACATACTCAGGTCATGAGTTTATTTTTTCTTTTGCTCAGGTTATGAGATTTTGTTTATTTTATTTATCAGGATATGATATTATTAATTTATTTTTGTACTGCACACGGTCAGGAGTGCAGGGGACAGTGTGAATGGTGTGTGAATGTGAGAGGGTGGCACTCCTGAAAGTAAGGGGTGTCACCCTCGGCCTTGGTGGTGAAGTGAACCCCACGGCTGAATGAATGACGTGTGAAAGGTGTGTGAATGGACAGTGACATCATTGGGGCCTTGACGCTGGCGTTACTGCTCCCAACTCCTACATGCTGGACTTGGGCTAATCCAATGCGATGTGCATGTGGTGTGTGTGATCTAGGGACATCAGTGGTGTACACGCGTGCACTGTCTGTGTGATTAATGTTTTGGTTTAGTGTCCAAAGATGCCTACGGCGAGGACCCTCCTGACTGCTCTTCCATCAGCAGACTGGGTGTCCTCTGGCAGGTGGGGACTGTGTGGGTCGGGGGTCAGGTCATCACGTATGTCAATATGCAGGCCTTTTTTCATAGCAAAGTTATGCAGAATGCAACATGTAGCGATGATCTGACACACGAAGGTAGGGGAATACAATAGGGTCCCCCCAGACTTATCCAGGCATCGGAAAAGGGACTTCAAGAGCCCAAATGTTTGCTCCACCACTGCACGGGTTTTGATGTGTGCTTCATTGTATTTTCTCTCTCCTCTGGTTTGGGGGTTCCGGAAAGGAGTCATTAGATGGGGTCCCAGTGCATATGCAGAGTCACCTGTAAGGTAAAAGACAGGAGAATGTTAGTCATGCATGTGCGATTTCTGTTGTGCATCACGGGAGGGGATAGTCATGCCTGACTCCCATGTCACTCACCAATCAGCCAGCTGTCCCCATACATGTTCTGGTTAAATTCTGCTGGGATGGGGCTCTGATTGTATATGTAGCTGTCATGGCTGGACCCGGGGTGTTTGGCACGGACGTGCCATATGAGGCGTTGGGCATCGGCTATCACCTGTACGTTGATGGAATGCCAATGCTTCCGATTGCGGTATATGTGCTCTGTGGCACTGGGGGGCTGTAGGGCCACATGTGTGCAATCAATGGCCCCCACAGTGCGTGGGAATCTGGCAATGTTGTAGAAATCTGTCATTGCCTTCTGCCGCAGCTCCTCAGTGGTGGGTCTGATGAACTGGTTGGACATGCGTCTGAGGATTGCGGGGACAACCTGGTGCACACATCTGCTTATGGAGGACTGTGACATCCCAGCCACCACTCCACTTGTACGCTGGAATGATCCACTGGCAAGGAAATGAAGTGTTGCCAGGACCTTCACCAGTGGCTGCACTGCTTGTGAGCGGTATGTCTTGCTGGTGATGTCATCCTGCAGGGTTGTGGTTAGTTCAAGTATTGTATCAGGGCTGAATCTGAAGAGGCGATACACCTCCTCCTCCCCCATGCCAAAGAGGTTCATACGAGTGCGGTATATCCTCTCACGTGGCCGCCTTCTTGGTTCCGGGGGACCCATCAGTAGTTCTAGGACCACAATTGCCCCTGGCATGTTGGCACACAGAGGTGTTGTCCTTGCAAGTGGGGGTGCTCAGCTAGCTCCTATCGTAGGTAACGCTGCTGTAGCTGCTCTCCTGCTGACCTGTGACCGTCTGGAGTAAAGATAAAGCAGCCTTTTGTAGAAATAACTTTGCGCCGGACGGACCAGATACGCGCGGCGCATGTAGCCAGCGTATGGTGCTAATCCGTTCGTGAATTGGGAAATCTCCCTCATTTGCATATTTGCAGGGGAAATCAATGGGCGCGACTGATGCGCCCAGCGAAAATAAGCGCTGACGATACTCTGGCGTCGGAACGTTCCGCCGGTCGCAAATGACCCGTTATTGGGCGCATCTAGTTTGGTGGGTACGGGCACATAGAAACGACGGCGCATCATCACAGTTACGCGGCGCATATCCAAATACTCCAGCGC
Organism: Rana kukunoris; assembly: GCA_029574335.1. NCBI lineage: Eukaryota > Metazoa > Chordata > Amphibia > Anura > Ranidae > Rana > Rana kukunoris. The sequence goes on from CM056060.1 coordinate 68,874,901, forward strand.
AAGTGTTCGTGAATCTGGCCCAGTGTTTCTTAAAGGAACAGTAAATTCAAAAGTTACATTTTTTTTATTGTAATTATGTTTGATATTTGATTGTAAATTTACAGGTAGTGTTATTATACCGTGTGATATACAGTATAGGTGGCGTTATTTTAGCGTGTGATTTGCAGTATAGGTGGCGTTATTATACCATGTGAATAAAAGTTGTATTTTTATCATAGCTTGTAATCTGGTTTTTGGGAACTTAACAGAATGAAAGGCTTTAAATTGAGCCGGTATTGGAGAAATGGGTGTGGACACTGAAAAGGTGTGGTTACTGAGGGGTGTGGCTATTAATGGGCGTGGTTACTGAGGGGCGTGGTTACTGTGGGGCGTGGTCACTAGGGGGCGCTGTAAAGCTTTCTCGCACAGGGCGCCTAAAGGCCTAAGGCCGGCCCTGTGGGCACTCCCCTCCACCAATACTACCGGGCTTCCCAGGGGGTCAGAATGAGGCACAGGATGTTCCAGGAATGCCATGGGTCGGACACCAGCAGCAGACGGCACAGCTCCCTCCTGCACATCTGTGGGTGACACAAAACATTCACATGTTGGTGGACCCACACACTTGACACATGTTCCCTTCCACCCCCTCCCCCCCTACACACACACATGCTACACACCAGATAGTAGATAAAACACACTTACCTGTCCTCAAGCCCAGAGCCACGGAGTCATAGCCTGGAAGTCCCTCCACCTGCTCCCTCTGTAGGCAGCGGGCAACCACTTTTTCCTCTGCAGTGAGGCGGATCGCACAGGGTGGTCCCCCTCCATTGCACCTTGCATGCTTGCTGATCACACCCAGCTTGCCTCTACCAAGGCGCCGCAGGTCATGCATCTTCTTTGAGATGTCTTGGGGTCTCCTCACCTCATGTGACAGGGAATTTACCTGAGCGGTGATGCGCTGGAGTATCTCCTCCTTTTTAGCCTTACTTGTGGTGCCACTCTGTGGGCCATGGAGGCGAGCATCGTACTGCTCCATGGCAGAGATAATGATGGCCCTCTCCTTGGGGAGAAGTTTTTTTTCCGTCTTTTTCTCCTCGGAGCAGACATGGCACTACACAAGCCGCAAAATTACCTACACCACCGGAAATAAAATGGTGTAATTTTGCGAATGACGGACGCATGTCCGGCCGCATTTATACACATTGCGTAGGCAGAGTGGGCCGGCGTTGCTCAGGTGTCACACTGTGCATAGTTGTGCACATGCGCAGAGGGGCGGTCCAGACGGTCGCGTCACTGCGCATGCTCCGTCCGTACAAGCGCTCATTTGCATGGGGTCACGGTTCATTTAAATGGATCACGCCCACCTCCCTCCTAGTTTGAATTGCGTCGGCTTACGCCAAACAATTTACGTTACGCAGGCACATCGTGGGGCGCAATTGCACTGAGAATATGGTGCTTGGCTCTCGAAGTTATGCCGGCGTAGTGCATCTGATATGCGCTACACCTGCATAAACATGCGCCGATGTACAAGAATCTGGCCCACAGTGTGTATACATATACTAGACATGTGCATTGTCAATAAATTCATTTTGTTTAGTTCCGTTTCCCATTAGCCGTTATTTTGTATTTTGTGCCCAAAACTCAATTCGGATTTGTACGAAATACGAATTTTCGTTAGATTCGTTCACTTTTCATAACAATTACCAACATTTGTTATGATGAATTTAAAAATCTGGACTCTTAAAAAGGACTAATAGTATCTGCTGTGCTCATTATGAGGGGTTCCCACCATCCCTGTGCTGTGCTCATTATGAGGGGTTCCCACCATCCCTGTGCTGTGCTCATTATGAGGGGTTCCCACCATCCCTGTGCTGTGCTCATTATGAGGGGTTCCCACCATCCCGGTGCTGTGCTCATTATTAGGGGTTCCCACCATCCCTGTGCTCATTATGAGGATCGCCCACTCAGTTTAGGCCGATACGTATTCTTCTACATATTTTTCATAAAAAAAAAAAAAAAAATCGCAATTAGCGTTTATTGATTGGTTTGCGCAAAATTTATAGAGTTTACAAAAAAGGGGGTAGTTTTATGGCATTTTTATTAATATTTTTTTTTACTAGTAATGGCGGTGATCAGCATTTTTTTTCAGTACCGAGACATTATGGCGGACACATCGGACAATTTTGACAAATTTTTGGGACCATTGGCATTTTTATAGCGATCAATGCTATAAAAATGCATTGGATTACTATAAAAATGGCATTGGCAGTGAAGGGGTTAACACTAGGGGGCAGGGAAGGGGTTAAGTGTGTTCCTGGGTGTGTTCTAACTGTATGGGGGGGTTGACTCACTAGGGGAAATCACTGATCTTCTGTTCATACATTGTATGAACAGGAGATCAGCGTTTCCCCCGCTGACAGGACCGAGTGCTTTGTGTTTACACACATAGCTCCCGGTCCCCGCTCTGTAACGAACAGGCGCGCGTGCACGGCGGTGATCGCACACAAACTAGAGACTGACATTTCTTCATGTGTTTCCAATTGGTTCATTAGCACACGTTATAAAAAGCGTGGATAGAGCACATGTCAGCTGCCGTGAGAGGGGGCAGACTTGCTGGCTGGCTGGCAAGAATGGCGGGGCGAAACAGAGATGTTTTTGAGCAAGTTTGTTTTTTTGGGGGGGCAATTGTTTTATTTAATGATGTTCACTTTGATGTTTTGGTCTGCTGCATAATTTAGCAAAATGTTTCTTAAGACGTTAATGACTAATGTTTTAATCCTGTGGGTCTATCCTGTTATTTCAAAAGCATAAACCATATTAAACTTACTGTCTGAAATCAACCTAGGTCTATTTTTGTTTTTTATGATTTTTTTTGTTTGTGTGTTTATTTTTGTTTTGCTTTCCTTGTTTTGTGGACCAATAAAATTACTTTCAAATTTTGAAGTTTGTTTTGTGATATTTTTTCATGCTATGGATTTTAACAGCTGCAGCTGAAATAGTTTGGGCCTAAACCATCAAGTGTGATTTGTCTCTAATCGTCTTTGCTGGTGTGTATGCATGAAATGTTTGCTGCCATGTTTAGTCACCAGAAAAGGAAAGACAAAGCGGTAAGTATTGTTTCCTAGAATTGATGTCCAGACTGTCTTTTTAAAGCACATGTGCAAGATGAAGGAAAACCTGCAAACATGGCCTGTTGGGGGGGGGGGGGGTGTATTGGTGGACCGGCTTGAAGTGCTGATTTACAGCACTGTGCTTGAATCTAGCACAAAAAAAAATCTTAAAATTGGCTTCACTTCCTGTCACACAGCTGAACAGGAAGTGAGGTTAAAACCCTACCAATGGTCTTTTCTTCGGGACACAGGTCAATCTAACTAGTGTCCCCATTAAGCAAATTGCACTGCTGTGTACACCCCAAATGATTAGTTAGTTTGGGGTTTAGTAAAGGCAAAGCCGCTCTGCAGTAGAAGCGTAGTCAATGAAAATCAGAAGGGAAGCACTGATGGTTTTAACATCCAATCCCGCCAAGTTTTTTTTTTTTTTTCCTTGCTTGTCCACTTGTAGTGCTAAGTGGATTTGCCTTTAGTAAATGGACCCCAAAGTTCAAGATCCCTACTAATTTGGGGTGTACACAGCAAAATGCAATTTCCATAATGGGAAACTATTTAGATTGATCGGTGTCCCCAACAAGACATTAATTTAAGTTTTACCCTCGCTTCCTGTTTGGCTATGTGGCAGGAAGTGAATGAATTAAGTAGAAAGTGACAACATTTGTGAGGTGTCTTTACCCTATCAGGGGTGCAGTCATCCTTAAAACAAACAATAAAATTGTTGATTTAACATTGGGTGGTGTTTGTGGGGGTTCCTAACACACATTTATACATATTAGCAACGCTGGATCCTGGCCTATTGGCATGGTTATATTTTCTTAGGCCTCTCAATAAAATTATCTGAAATTTGGGGTTAAACTGGAACTATAATCAACACTTCTTTTTTTGTTTTCTTTCATTTTGGTTAGAGTTGGGGGGGAAGGGTTATAAGCCCTGTCAGTTTATTTTGTATTATCCCTGTTTGTTTGGGGAGATTGGCCTTCACTTCCTGCCCCATAGCCAAACAGGAAGTGAGAGAAAAACTAGGCAAATTAAGGGACTCCTGTGCCCCCCCACAGAACTTGTGTGTGTCCCCTGAAAATTCCTGGGCGGGTCATAAAAAAACAGGGCGTGGCCTTGACAGGAAGGGTGGGTCATTTTTCTATTAGGGGGTGCAGAAATTTGGTCAGGCCTAGGGCAGCACAAAACCGAAATATCCTACTGCATATTAGGGCTTATTTAGACAGGATCCGATTTACAGCATGTTTTTAGATTGTGGGAGGAAGCCCACGCAGGCACAGGGAGAACATGCAAACTCCAGGCAGATGGTGTCACGGGCGGGATTCGAACCAGTAACCCTTTTGCTGCTAGGTGAACGTGCTTTACACTACACCACTGTGCTGAACGAACATGATCGCAGCTGAAAGCAAGAGATCAGTGTTTTTTCTTTTCCAATTCCATGCTTTCCAGCCTGGAGGACAGATGTGGGGTCTTATTTACCCTGCCTCTCTCCATAAAGAGGACCTGTCACACACTAGTCCTATTACAAGGGATGTTTACATCCCTTGTAATAGGAATAAAAATAAAAATATTATATCAAAAAAACAAAAAACAAATAAAAAACAAAATAAAAAGTAGCTCGCAGAACATGAATGCAAGTGCCACCCACATATGTAACCACCGTTCAAACCCCACATGTGAGGTATCATAGTGTGCGTTAGAGCGAGAGCAATAATTTTAGCACTAGACCTCCTCTGTAACTCTAAACTGGTAACCTGAAAAAAAAGTCAAGCGTCGCCTATGGAGATTTTTAATACCGAAGTTTAGCGCCATTCCATGAGAGTGCGCAATATGAAAGCGTGACAAGTTAGGTATCTATTTACTCGGTGTAACATCATCTTTCACATTATCCCTAAAAATTGGGCTAGCTTTACTGCTTTGTTATTTTTTAATTCATGAAACAGGTTTTTTTTTAAGCAAAAATAAAAAAGGCGTTAGAAAAATGTTGGCGCAAATACCGTTGGAAATTTTTAATAAAAAATGCCCCGCCACTTTATTCCCTAGGGTGTCTGCTAATAAAATATATATAAATGTTTGGGGGTTCTGAGTAATTTTCAAGGAAGAAAATATAATTGTTACATGAAGGAGAGAAGTGCCAGAATAGGTGCGGTATGGAAGTGGTTAAAGTGCAACAATAAAAGTGAAATATTCCTTTAAATTTCGTACCATGGGGGGGTGTAATCAGGGCCGCCATCAGGAATTATGGGGCCCCTTACACAGCTTCAGGCATGGGCCCCTTGGAGCAGAGAACCGGGGGGGGGGGGGGTGCTGCCGCCTGAAACTGAGAAGCGGGGGGAAAGATAGAGGGAGATGGAGGAATGGAGGAAGAAACCCGAAGGAAAGAAGAAAAGAAGAAGATGGAGGAAGAAAGGAGATATTAATAAAGGACTTGTCAAAAAACGGTTCTTGTCTTTTTTTACACTTGACCCTTTTTTTTTCCCCGTGAAATGGTAGAGGTACAATGTACCCCATTACTATTTCACACAGGGGGGGCGGGATCTGGGGGGCCCCTTTGTTAAAGGGGTCTTCCAGATTTCGATAAGCCTCCTGCCTGCAGACCCCCACAACCACCGGGCAAGGGTTGTGAGGATGAGGCTCTTGTCCCCATCAACATGGGGACAAGGTGCTTTGGGGGGCACCCCAAAGCACCCTCCCAATGTTGAGGGCATGTGGCCTGGTGTGGTTCAGGAGAGGGGGGGGCCGCACTCTGTCCCCCCCTGTTTTCTGCGGCCGGCCAGGTCAACGTGCTCGGATAAGGGTCTGGTGTGGATTTTGGGGGGGACTCCACGCCATTTTTTTTTTACATTTGGCGTGGAGTTCCCCTTAAATTCCACACCAGACCTGAAGGGCCTGGTATGGATATTTGGGATGAACCCTTAATACCCATATCAGACCTCAAGGGCCTCCTAATGGAATTTGGGGGGACCCCCATGCTTTTTTTTTTTGTTTTATGAATGAATCTCTCACAATTGCCGGGAGCCGACAATTCATTATTGCCGCGAGTCAGTTTTAAACGTTTTTTTTTTCTTCAGAATGTCATTTTGTGCAGAGACATTTCTAACCACAGGAAAAGTGCGCTTTTTCACATGCTGACATTACATCCCCCCATGGTACGAAATTTAAAGGAATATTACACTTTTATCATTATTAAAATCACTGCTCCCGAAAAAACAGCCGTTTTAAAAAATAAAAAAAGCATTGATACATGTCCCCTGGGGCAAGACTGAGGTCCCCAAACACTTTTTAGGACAAAACTTGCAGATTAGCCTTTAAAATTAACACTTCAGATTTCCCCCATAGACTTTAACAGGGAGTTTGGCGGCGGCTTTACTTATCAATTGCATTGCGCTGCTGCTGCGGCCGGTTCATGCGCCTTATTAGGGATTCATCCAGCGCACTAATTAAGGCATGAATCGGCGCAGCGCAGTGACAATAGTAAATCAGCCCCTGTGTCTCTATCTATCTCTCTCTAACTGACTGTCTGTCTGACTTCTCTGTAAGCAAGCTGTAAGCAAGCCCGAAACACACTTCACGAGGCTGCCCGGGAGGCGGCCTTTTATAGTGTGGGGCACGTGCTAAAGCCCTGAGCCTGGGTGCTTTGGCCAATTAGGGCTCTTCGTTTTTTGGGCGCTGTGATTGGCCAAGCATGCGGGGTCATGGTGCATGCTTGGCCAATCATCAGCGCGCAACGCCGCAATGAATTATGGGCCGTTGCACGTCATTCGAATTTGGCGCGAACTACCCGTTTTGTTTGTTTTTCGACGAACGATCGAACAGGCAATGTTCGATTCGAACATACGTTCGTATCGAACGTGAAGCTCATCCCTACTTATAAACCATATGAGCTTATATAAGCTGATATGAGCTTGAAAACCACAGAAAGCCTGAGGAGTAATTCTTCTGGAAAAAGGATCTAGATTATTGGTTGGGCCTGAGATCCCCAAAGTACTCAAAGTTTATCCATCTTGTGGTAGGACACGGTTCCAAGAAGCTAGCAAAAATGTGCCACGCCACTGCTAAGAGATCCAGAAACAACTTTGTTTCAATAAAGTAGCCAACATGTTTCAGGTGCCCAATACAAACATAAGGACATCTCCATATCAAAACAATATCAATGTATCAGGTAACATTGAGTGAATAATCATTATATACAAAAACCTCAAACAAATGTTACCTATCCATTCAATGTTGATGAAAAGGAAGTGAATTCAGCGCCAACTTAAATGTTACTAAAACAATATACTACAATAGATACATTTAAAGCTGCTGCTCTGAGTTAAAGTGTGAACTATAATATGTTGAATGTGTGATAGAGGGAGCTCTCCTATAGTGTTAAACTACCAAAATTCAACCTACAGTTGGATAAATACCAATAGTAAAAATATATAACAGTGCATATATAATAATTACTGTGAAAAAAAAAACAAGTGAAAAATAGTGCACAATCCCTAGTGCAATAAATACAATAAATAAAAGTAATAATCCAATGATAGATCTTCTTTACAACTTGATGGAAGACTTGCTTAAGGTGATAATATATTCCTGAAGCTAAAGTAGCCATATTGGATAAGGGAAAAAAGCCTTATGTTACTATGAGTGAAAAGGATTGAGCATATCCTCCCAAACCTCTCTTATGTGATTGGTACCTTAGCTCAATCCTTTTCACTCATAGTAACATAAGGCTTTTTTCCCTTATCCAATATGGCTACTTTAGCTTCAGGGATACTGGGAGCTCAGATGGGGGCGGTCCCATCTATGTATTAGAGATATAAATAGTGGTCAGTCAGCATGCTGCTCGAACCCCAGGACGAAGTCAATTGTGACAAAACGATGTAGGGTGAAGCGGCATGCTGACGTCATCACTACATACAGAGACCCGGAGTGAACGGGCTGTGTTAGCCGGCCGGCCGGCCGGCCGGCTACTAATTTTCACATGCAATGTTTTATCTTCTTATTGTAACTGAGATTTTATTTTATTTTTTACATTAAAATGTTTTATTGGATTACGCTATGTCAGCCTTCTTTCCTTCCTCACTTGGCTGTAATTACATCTGACCATCTGTGAGCGGTGGGGGATTCATTGGATACCAGTGAGACGATATACTGTGACATAGACCCCCAGGCTGGGTTAGAAAGCCACACGCCAACAGAAGATCTCTGGTTGGGATCTTTCCTTTCCGTAAGGCCGCGTACACACGATTGGTCCAACCCGATGAGAATGGTCCGACGGACCATTTTCATCGGTTCACAGACTGATGGTCTGATTGTCTGATGTGCGTACACACCATCAGTTCAAAAAACGATCGTGTCCGAACGCGGTGACGTAAAACACAACGACGTTCTGAAAAAACTGAAGTTCAATGCTTCCAAGCATGCGTCGACTTGATTCTGAGCATGCGCGGGTTTTTGGACCAATGCTTTTGCGTACTGGACCGATGGTCAGGCGTCCATCGGTCCGATTTTAAAGCAAGTTTTAAAACTTTGGTCCGACGGACTAATGGGCCGTACACACGGCCGGTTTGGACCGATGAAACTGGACTTAAGTCCATTTTCATAGTTTTGGACTGATCGTGTGTACGCGGCCTAAGGGGCAGTTTGTTTGGAAGGTGGAGGATTTCCTTTCTATCTCATCACTGTTCTGTGGTTCCTTGTGGTTTGATGTCACTATTTCACCTGCAGAAGAGCAGTCCATTTCCAGCTTTTGAATCACCATCTGATGCGTTTTTACCTTTGAAAATAGGACTGTGATTTGCTTACCTCTTTTCACTGGGACTTATTAGAATGTGATGCAAATAGGGCAACTTATTTGTTACAGTGATCTCAACACATCAATAGCACAACGATTTTAATTATTTATGCGATTTTATTTTGTTTGTTTGAATCATTTCAATTGAGTTAGATAGGGCAGGCAGGAAGGCAGGCGAGTCAGTTACAGTTACAGTGTGTAGAGGATATATATGCATCCCAGGTGTTGTATATATATTTATACAATGTACTGAGTTTAGCTAGATTCGTTCCTGTATGCTCTTGCTAGTATACTGACAGGCAGGCAGGTGATTGTACTAGCTGCAGTATTTTCACTTAGTGCACAGTGTGCACCAAAAGCTATGTGAATACAATTGCTGGTGTTCTCATATTAATACCACAGGCAGGGATCTGCAAGTATTTTCACTTGGTGTACTGTGTCCTCTGCACAGTGTGCACCTAAAGCTACGTTAATACAATTGCTGGTGTTCTCATATTAATACCACAGGCAGGGATCTGCAAGCATTGTCAGTATTTCAGCAGCTACATCTCCCTGCAGGCCATTAGTATGTCTGGAAGGACAACAAGGAGAGGCAGAGAGTCACAAGCCGATAAAAGAGGGCAAACTGGCTCTACGTCTAGAGGCAACAGTGCTGGTCGTGGACACGGTGCATCCTCATCAGCACGTGTAAATAGGGGGAACTAATACGCAAACCAAACAAAGGCACTAAATAACTAACATGAATAAGTATAAGCAGCTGCCACAACTAAAAGAGTGTTCACACACCAATAATGCAATATAAATGAGGGGTGTTGAGGCGCCTGCTGAAATAGAAATACTAAAGTACTTGGTGCAATAATTAGTGCTAATAAATATAATATAAAATAAATATCACAGTCATAAATAAACAGTGAAAACCACTAAAAATCATGTGAAGGAATGCACAATTGATTAATGGAGCCCTAAAATCCAAATAAATATTTGATGCAAATGAACAAAATATTTTCTTCATACACAGCAATTCACGTGAAAATGTGATGAAAAAAATAGTGAAAAGAAGAGTGTAAATTGTTACACACAATAATGACAGTGATAGGTCAGCTGACCACAAGTTAATAAATAAATACTGGATAACTTCTGAAAAAATTCCAATTATAAATAAAATAATGCAATATATGTGCATGTAAACCAAAACATGCAAAAAAATACTGTGTGCAATGTAAGTTTCTGTGCACAATAAACAACAAAAAGTCCAATAGCGAAGGGGGCGTGGCTACCGAGCTCCTGCATGGACGCTTAAGCAGTGAGCTCCGTGCCAGCCTGAGGAACAGCGACGTGCCGAGGACACATTACCTGTCCACTACCTCCTGGATTGCCCCCGACACCTCGAGCATACCTCCGGTATGGCCCGTAAGCGAAAGGGACCACTGCAGGTGCAGAAACTATCTAATTTCTTCCCGCCGTCGGATCGCGGCCTGACTCAAAATGGCGCCGGCGCGGCTTCTCCAGCTTCCTCCAGCGGCTCTGATTCAACGCCGACGAGCCCAGAAATTCAGGTTAGTGCCGCCCGCAGCTCCCCTGAGGCATCCACTCCTCTGTCACGGAGTCCAGCAAAGTCCAAACCCCGTCTTTCCCCTCAGACTGCCGGGGAAGGAGGGAATGGAGCCCAGGACTCATTAAACGAAACTAGAGAACTGGCGGAGAATATTAACTCTTTCCCCACTGCTGGCAAACCGATTTCTGACACAATGTTAAAGGACATGTTGGTGTCCCTCCGCAGTTCCCTCCACGCAGACATAATGCAGTGCATGAAGGGGTTCAAAGCAGATGTACAGGAGTTGGGTGACAGGGTTGAGCACGTGGAGCAGAAGATGGGGGAATTTGCATCATCATATAATTCCCTGGTTGATTCACATAATGATCAGGCTGATGAGATGCTGTGGCTCAAATCTAAAATCTCGGACCTGGAAGACAGATCCAGGAGGAATAATGTGAAGATTTGTGGTGTCCCTGAATCTGTCTCTCCTGCACAGCTCCAGCAATTTGCACAAGAAATGATGAAGGCTTATGTTCCTGACTTGTCTGGTGCAGACCTCCATATTGATAGGATCCATCGTCTCTTCAAGCCTCCGCACCTCCCTGAGAACATTCCCAGAGATGTACTAATGCGAGTACATTTTTTCCAGGTCAAGGAGCGCTTCATGATGGCTTTTCGGAAAAACAACCACCCGCCCGAGAAATACTCCTCCATTTAGCTTTTCGCGGATCTCTCACAGTTCACGATGCAGAGGCGCAAGTCCCTCCTGCCAGTCACCAAGGCCCTCCGCAATCATGATATAATTTACCGATGGGGGTACCCGGCTAAACTCACAGTCACAAGGGGTGACAGTACCTTGGTGATCAACACTTTGGATGAGGGATTGGCTCTGCTGAGATCATGGGACATTCTTCCGGAACTGACAGACAGCGCTTCCTCGTCGGTCAAACTGCAGACCCAGGATCAGTGGCAGCTTGTGTCACACAAGAAGAGGGGCAAGACGCGCTCCTCTTGACTTCCTCGGCCCTAAAGCGGCTCTTCACTACACGTTCCTAGGCAAACCTTTCTTTTTTTTTGCTTTCCCCCCATAACGAATGGGCAGATCTGCTGCCTTCAGATTCATGACTGAATCTCCCTTTTTATTGAACTCGTTATTGTTTACCTTGCTCGTATGTCTTTCTGTTTGTTCCTATCTTTATCTGCTGTTATACCTCTTTTTTTTACATACACCTACCTTGAGATGGATTTACCTTCACTGAACGGACTGCTGCGAAAGGTCTGCACGTTAACCCATCGCCGGAGTTTGCAGTTATCTGACATCTTCACACCCCTTCTGAGGTACTGTTGTTATCATCCTTACCCTAACTTTTCATGGCATTTACGGTAGTTTCATTTAATGTTCATGGACTGAACCATCCGGTCAAGAGATCCTCTCTTTGGTCTGAGGCCCGGAAGCTTCATGCGGACATCTTGTGCATACAGGAATCCCACTTCTTATCCAGTGTTCCACCCACCTTTAAACATAAAAATTACCCTAATGTATTTTTTGCTTCTGCCTCGGATAAAAAACATAGAGGAGTTTCTATTGCTATCAGGGATTCGGTTGTCTTCGTGCTCAAGTACTTGGTCTCTGATCCTGCGGGCAGATACCTGATCCTTGTTGCTGAAATTAATAATCGTACTTACACACTTGTTAATCTGTATGCCCCTAACGCACATCAGCTTAGGTTCTTCCACAGGCTCCTTAGGAAAGTTGATAAGGTTAAAAAAGGTGCAGTAATTATCTGTGGGGACTACAACATGACGGTTGACTGTGACGTTGACACCACCTCTAACCCTAAACGCCCCCCACCTACGATGTTACAATCCCTCCACAGAGCAGATATTTATGATGTATGGAGGTGCCAGCATTCTAGTGAATGGGACTATACCTTTCATTCCTCCAGGCACAACTCATATTCTCGCATAGATATGATCCTGGTCGACAGGTCACTGCTTCAGTCGGTCTCCTCCTCCACTATTCACAACATCTCTTGGTCAGATCATGCACCTGTCTCTATCTCGGTGGTGGAAGGGGGAGCACCTGAACCGGCGTATCTGTGGAGAGCTAATACTAGCCTCTTCCAATTACCTGACCTTATGGACTCCATTACTAAACAGTTGAAAGAATTCTTCACTCTCAATACGGGGACAGTGTCTGACCCAACGATGTTGTGGTGCGCCCACAAGGCCTTTGTAAGAGGTATCTTACTTCAGATGAGTGCTAGACTTAAGAAACAGATGACTATTAAAATTGATCACTTGATAGAGAATATCAGATCTCTGGAGTCACAGAATAAAAATTTACCGAATGTCCAAGTGTCATCTAAATTGACCAAGCTCCGCTCAGATTTGAGGCGCCTCCTGCTTGAGCGCTATGACAAATTTGTCAACGCGCTAAAACTGACCCACTACTCCGCTGGCAATAGAGCAGGCAAGTTCCTGTCGCAACATCTGAGGTCCCAAAAGACGCGCTCTAAAATTCCCTTCCTTCGCAGCTCTGTAAATGACAACAAGCTATATAATCCTAGGGACATTGCTAATTCTTTTGCAGACTACTACTCGTCTTTATATAACCTGAAAAATGACGTTAGTACGCCTCAGCCCACAGACCTTGACATTCAAACCTTTTTGGCAGATTTAAATCTTCCTACATTGTCCCCGATACAGTTGTAAGCTCTGAATGCCCCTATTGCAGAGACGGAAATCTTAAAAGTGATTAAACGGTTGCCTACTGGGAAATCCCCAGGCCCTGACGGGCTCCCTAATGATTACTACAAATCGTTTTCAGAGGTCCTCTCCCCATCTTTGGTAGATGTCTTCTCCCAAGCGGCATCTTCAGCAATGTTTCCTGAAGAGATGCTTAGAGCATATGTCGTTACAATCCCTAAACCCGGTAAGCCCCCTGACACCCCCCCTAATTTTCGCCCGATCTCTCTCCTAAACACTGATGTCAAACTGTATGCCAAAATTCTCGCCCGTACATTATTAGACGTAATGCCAACACTGATTAACCCAGACCAATCTGGTTTCACGGCTGGCAGACAGTCGGCAGATGCTACCCGTAGGGTCATTGGTATTGTACAGTATGCGTGGTCCTGTCGGACGCCTTCTCTGCTCCTCTCCTTGGATGCGGAGAAGGCGTTCGACAGGGTACATTGGGGATATATGACCCACGCGTTAGCCAAATTTGGTTTCCGAGGCCCCATCATGAATGCCATTCAAGCCCTCTATTCGACACCCTCTGCCCAGGTCTATACATCTAACAGCCTATCCCGTCCTTTCTGCATCACTAATGGAACAAGACAGGGCTGTCCCCTGTCTCCTTCCATATTCAACCTTCTTATTGAACCGTTAGCTGAAAAAATTAGAGCCCATCCCCAAATTCAAGGTTTCTCCCTCCAAGGTTCCTCCCTCAAAATAAATCTCTTTGCAGATGACATTATTTTATCAATTACCTCCCCGAATACCTCTCTCCCTCACATCCAGGCCGTCTTGGACAGTTTTGGATCTGTCTCCTATTATAAAGTGAACCCCTCCAAATCAGTAATTTTACCAATGAATTTATCTCCACACATGTGCTCTGCCCTAAAGAAATCCCTCCCATACTCCTGGGCCGAGAAAAGCATTTCTTACCTGGGACTTCAATTGACCGCTGACCCTTCGGACTTAGCTGGGGCTAATTTCCCACCGTTATTAGTCAAACTCACGAATGAGGCGGCTCGCTTGGCTAGGACTGAGCTGTCCTGGTCTGGTCGGCTCGCCTCCTTCAAAATGCTCCTATTGCCTCAAATCCTATATATATTCCATACTCTCCCTGTTCCCATTAAACCTGCTCACATGAAGGCTTTGGAATCGGTCCTCCGTCGATATGTCTGGAATTCGCGTAGCCCCAGATGCGCTAAAGCACTATTAGTTAAACATAGGTCAGTGGGCGGTATGGGTTTTACTGACCTGCAGGACTACTATCGCTCTTCTTTGTTAAACCAGGTCAAATCCTGGCTATCCGACACGGTAGATACCCCTTGGTGCAATATTGAGAGGGTCATCAGTCCAACCAAAGATCTGTTCTCTCTACTAATCCTGGATAGATGGAACCCCTTCCCCCTACATGATCTTCCTGTCTCCGTTCAGGCCACGCTGAGAGCCTGGAGGGACTTAGGTTCTATTGTAGACCTGACATCTGACACGACTGAACTGCCTATCCCTATTTCAACACTAGCTAGCGCTATCCCGGACATTGACCTTAAGGGGTGGAAGGACAGGGGGATAGCGCATGTATCTGACCTATATTGCAACGACTGTCTTCTCCCTTTCCACTCCCTCATGAACAAATATAGCTTGCCACCCTCTGAGGCTTTTAAGCACTATTGGTTATCCCATTTTCTAAATTCGATTAAACCACACCGAGTATTTGTACAAAGCAAAGTATGGTCATTCTATGCTTCCTCGTCCTCCTACTCCAAGGGAATACCCCTCTTTTACAATATTTTCCAACAAAAACGTGAATTTGTCAGATCCTCCCCCTTTGTTAAAGTTAGGAAAGTCATTTTCTGATTCACAGTGGAAAGGGGCCTTCAATTCGGTGTATAGAGCATCTAAATGTACTAATCATTGGGAACTCACCCAAAAGATCAATCTGAGATGGTATCTCACCCCATACCGGCTTTCCAAATTTTCCCATGACAACTCGCCTCTGTGCTGGAGAGGTTGTGGGGAGGTAGGCAACCTTTTACATGTTTTCTGGAAGTGTAAACACCTCACTAGTTTTTGGCACAGTTTATTTAAATACATTTCCTCAATGACAGGCTTTTTCATTAAGCCAAATCCTGAACTAGCACTACTAAATCTCACTATAGAGACCTTCCCCCACCAATTCCGCACTGTGGTCACTCACATGTTTTTGGCAGCCAGATTGCTCATAGTCAGGAATTGGAAGTCTGATCTCACACCTAATTTATCAGACTCCCTAACAATTACCCAAACGAACTATGTGTATGAATCTCTATTAGCCGTTAAAAATGGTTCAAAAAGGAAGTTTGATAAACAGTGGCAGGTATGGACAGAAAGATCTAGATGATTTCCTTCCCGTCAGCTGTCTAATGAATACTGTTTACTTCATGCGGATCCCTCCCACGCTGCGCCGTGGTTATTGATTTATTGATTTATCAGCTTGGTTCTCCGTCTCTAATTCCCCTTTTTTTTTTAATTCTCTTTCCTTCCCCTTTCCCCCCTTTATTTTTCTCTCAATCTTCTCCCTGTTGTACTTATACAAATTACTATTCCTCTCTTCCTGCTAGAGCAATTACAGTTAAAACCTGTCTGAAGTTACTAAAGGTCAAGGATGATTAGTTTTACACCATTCCGTTGGAATTCTGATAACATTTTTCACAATGTGTATTATTGTAAAAGTTCTTTATATTTAATTGTGTCCTAACTGACCATGATGCTTTATTCATGCTATTTGTCTTTGTTATTGTAAATGGAAATCTTTTCAATAAAAATTTTATATAAAAAAAAAAAAAGTCCAATAGTGTGCAGATTATTCCAACATCCACAGTAATGGTTGAGTATAAAGTGCTTCAATCCACAGTAATTCCCAAGTGCGGAGTGCTCCAGGTGCTCCTGTTTCCCCCAGCCTCTCACCTCAGCTGGCTTATGTAAAAGCCTCTTAAGGTCTCCAGCTCCTAAATGGCACTGCAACCTCTAGTCTGGACGAGCGGCTCCTAGCTGGCTTCCAACCATGCCTCTCTAGCTCCACATGAGCAGTGGCTTCTAAGTATCAGCAGTACGGCTTTACCATGGGTAGGTGGCTCTCAAAATGCAATCAAAACAGAGGGGACTCCATAGTGTAATAGCATCAATAACAATTTAATAGAACAAATCAAATAACTTACATAAAAGACAGCTGTAACATGCACGTAGGTAAAGATGTCTCCGCTCTCGGCCACAAGCAGGGATGCCGTTACTAATGGCTCTCCTCCCTTATGCGTTACGTGGCCGTGCACGCCACTTAATCATAGGGTATGGAGCCATTGGTATGTGAGATGACTAATATATGGTACCGCGATGTCATGGCAACCAGGTTCACTGATCAAAATTAAATACAATTGCTAGCGATGACATTCCATGTAATGATCCTTTCTAAAATAAACAAATAAATGTAAAATATCACGTGGCCGTGGGACATGCTCGTCCTTTCTTTTGGCAGCTGGCTATGTTGAGCCGCAACATGCCAAAGACTTGGTAGAGTGGATGACCAAGCCGTCCTCATCCTCCTCATCCTCTCTTACCCAGGCTCAGGGTACTTTGTCTGGCAAAGCAGCTGCCAATGCGGCCTCTTCCCTCTGCTCAATGGCATCAGTCACTCCTTCCCTAGCCCCAGCATGTCCTCCTGAGGAGTCCCCCAAACTGTTTCACCACAGTGCTGGGTACATGCTGCAGGAGGATGCGCAGAATTTTGAAGGCTCGGATGATGATACCCAGCTAGAGGAAGGCAGTAACATGAGCCCAGAGAGAGGGGGTGCCCAAGAAGGACAGCAATCTAAAGTTTGTGTGAACGTTCGGTCCCTTCGAAGGTTCTGATGCGAACCGAACCGGGGGGTGTTCGGCTCATCCCTACTTGTGAGAGGAAACCTACTGTTCCCCTCCTTGTCAGGTACCTCTCCCTAACATTGCTCTCATACTCTCCCTAAGAAGCAGGGCTGTCTCTGACACACACATAAGCTGCAACACAAAAGCTGCCATTTTAAGCACTTTTTTGTCAAAATGACCGGATTTTTATATCCAATGGGTGATATAGGACACACAGTGCCACCTTCAGTTCATTGAACAAATTGCAGCCCAACACCTGCTTATAAGGTCCTTGGTTGCTAAGAAACCAGCAGCCACCAGCATCCTAGCAGCCAGTGACAGTCTGATTCAGATGCTGACGTAGAGATACCCCAGGCTGACAGCTGAATATAAACCAAGGGGCAGGTATGCTGGCTGATCTTATTACCCAATATAGCAAGGGTCAAATTTGGACAATAAATCTCCTGGCCGGCAGCTGAGTAGGGCTTGGCATAAGTTATTGGTTGTCATGATGTTGACGATAGCTGACAGGATCTTAACAACCAATGTTGCTATGTGGCAAGGAGAGGTACTTAATGTATACTGAAGATGGAGTGTCCAATATGGGTACCTCAGCCACAGTACTGATCCCCCCAACATGCCACGGAAAGGTGCATGGATTTGTTACAGGCACTGACATTAGTCGATCACAGGCATGAGAGCTTTCTAAAGATTGTCTATAACACTTTTTGAATTTCAGGTCTTCAGTGAAGCCTCATTGGAGTGGATTCACTAAATCATGTGCAAGGAAAATAAAACAACAGCATTTTTTTCTTGCACATGATTGGATGTTGAAGGTCAGCAGGGTTTTAACTTATTCACTTTGCTTTAAATTCTCTTTTGCTATCTGCCACTTTCTCTTGCAATTTGAAGAGCTTATTTTCCTTTAGAAAATCAGCCTCACTGTGTCATGGTAGAAATATGACTGCTCCAATGCTTTACAACTCAGTGAAGTAACCATTTCCTAGTGAATTCTTAGGTGCAGTAAACAAAGTGACACACTGGACCTGAGCTATGTAAATATTCTACCAGTACTTTACAGGTGTGTAACACCATGCTATGTAAAGTAATAGACAACTGAAGGAAAGGACAGAGGAAGACGAAGCAAAGGTAGACCTGTGCAGACAGAGAGCGAAGCCCAGAGAAATGAAACACAAATGTGCTGTGTACAGGAGAGGCATTCCAGAGAAGAGGTAGACTACAGCCTGGCAGCTGTACAAGGATATCCTCATACACTGAGTTATTAACAGGGAAGAGACTGTTTATAAGTGAGAGTGACAGGAGACAAACTACAAGTAGGCAGAGGGAGGTACTAAGGTCATAAAATAACAGAAAATAAATAAGAAAGGAGAGAAAGGGACTCACATACAGAGTATTAGAGTGGAGACTGGCAGGGGGAATAGTGAGGAGGAGGGAAAGAGCAACACAGCAAGAGGTAAAGAGCTAAGTTGGAGAGACGGGAAGACAGGGTGAGCAGAGGGAGACAGAAGGACTGAGTGAGTAGGGGAGACAGAAGGACTGAGTGAGTAGGGGAGACAGAAGGACTGAGTGAGTAGGGGAGACAGAAGGACTGAGTGAGTAGGGGAGACAGAAGGACTCAGAAGGACTGAGTGAGCAGAGGTAGACAGAAGGACTGAGTGAGTAGGGGAGACAGAAGGACTGAGTGAGTAGGGGAGACAGAAGGACTGAGTGAGTAGGGGAGACAGAAGGACTGAGTGAGTAGGGGAGACAGAACGACTGAGTGAGCAGAGGTAGACAGAAGGACTGAGTGAGTAGGGGAGACAGAAGGACTCAGAAGGACTGAGTGAGCAGAGGTAGACAGAAGGACTGAGTGAGTAGGGGGAGACAGAAGGACAGAGTGAGTAGGGGGGAGACAGAAAGACAGAGTGAGTAGGGGGAGACAGAAGGACAGAGTGAGCAGAGGTAGACAGAAGGACTGAGTGAGTAGGGGGAGACAGAAGGACAGAGCGAACAGAGAGAGACAGAAGGACAGAGCGAACAGAGAGAGACAGAAGGACAGAGCGAACAGAGAGAGAGACAGAAGGACAGAGGGAGCAGAGGGAGACTGAAAAGAACTGAAAGATAGTCAGCATGAGCTCTGAAGCTTCACAAGGAATGCACTCAAACCTTTCACAAACTAGCCCACAAATGAAGAGCAAAGGCAGAAAGAAGATCCAGTTTTCAGTGTCGGTACCCCCAAGCCAAATGGATCCCCGAGCAGTGGAGATGGTGAGTACACAGCGCTGAATGCCAATTCCATCAATATACAATACATCAATACAGCCTTTTTCTAAAATAATGATCAATGTTTATACTACTTGTCTATCTCTGGTGTAAGGTGTCCTCTCTTGTAAGGTGTCATAGAGTCTTCAGTACATTCTGCATGGCATTCTAAACTTTCAATTGTCTTCTTCAGTAGGCTATCATTCTCTTATCACTTGTAGCTAGCATTCTTAGTATCCTGTTACAGAAGTGAAGCCTCCTCTTCACTTTCCCCAGCATGTTTTTTCCTAGCATAAGTTCATAAAAGCAAACATGAATAGCTTCTTCACCTTGCTTCCAAAGCTGGCCATCTACGCTTATGTCTTGTACACATGATCGGAAAGTTTCACAGAATTTTTTTGTCTAAATATCCGTTGAAAAAATTCCATCTGACTTTTTCCATCAGAAAATACTGATAGGCTTAGAAAGAGAACATATTCTCTTTTTTTCCTGATAAATTCATATCGGAAAAAACATGCATGTTTAGAATCAAGTCGACGCATGCTCGGAAGCATTGAACTTCATTTTTCTCGGCTCGTCGTAGTGTTGTATGTCACCGCATTTTGGACGGTCGGAATTTTGTGTGACAGTGTGTATGCAAGACAGCTTGAACGGAATTCTGTCAGAAAAATCAGTTGGAGTTTATCCCAACAGAAATTCCGATCGTGTGTACGGGGCATTAGATTTATTTTGTTCACCCTTGGGGCTGAATGAAAGAATTGGAACAGATTTCTCTCTAAACAGGGCGGATGGATGAGTCTTCCCTGCCTGCTATTGCATTCTGTCATTCGGTGTCCATGGCTGTCAGAATACCCATGCAGTGGTTGTTTTTGTAATTTCTCAAGCCAGGTTGTGCCAACAGGGTCACCCGCAAATAGAATTTTAAAGCTGCCCACATACTGAGTGAATTTTGATAATTCCTGATGAACCAGCCAAAATTCACTTAGTGGTTAGCCCTGATGCCGCGTACACACAATCACTTTTTGTGATGAAAAAAAACGACGTTTTCAAAAACGTCATTTTAAATAACTGTGTGTGGGCAAAATGTTGTTTTATGTCTTCAAAAAAACGTCCAAAAAAAAATGCGAACATGCTTGAATTTTTTGTGTCGTTTTTCAAAACGTCGTTTTTTGTGTCATAAAAAGTGATGGTGTGTGGGCAAAACGATGTTGAAAACAACGTTTTTAAAGCCGCGCATGCTCAGAGGCAAGTTATGAGGCAAGTTATGAGACAGAGCTTCAATAGAACAGAGTGCCGTCGAACGTGGTGTATGTCACCACGCTTTGCTAGAGCATTTTGGTGTGTATGCAACGTCGTTTTGGAAAATGAAGTTTGAAAAACGTTGTTTTGTTTTATCACTTGAAACGTCGTTTTTTTTTCATCACAAAAAGTGATCGTGTGTACGCGGCATGACTCTTTTGATTGGAAAATTGTCAGGTGGTTGGCACTGCAGCTTTGTCTATCCCAGTGGTATAGAGTGGATGGAGGAAATTGTTGTAATTTTTCAGGCTAAACAAAAAATCTACTAGTGTATGTAAAGCTTAAAGTGAGCCTACACTTAAAAGTGAAAGTACTGCTAATGTGTCTCGACCGCACAACATGTTACATGTCCCAAGAGGACCGATCTGTCAAAACATTGCAGGAAGTCAAACCTGGCTTCCAACAGGCAAAGAATCGGCCTGGGTGAAGACAGCACTGAATCCCTGGGCAAGTGAAGGTCTGTTTATTAACCACTTCAATACCGGACCATTGTCATATGATGTCCACAAAGGGGATCTCCCATCCCGGTTGGACGTCATATGACGTCATGGACTTTGGGGGAGAATATCTGAATGATGCCTGCAGCGAGAGGCATCATCCAGATATCCATCTCTTCTGCCGGCGATTCTGCACAACATAAGAATGATCATAGCAGCGGTTCCACCACTTGATCATTCTTATAGGCGGCGGGAGGGGACCCCGCATCTCTCCATAAAGAGGACATGTCACACACATTTCCTATTACAAGGGATGTTTACATTCCTTGTAAGGCCGCGTACACACGATCGAATCTATCTGCTGAAAACGATCTGACAGACCGTCTCAGCAGACAGATTCGATCGTGTGTACGGGCAGGCCAACGGATTTGGCCAGCAGACAGATTTTAAAGCCTGCTTTAAAATCTGTCTGCTGGGAACCCATCGGACCGATATGTCTGCTGGTTAGTACGCTAACCAGCAGACATATCTGCCCGCACATGCGTCGAATGGATTCGACGCATGCGCGGAAGTGATTTACTTCCTGGTGCGGTGACGTGGCGAAGTCAACGTCATCGCCACGTCACCGCGCTGTCTGCTGGCGGGGATTTTGGTTTGATCGTGTGTACAGCGATTAAACCAAAACAGCCAGCAGACAAATCTGTTCAAATCGGTCGGTCCGACCGATTTGAACAGATTCATTTGGTCGTGTGTACGCGGCCTAATAGGAATAAAAGTGATAAAAAATAAAAAAATAAAAAAAAGTGTAAAACAATAAATACGTAAAAAAAATAATAATAATAAAAAAATATATTAAAACGCCCCTGTCCCCGGTAGCTCACGCACAGAAGCGAACGCACACGCAAGTCCCGCCGACATATGTAAATGCCGTTTAAACCACATATGTGAGGTATTGCCCCGTGCGTTAGAGTGCCAGCAACAATTCTAGCACTAGATCTCCTCTGTAAATCTAAACTGGTAACCTGTAAAAAAAAATCAAAGCGTTGCCTATGGAGATTTTTAAGTATCGAAGTTTGGCACCATTCCATGAGTGTGCGCAATTTTAAAGCGTGACATGTTAGGTATCTATTTACTCGGTGTAACATAATCTTTCATATTTTACAAAAAAATTGGGCTAACTTGACTGTTTTGTTATTTTTTTAATTCATGAAAAATTTTTTTCCCCAAAAAAGGCGTTTGAAAAATTATTGCGCAAATACCGTGCAAGATAAAATGTTGCAATGACTGTTGTTTTATTCCCTAGGGTGTCTGCTAAAAAAACATATATAATGTTCGGGGGTACTGCGTAATTGTCTAGCAAAAAAATGATGATTTGTACATGTAGGAGAGAAGTGCCAGAACAGGCCCGGTATGGAGGTGTGTATAAAAGCCCGGTATTGAAGGGGTTAAAAGTCATCAGTTACAGTATTTGTAGCTGCTGAATTTTAATTATAATTAAAAGAAAAGACTGTAGCCCCTATTAAAGTGTAACCTGTTACACTTTGTAAGTTTTACTGTATTTTTGTGTACTTCTAAACTGCAAATTCCAGAGAACCGTTCTAATCACTGCCACCATATTTATTAAAATTATACTGCTAATGCAGCTTGTAAATGTACTGTATGTATGGACCACTTTACAGCCAAGGGTACATCCTATATGGCATGGCAAGCAAAAGGTTTAAAACAAGCTAGCCATGAGTTTACTTAATTTGTAATCAGCTTATTATGGCAGAAGGCTGTTCCTGTAGTGTAGAGTATCCAAGGCTGGTCCTATAATATAACAGACATCATCCCCAACTGCTATGGAACTAAAAGTGCAATATATAAATACAGTACAGACCAAAAGTTTGAACACATCTTCTCATTCAAAGAGTTTTGTTTATTTTCATGACTATGAAAATTGTAGATTCACACTGAAGGCATCAAAACTATGAATTAACACATGTGGAATTATATACATAACAAAAAAGTGTGAAACAACAGAAAATATGTCATATTCTAGGTTCCTCAAAGTAGCCACCTTTTGCTTTGATTACTGCTTTGCACACTCTTGGCATTCTCTTGATGAGCTTCAAGAGGTAGTCACCTGAAATGGTCTTCCAACAGTCTTGAAGGAGTTCCCTGAGATGCTTAGCACTTCTTGGCCCTTTTGCCTTCACTCTGCGGTCCAGCTCACCCCAAACCATCTCGATTGGGTTCAGGTCCGGTGACTGTGGAGACCAGGTCATCTGCACAGCACCCCATCACTCTCCTTCTTGGTCAAATAGCCCTTACACAGCCTGGAGGTGTGTTTGGGGTCACTGTCCTGTTGAAAAATAAATGATGGTCCAACTAAACGCAAACCGGATGGAATAGCATGCCGCTGCAAGATGCTGTGGTAGCCATGCTGGTTCAGTATGCCTTAAATTTTGAATAAATCCCCAACAGTGTCACCAGCAAAGCACCCCCACACCATCATACCTCCTCCTCCATGCTTCACGGTGGGAACCAGGCATGTAGAGTCCATCCGTTCACCTTTTCTGCGTCGCACAAAGACACAGTGGTTGGAACCAAAGATCTCAAATTTGGACTCATCAGACCAAAGCACAGATTTCCATTGGTCTAATGTCCATTCCTTGTGTTCCTTAGCCCAAACAAGTCTCTTCTGCTTGTTGCCTTTCTTTAGCAGTGGTTTCCTAGCAGATATTCTACTATGAAGTCCTGATTCACACAGTCTCCTCTTAACAGTTGTTCCAGAGATGTGTCTGCTGCAAAAGGTGACTACTTTGAAGAACCTAGAATATGAAATATATTTTCAGTTGTTTCACACTTTTTTGTTATGTATATAATTCCACATGTGTTCATTCATAGTTTTGATGCCTTCAATTTCACAGTCATGAAAATAAAGAAAACTCTTTGAATGAGAAGGTGTGTCCAAACTTTTGGTCTGTATTGTGTATATATATATATATATATATATAAAATCCCATATACACAATCTTACACCAACTATGGTGACCACATTTCCAAACTGACATTCAGGGACACCCCCTCCCCCTTCCCAAAATTCGGCATCAGGGGCGATTTTTTTTGGCTAATGGTTGGTGTTGTACTACATTGTAATATATAATGAAGTTCATCTCATCATAATGCCGAATCAGTGGGAACCCTGAGATTTTCACTTGCCACCAGATGCAGTGTGCCACTTGTCACCGTCGCCTGCCCCTAGATGCAGTTTGTTACTTGCCACCGTTGCCTGCCACCAGATGCAGTGTGTCACTTGCCACTTGTCACCCATAGCCTGCCACCAGATGCAGTGTGTCACACATAGCCTGCCACGAGATGCCATGTACCACTAGCCACCCATTGCCTGCCACCAGATGCAGTGCAACTTGCCACCCATATCCTGCCACCAAATGCAGTGTGCCACTTGCCACCCATAGCCTGCCACCAGATGCAGTGAAACTTGCCACCCATCAGATGCCACCAGATGCAGTGTGTCACTTGCCATTATTTCTTTGCCACAAGATCCAGCTTGTCACTTGCCACCGTTGCCTCCCGCCAGATGCAGTGTGCCTTTTGCCACCCTTAGCCTGCCACCAGATGCAGTGTGCCACTTGCCATCCATTGCCTGCCACCAGATGCAGTGTGCTACTTGCCACCCATGGTCTGCCCCCCATTGCAGTGTGCCACTTGCCACCTATAGCCTGCCACCAGCTGCAGTATGCCACTTGCCACTCAAAGCCTGCTACCAACTGCAGTGTGCCACTTTTCACTGTTAGCCTGCCACCAGATGTAGTGTCACTTGCCACCCAAATTCTGCCAAAGGTAAAGGATTACAAGTTCCAGCTTGAACCCTGGCTGATATCTAAGTATGTGTCCTCCTCCCATCCCTCCAAGGGTGTCATCTGTCAGTGTCCTCTCCTCTTCTGCCAGCATACTTATCTGGTGACCTTTATTTGCCGACCATCCTCTCTGCACACTGCACTACACTTCCATTATGCACTGCAGCAGTCAGTGCCTCTGATGTTTCTTGTGCATGTCGCTGTCTGGACTCGAGAAAATACAGGCAGGAGGTGGGTGGAGCTAAGCAGTAGGTGCCGAGGAGGAGGAAGTTAAATCCTCCTCCGCTCTGAATGCTGGGGCCTCTGCCTCGCTCCTCCTGGTGACGTCACAGGTTGCTAGACCCCAGGCAGGCAGCGGCTAGCAACCAGTTTGGGCAGTGAGCCAGCGGCCGTGGTAAATAACGTAAAAGGGGTCTCCGTCAGCCAGGGGTCCACCACAGGCTGACAGTGAGTGACAATGGCAATGTAAGGGCTATTTTAGGGGCCATTAGATTGGCCCAGGGTCAGGTGGCAATTCAGGGACACTGTATTGTCCCAGAAGGAAGGTGCCCGGGCAATCTGGGACATGTGGTCACCCTAATACCCACAGTTGATCCAGGGGAAGGTGAAAAACCCCAGTAAAGCATAATCCACTTTGCTACAGCAGGGGAAAAAAAATCCTTCCTGATCCCCCAAGAGCCAATCGGATGTTCCCTGGATTAACTTTACCTATAAATGTTAGTACATGTAGCATTACCCCCGAAGGAGCTGCTGGATTTTTGGGCGGCGTGTTACCTCTTGGCTCCTCCGAAATTCCGAGGGGTGAATAATGTGTAGTGCATATAGTAGAAGTAAAGGAATGTCCAGACAGGTGCTCTTTCCTGTGATCTATTACCCAGCCAGGTAAAAACAGTAAACTTGTGGTGAGGAAAGTAAAGCTGAAGAAGATAGGAGAATAGCAGATTCAGGTGTAATGATAGGAAACAGTCCTGCTCCCAAACGTAACACTTAGCACCACTCCCGTCGGAGTGGGTTTAGTGTACCCGGACAGGCCTCTCTCACTGACCTGGCAGCCGGAGTATCACTCGGACAATTGTAGGAATAAGTCTCGGCCACAGACCCTCCTTGGTGAACTTGAACTTGGGAGAAAGTCTCTGCCACAGACCCCTCTCAATGAGCCTCAGAAAGATACCTCTGCCACAGGTCCCCTCTGGGTTGAATTCTGGAGATATGCCTCCTTAATTGAGTTACGTCTGCATCTCCTTCAACTTGTCGCCCAGGTACCGACCAACCAGTGATCAATCCCTCGATGTCCAGCTACCTTGATCCCCGATGGTTTGTCCAGGCCCTTTTGGACTGCCAGCCTCTCAATGGCGCTCCTCAGACTGACTCCCCACCGAACAGCAGTACAGCTTGGGATCTTCAAAATGGGAACCCAGTCACTCACTGGGTCCCCATCACTGTCCAGATGCTCCGGGTCAGCATGGCCCCCGGAACCAGGAACACCACATGGCACGCACGCCCCGGCCAGGTAGGCCATAACGCCAGGGTGCCGTGATGTGGCCACCCTAAAGGTGGGTGCCACACTGGACGAAGAAGACCCAGAACCAATGGCGTCTGCCCCATAAATACCCCTCCCCAGCATGCACAGCGAGGACAACCCCTCGTGATTGGCTGCTGGGAAAGAGCACCCAAACCTTGACTCCACTGCTGCCACCTGCAGCACCTGGAAGAACGCCCCAGTACAACAGAATGCACAGCCAAGCTGAGACAGAGACCACAATTTGCTACTAACAATCAGGATCAGAGTTTAACTACACTCTGATCTACCCTTAAATTTAACTAGCATTAGTATTGTGTAGTACATGGGCACTACACATTCCCCCTACCTGAATAGACACTGTCCTCAGTGTCCTAAAAGAGGGTATTCACTCCTGAATACCCAACCTGAATCTGCGTAGCAACGGAAAAAGGACAGTAGAAAAAAGAAATAGAAAAATACAAACATTTTAAAACATTATTATATGAACACATATATATAGAAATTTCCAAAATCCTGACTATCTATTCTGCCCCATTCTCCGACAGATGTTGGTAGCTGGTCAAACCACCTGCAGAATAAAATTGGAAGAAAAAAAAACATATGTACAGACATACATTACAGTATTTTGGTCCCCAAGGGGTGAACTGGAGCTGCACCCTCCACCACTAGGGTGAAACTCCCTTCCCTCCCACAGAGACGTATCATCAAAACTAGATATATACAGTCACCAAGATTGGAGACAAAACTGCACCCTCTCGTCAGAGGGCGAAATTTCCCCTCCTCCCAAGGAGCTATCATTAAGTGCTGAGATATGCAAACGGCAATAATCACATTTAGGCCAGATTCACACCTATGCGAATCGGTTGTGGCTTAAACCGCATCTAATACGCAGAACATTTCTAAATCCATTGTTTTCAATGAGGCTGGTTCACATATGTGCGATGCATTGCAGTAAAAACGTGTGCGGATTTTATGTCTTGCGGTGCGGCTCAGGTGCGAATTCAGTCCCATTATCTTCTATGGGTACGCAGATGATTGGCAGATGTGTTCATTTCTCTTCAGGAATTTCTCTCATTCAGCTCAATACATTTCTCCCCCACTCTCCTCTCACCCGGAACTTCTCCCAGGTCTCCAAATTCTCAGCTAAAACGCAATGGATCTGCTGAACACTTCCCTTATCTATCTGCAGAGATTACAGAGCTGAAATTCGCACCTCACAAGTATGATTCGGGCCTCAAGGGTTTTCTTTTTCTCTGCGCTGGGTTAAAGGGGTTGTAAAGACAAAAATATTTTCCTCTTAAATTAAAGTCTGAGGCCAAAGGACCAGTTCAGCGGACAAATCCGATCATGTGTATGGGCTAGCAGATATGTCTGACCGGCGGACAAATTTTAAAACATGCTTTAAAATTTGTCCGCCGGAGACATGTCCGTCGGATATGTCCGCTGGTCAGTACACTCACCAGCGGACATATCTGCCCGCACAAGCCTCGTATGGATGCGACGCATGCGTGGAAGTTGTTTACTTCCTGGTGCGGTGACGTGGCGGCGTCAACGTCACCGCCCTGTCTGCCGGCGGGGATTTTGATCCGATGGTGTGTACACGCCATCGGACCAAAATAGCCCGGCGGACATATCCGATGAAAACGGTCCGAGGACCGTTTCCATCGGATATGTCCCTCCGTGTGTACGCGGCCTGACAGTAGCTGATAAAGTAAAAAGTAATGTTTTGCATTATAACTAGTTTGATACCTGTTGAAACCAAGCTGTTTTATTCACCTCCGTCACTCCTGAATCGTTATTCTCACTGACTTCCTGGTTTGTGGTGCACATTCATTCTTGCTACATAATGGCCTAATGGGAACTACAGTTCCC
Organism: Rana kukunoris; assembly: GCA_029574335.1. Classification (NCBI taxonomy): domain Eukaryota; kingdom Metazoa; phylum Chordata; class Amphibia; order Anura; family Ranidae; genus Rana; species Rana kukunoris. Next base: position 68,903,176 of record CM056060.1, read on the forward strand.
ATTAGGCTTAGCCTCCATGCCTGTGAGGGATAAGAGCATCTTCACGCAGGGCTGTAGTCATAGGGAGGGGGTGAGCACATTCTGCTTTCCACCATGCAAAAACCCTGGAAGTTCTACACACACAATAAAGTGTGGATCCGGTAGAATGAAAACAAAAACTGGAAAGGGGCAACAGTTTGTGTCCGTAACCTTAATTAAAGCAAACAGCGAAGGTGACAACGCAGGCATGGGGCCTACTTATAGAACCGTGGATCCGGCAGAATGACAATATCTCCTCTGTAATTGGTAGTGGTACTGACTGACAGGTATTCAATCCCTCAGTGTCCGGCGCCTCTCAATCAGACCCTCTCCTCAGACTGACTCCCCACCGAACAGCAGTACAGCTTGGAATCTTCAAAATGGCAACCCAGTCACTCACTGGGTCCCCGTCACTGTTCAGATGCTCTGGGTCAGCATGGCCCCGGAACCAGGAACAGGCCCCGGCCAGGTAGGCCATAACGCCAGGGCCCCGTGATGTGGCCACCCTAAAGGTGGGTGCCACACTGGACGAAGAAGACCCAGAACCAATGGTGTCTGCCCCATAAATACCGATCCCAGCATGCACCGCGAGGACAAGCCCTTGTGAATGGCTGCTTGGAAAGAGCACCCAAACTTTGACTCCACTGCTGCACCGAGCTGGAAGAACACCCCAGTACAACAGAATGGACTCACAGCACAGCCAAGCTGAGACAGAGATCACCATTTGCTACTAACAATCAGGATCAGAGTTTAACAACACTCTGATCTACCCTTAAATTTAACTAGCACCAGTACTGTATAATACATAGGCGCTACATACATTTAGGAAAGAATCCAGGCCTTTTTTAACCACTTCCACACTGGGCATTTTCACCCCCTTCCTGCCCAGGCCAATTTTCAGCTTTCAGCACTGTCATATTTTGAATGAGAATTGTGCAGTTCTTGGAAGTTGCACCCAAATTAACTTCGATAATTTTTTTCCCCACAGATAGAGCTTTCTTTTGGTGGTATCTGATCACTTTTGTGGTTTTTATTTTTTGCTCTATAAACAACAAAAATTTGAAAAAAACAAAACAAAAACAAAAAAAACACTATGGGCTAGATTCAGAATTACAGGCAAGTGCTGTATTCACAAAGCACTTGCTCCGTAAGTTGCGGCGGCGTAGCGTAAATGGGCTGGCGTATCCCCGCGTAATTCAAATAGGGCAGGTAGGGGGCGTGTTGTATTTAAATTAACACTGACCCCACGTAAATGACGCGCCGAATGTACTGCGGATGCGCCGGCCGTGAACTTATAGCAGGGGTAACTTTACGCCGGGCGTAAGCCTAATGTAAACTACGCAAATAGATACGCCGGCCGCAACTACGTTCGTGAATTGGCGTATCTAGCTCATTTGCATATTCGATGCGTAAATCGTCGGAAACGCCACCTAGCGGCCAGCGTAAATATGCAACTTAGATATGACGGATAAGAATCAGGCGCATAGATACAACCCCACTCACGCAGAGTTACGACGGCGTATCAGGAGATATGCCGGCTTAACTCTTTGCTGAATCTAGCCCTATATTTATAACGTTTTGCTATAATATCCCAATGAAAAAAACAATTCCTCAGTTTAGGCCGATTTGTATACCTCCACATGATTTTGGTAAAAAAAATAAAATCACAATAAGTGTATTGATTGGATTGCACAAAAGTTATAGCGTCTATAAAAAAGGGGATAGAATAATGGCATTTTTATCCTTTTTTTTTTTTTTTTAACTAGTAATGGCAGCGATCTGCTTTTTTTTTTTTAGACTGCGATATTGCGGCAGACACATCAGACACTTTTGACATTATTTTGGAACCATTGTCATTTACACAGTGCTATAAAAGTGCACTGATTACTGTGTAAATGACACTGGCAGTGAATGGGGTTAACCACTAGGGGGCGAGGAAGGGGTTAAGTGTGTCCTTGGGACCATTCACATTTATACAACGAACAGTGCTATGAATATGCACAGATTACTGTAAAAATGTGACTGGCAGGGAAGGGGTTAACACTAGGGGGCGATCAAGGGGTTCAATGTGTTCCCTAGGGAGTGATTCTAACTGTGGGGGGAGGAGACTGACTATGTACAAGGGACACACCATCGGTCTGCTCTCCCTGGCAGGATGTATATCTTTGATATGGGCAGCACAGTGGTGCAGTAAGTAGCACTTTCGCCTGGCAGCAAAAGGGTCGCTGGTTCGAATCCCGACCACGACACCATCTGCCTGGAGTTTGCATGTTCTCCCTGTGTCTGTGTGGGTTTCCTCCGGGTACTCCGGTTTCCTCCCACACTCCAAGACATGCGGGTAGGTAAATTGGATCTCGTCCAAATTGGCCCAGTATATATGTATTTATGTGTGTATGACTGTGTGTCCCTAGCGTGTCAAGATCCTACGGGGTAAAAATGACCGCACCAGCCAAGCAGACACTGGCTGGAAAAAGCGCCCAGAGGCGATTCAGTTTGCATGCGTTGCGCTATACAAGTCATTCATTCATTCATTCATTTCATTGGCTCTTTACCATGATCGAGGATGGGCTGTGTCAGTGTGACAAGCCTCGTCCCCTATCGCTGCTCGTGTTGCACCTAGGGCGTGCACGAGTACAATGCATTAGACTGGCTGTGATCAGACACTGCCGGTCACGTGTAAAGAGACGATTTTTTTGGACTCTTTACACTAATCTGGGATGGGCTGCGTCTAGGGTTGCCACCTTTTCTTTAAGCCAAACCCGAACACTTTAGCAGCGCATGGCAAAAAAAAATATTTTGTAGTACGTTAAATTCATTACCTCTGTACAATGCAATTAACGGCAATTTTTTATGTCGTATACACTATGCATATAGCTTTGTGATTAAATACAATTTCTGGAGGGTATGACAGTGGGTGGTATGTACAGGAGGGTATGATGGGGGGCAGTATGTATGGGAGAGGAGTGCAGAGGGTATGATGGGGGGCAGTATGTATGGGAGAGGAGTACAGAGGGTATGATGGGGGGCAGTATGTATGGGAGAGGAGTGCAGAGGGTATGATGGGGGGCAGTATGTATGGGAGAGGAGTGCAGAGGGTATGATGGGGGCAGTATGTATGGGAGAGGAGTACAGAGGGTATAATGGGGGGCAGTATGTATGGGAGAGGAGTGCAGAGGGTATGATGGGGGGCAGTGTGTATGAGAGAGGAGTGCAGAGGGTATGATGGGGGGGCAGTATGTATGGGAGAGGAGTGCAGAGGGTATGATGGGGGGCAGTATGTATGGGAGAGGAGTGCGGAGGGTATGATGGGGGGCAGTATGTATGGGAGAGGAGTGCAGAGGGTATGATGGGGGGCAGTATGTATGGGAGAGGAGTGCAGAGGGTATGATGGGGGGCAGTATGTATGGGAGAGGAGTGCAGAGGGTATGATTGGGGGCAGTATGTATGGGAGAGGAGTGCAGAAGGTATGATGGGGGGCAGTATGTATGGGAGAGGAGTACAGAGGGTATGATGGGGGGCAGTATGTATGGGAGAGGAGTGCAGAGGGTATGATGGGGGGCAGTATGTATGGGAGAGGAGTGCAGAGGGTATGATGGGGGGCAGTATGTATGGGAGAGGAGTGCAGAGGGTATGATGGGGGGCAGTATGTATGGGAGAGGAGTGCAGAGGGTATGATGGGGGGCAGTATGTATGGAAGAGGAGTGCAGAGGGTATGATGGGGGGCAGTATGTATGGGAGAGGAGTACAGAGGGTATGATGGGGGGCAGTATGTATGGGAGAGGAGTGCAGAGGGTATGATGGGGGCAGTATGTATGGGAGAGGAGTGCAGAGGGTATGATGGGGGGCAGTATGTATGGGAGAGGAGTACAGAGGGTATGATGGGGGGCAGTATGTATGGGAGAGGAGTACAGAGGGTATGATGGGGGGCAGTATGTATGGGAGAGGAGTACAGAGGGTATGATGGGGGGCAGTATGTATGGGAGAGGAGTGCAGAGGGTATGATGGGGGGCAGTATGTATGGGAGAGGAGTGCAGAGGGTATGATGGGGGGCAGAATGTATGGGAGAGGAGTGCAGAGGGTATGAAGGGGGGCAGTATGTATGGGAGAGGAGTACAGAGGGTATGATGGGGGGCAGAATGTATGGGAGAGGAGTGCAGAGGGTATGAAGGGGGGCAGTATGTATGGGAGAGGAGTACAGAGGGTATGATGGGGGGCAGTATGTATGGGAGAGGAGTGCAGAGGGTATGATGGGGGGCAGTATGTATGGGAGAGGAGTGCAGAGGGTATGATGGGGGCAGTATGTATGGGAGAGGAGTGCAGAGGGTATGATGGGGGGCAGTATGTATGGGAGAGGAGTGCAGAGGGTATGATGGGGGGCAGTATGTATGGGAGAGGAGTACAGAGGGTATGATGGGGGGCGGTATGGGGAGGGATTACTTGCAGTGTCTGTGGGGTGACCAGGGAGTGATGTTGGGAAGATAAGGGAAGGAAAGTGACCATGGAATGATGCCCCTCAGCTGGGGGGGGGGGGTAGGAAGCAGCGGAGAGATGTCTGTATGAAGTGGTCTGGGGTGATGTAAGGTGGGGGGAAAAGGGGGTTAGGAATTGGTCAGGTAGTAATGTCTTTAATAAAAAAAAGCAATTTTGGTCATCCTCTAAAATATACAACAATACAACTCCATGAAAACAATCTGTTAAGCTGCCAGCACTCTGTATACTGGGATGATGTGAAGGTAATTAATGACCATTCATGTAACCCGTGTTCTCCAGGCTCTGAGGCTGGACAATCAGGTGTGAACTCATCACATACATACAGGGTTAAGTAAAAGGTTATAAATGACTTCACATAATCTGGACAGAGGGATGGGGGAAGTTTGTAGACATAGATAAGTGCTGCTTGGGAGATACTGTGAGTTGGCTGGACTGTGATCATTGGGCTGCAGCCCCCACACACACACACACTGGCTTGCTGATTCTGCTTATCTGAATGCTTTGATGCCAAATAAATCTTCCTGGAACTTTGCAATCTACAAAACTTTCCTTAGTAAAAAAAAAGTCATCTCATCTCCTACCTCCTAGTGACAGGGCAGCCCTACACAGCAGCTACAGTCATGATCTCCTCCTCAGCTCCGCGGCGCCTCCCCCTTCTCTCGGGAACAAACCACTAGTGAATTTGGAGAGGGGGTGTCTGAGATAAGAGAGACTGCAGGAGCATGGGTGGGGACAGAAAGGAGCCAAGCTTCAGATACATAACACACACATCACCACAGTGTGTGTGTGAAATGATATTGCTGCTGTGACTGTCTCCACAGTAACAAGTATGTTAATGAAGCTCCCTCTGCTAGAATGGTTTTGTCCGGGTTTGAGGCAGTCTGAAAACCGGACAGATGATTCTAGTCCCGTACTGTACGGGTCAATCCCGTACAGGTGGTCAACCCTAGCTGCGTCCCGAGAAACACGCCTCATCCCCAGGGGGCCCACAGGAGAGGCGAGAAGTTCAGGACATCATATGACGCCCGCCTGGAGGGACAGAGTGTTCCTCCGGACCTCATATGACAATGGCCCGGTATGGAACTGGTTAAAGTGAATAACTCAACACCAAATTCACTATATGGACCCCTTATATATTTGTACATGTTGATCATATCCCCCCTTATTCTCCTCTTCTCAAGAGGAAATACTGTACATTCAGTTTCTCTAATCTTTCCCAATAGCTTTAGCCATGCATTCAGTTTTGTCTTTCCCAGAGGCGGCTCTAGACTTCGTGAGGCCTTATGCAAAACCTAGACATGAGACCCCAACTCACACCCATAATTGGAAGAATAATTAAAGCTATAGAAAAATTAACTGTATAAATGACACATATAAAGAGCTTTAAAGTGCTGGTGTCAGTGTTCTCTATCTCTCAGTGCTCTCAATCTTGGTGCTGGAGTCAGTGTTCTCTATCTCGCTGCTATTGTCAGTGTTCTCTATCTCTCAGTGCTCTCTATCTCGGTGCTAGAGTCAGTGTTCTCTATCTTGGTGCTGGTGTCAGTGTTCTCTATCTCGCTGCTGGTGTCAGTGTTCTCTATCTCTCAGTGCTCTCTATCTCGGTGCTAGTGTCAGTGTTCTCTATCTTGGTGCTGGTGTCAGTGTTCTCTATCTCGCTGCTGGTGTCAGTGTTCTCTATCTCGCTGCTGGTGTCAGTGCTGGTGTCAGTGTTCTCTATCTTGGTGCTGGTGTCAGTGTTCTCTATCTTGGTGCTGGTGTCAGTGTTCTCTATCTCGGTGCCGGTGTCAGTTGGGTGTCAGTGTTCTCTATCTTCATTCTGGTGTCAGTGTTCTGTATCTCGGTGCTGATATCAGTGTTCTCTATCTCAGTGCTGGTATCAGTGTTCTCTATCTCGGTGCTGGTATCAGTGCTTGTGTCAGTGTTCTCTATCTTGGTGCTGGTGTCAGTGTTCTCTATCTTGGTGCTGGTGTCAGTGTTCTCTATCTTGGTGCTGGTGTCAGTGTTCTCTGTCTCAGTGCTGGTGTCAGTGTTCTCTGTCTCAGTGCTGGTGTCAGTGTTCTCTATCTTGGTGCTGGTGTCAGTGTTCTCTGTCTCAGTGCTGGTGTCAGTGTTCTCTGTCTCAGTGCTGGTGTCAGTGTTCTCTGTCTCAGTGCTGGTGTCAGTGTTCTCTATCTTAGTGCTGGTGTCAGTGTTCTCTATCTTAGTGCTGGTGTCAGTGTTCTCTGTCTCGGTGCTGCTGTCAGTGCTGGTGTCAGTGTTCTCTATCACGGTGCTGGTGTCAGTGTTCTCTATCACGGTGCTGGTGTCAGTGTTCTCTATCACGGTTCTGGTGTCAGTGTTTTCTATATCAGTGCTGGTGTCAGTGTTCTCTGTCTATGTGCTGATGTCAGTGTTCTCTATCCCGGTGCTGGAGTCAGTGTTCTCTATCTCGGTGCTGGTGTCAGTGTTCTCTATCTCGGTGCTGGTGTCAGTGTTCTCTCAGTGCTAGTGTCAGTGTTCTCTATCTCGGTGCTGGTGTCAGTGCTGGTGTCAGTGTTCTCTATCCCAGTGCTGGTGTCAGTGTTCTCTATCTTGGTGCTGGTGCCAGTGTTCTCTATCTCGGTGCTTGTGTCAGTGCTGGTGTTAGTGTTCTCTATCTCGGTGCTGGTGTCAGTGTTCTCTATCTCGGTGCTGGTGTCAGTGTTCTCTATCTTGGTGCCAGTGTTCTCTATCTCAGTGCTTGTGTCAGTGCTGGTGTCAGTGTTCTCTATCTCGGTGCTGGTGTCAGTGTTCTCTATATCAGTGCTGGTGTCAGTGTTCTCTATCTTGGTGCTGGTGTCAGTGCTTGTGTCAGTGTTTTCCATCTTGGTGCTGGTGTCAGTGTTCTCTATCTCAGTGCTTGTGTCAGTGCTGGTGTCAGTGTTCTCTATCTTGGTGCTGGTGTCAGTGTTCTCTATCTCAGTGCTAGTGTCAGTGTTCTTTATCTCATTGCTAGTGTCAGTGTTCTCTGTCTCAGTGCTGGTGTTAGTGTTCTCTGTCTCAGTGCTGGTCAGTGCTCTCTTAGTGCTGGTGTCAGTGCTCTTTATCTCAGTGCTGGTGTCAGTGCTCTTTATCTCAGTGCTGGTGTCAGTGCTCTTTATCTCAGTGCTGGTGTCAGTGTTCTCTATCTTGGTGCTGGTGTCAGTGTTCTCTATCTCAGTGCTGGTGTCAGTGTTCTTTATCTCAGTGCTGGTGTCAGTGTTCTTTATCTCAGTGCTGGTGTCAGTGCTCTTTATCTCAGTGCTGGTGTCAGTGCTCTTTATCTCAGTGCTGGTGTCAGTGTTCTGTATCTCGGTGCGGTGTCAGTGCTCTTTATCTCAGTGCTGGTGTCAGTGCTCTTTATCTCAGTGCTGGTGTCAGTGTTCTCTATCTTGGTGCTGGTGTCAGTGTTCTCTATCTCAGTGCTAGTGTCAGTGTTCTCTGTCTCAGTGCTGGTGTCAGTGTTCTTTATCTCAGTGCTGGTGTCAGTGTTCTCTGTCTCAGTGCTGGTGTCAGTGTTCTTTATCTCAGTGCTGGTGTCAGTGTTCTCTGTCTCAGTGCTGGTGTCAGTGCTCTTTATCTCAGTGCTGGTGTCAGTGTTCTTTATCTCAGTGCTGGTGTCAGTGTTCTTTATCTCAGTGCTGGTGTCAGTGCTCTTTATCTCATTGCTAGTGTCAGTGTTCTCTGTCTCAGTGCTGGTGTTAGTGTTCTCTATCTTGGTGCTGGTGTCAGTGTTCTCTATCTCAGTGCTAGTGTCAGTGTTCTTTATCTCATTGCTAGTGTCAGTGTTCTCTGTCTCAGTGCTGGTGTTAGTGTTCTCTGTCTCAGTGCTGGTGTCAGTGCTCTCTTAGTGCTGGTGTCAGTGCTCTTTATCTCAGTGCTGGTGTCAGTGCTCTTTATCTCAGTGCTGGTGTCAGTGTTCTCTATCTTGGTGCTGGTGTCAGTGTTCTCTATCTCAGTGCTGGTGTCAGTGTTCTTTATCTCAGTGCTGGTGTCAGTGTTCTTTATCTCAGTGCTGGTGTCAGTGCTCTTTATCTCAGTGCTGGTGTCAGTGCTCTTTATCTCAGTGCTGGTGTCAGTGCTCTCTATCCTGGTGCTGGTGTCAGTGTTCTCTGTCTCAGTGCTGGTGTCAGTGCTCTTTATCTCAGTGTTGGTGTCAGTGCTCTTTATCTCAGTGCTGGTGTCAGTGCTCCTTATCTCAGTGCTGGTGTCAGTGTTCTGTATCTCGGTGCGGTGTCAGTGCTCTTTATCTCAGTGCTGGTGTCAGTGCTCTTTATCTCAGTGCTGGTGTCAGTGCTCTTTATCTCAGTGCTGGTGTCAGTGCTCTTTATCTCAGTGCTGGTGTCAGTGCTCTCTATCCTGGTGCTGGTGTCAGTGTTCTCTGTCTCAGTGCTGGTGTCAGTGCTCTTTATCTCAGTGTTGGTGTCAGTGCTCTTTATCTCAGTGCTGGTGTCAGTGCTCTTTATCTCAGTGCTGGTGTCAGTGTTCTGTATCTCGGTGCGGTGTCAGTGCTCTTTATCTCAGTGCTGGTGTCAGTGCTCTTTATCTCAGTGCTGGTGTCAGTGTTCTCTATCTCAGTGCTAGTGTCAGTGTTCTCTGTCTCAGTGCTAGTGTCAGTGTTCTCTGCCTCAGTGCTGGTGTCAGTGTTCTTTATCTCAGTGCTGGTGTCAGTGTTCTCTGTCTCAGTGCTGGTGTCAGTGTTCTTTATCTCAGTGCTGGTGTCAGTGTTCTCTGTCTCAGTGCTGGTGTCAGTGTTCTTTATCTCAGTGCTGGTGTCAGTGTTCTCTGTCTCAGTGCTGGTGTCAGTGTTCTCTGTCTCAGTGCTGGTGTCAGTGTTCTCTGTCTCAGTGCTGGTGTCAGTGTTCTTTATCTCAGTGCTGGTGTCAGTGTTCTCTGTCTCAGTGCTAGTGTCAGTGTTCTCTGTCTTAGTGCTGGTGTCAGTGCTCTTTATCTCAGTGCTGGTGTCAGTGCTCTTTATCTCAGTGCTGGTGTCAGTGTTCTGTATCTCGGTGCGGTGTCAGTGCTCTTTATCTCAGTGCTGGTGTCAGTGCTCTTTATCTCAGTGCTGGTGTCAGTGCTCTTTATCTCAGTGCTGGTGTCAGTACTCTTTATCTCAGTGCTGGTGTCAGTGCTCTCTATCCTGGTGCTGGTGTCAGTGTTCTCTGTCTCAGTGCTGGTGTCAGTGCTCTTTATCTCAGTGTTGGTGTCAGTGCTCTTTATCTCAGTGCTGGTGTCAGTGCTCTTTATCTCAGTGCTGGTGTCAGTGTTCTGTATCTCGGTGCGGTGTCAGTGCTCTTTATCTCAGTGCTGGTGTCAGTGCTCTTTATCTCAGTGCTGGTGTCAGTGTTCTCTATCTCAGTGCTAGTGTCAGTGTTCTCTGTCTCAGTGCTAGTGTCAGTGTTCTCTGTCTCAGTGCTGGTGTCAGTGTTCTTTATCTCAGTGCTGGTGTCAGTGTTCTCTGTCTCAGTGCTGGTGTCAGTGTTCTTTATCTCAGTGCTGGTGTCAGTGTTCTCTGTCTCAGTGCTGGTGTCAGTGTTCCTTATCTCAGTGCTGGTGTCAGTGTTCTCTGTCTCAGTGCTGGTGTCAGTGTTCTCTGTCTCAGTGCTGGTGTCAGTGTTCTCTGTCTCAGTGCTGGTGTCAGTGTTCTTTATCTCAGTGCTGGTGTCAGTGTTCTCTGTCTCAGTGCTAGTGTCAGTGTTCTCTGTCTTAGTGCTGGTGTCAGTGCTCTTTATCTCAGTGCTGGTGTCAGTGCTCTCTATCCTGGTGCTGGTGTCAGTGAAGGAGATAGCAGCGGAGAAGCCAATCAGCAGGCAGTGCCAGCGCAGGATGCAGAGCTCCAGGCCAACCATGGCTGAGGATCAGCACTGGACTGGGACCTTTCAACCCCCCCCCCCCCAGTGGAGCCCTGCATTGGCGGAGGAAGGGCAGGATGAAGAGAGGGATCAGGGGCTCCCAATCACAGGAGGGTACACTGGACACTGGCACAGGACTGATCTGCACTTACTGTTAGCGACACATGTTTAGGAGGAAGGAAGTGGAGGGGGGATGGGACAGGAAGTGAATATAAAGATTAGTCTCTGGCTGTGGCATGCTGCAGGAACATGGATGGGTGGGGGGGGGGGGCTCTCTCTCATGTTGGTGGTCGCTGGCTGCAGAAGGGGTTGTGGCATCATTGCATGGTAACTGTCCCTCTCTCTGCAGCTGCAGTCCCCCCCTCCCCCCCACACTAATTGACAGCCCCAGAGAGGGGCGGCTCGGACACCTCGCTCTTCTCTCCTACATTCCCTTCCATCGGCTCCATACAGCGCTCGTGGGGCCTCCTCTGCGGTACCTTCATCTTCCCCTCCTCACCACGGCATGCCAGATGCCTCCTCCGGGTGTGCGGGGACCGCTCCGCTGAGCACTCCAGCGGTGGGGGTGATGGCTGGGGGGGGGGGGTGCGATCTGTGTCTCCGGAGCAGCGGGAATTGTGCTCCGGCTGCTGGAATCTCCTCCCCTTCTTCTCCTGCCGGACAACACAGCGCTGGCCCCGCCTCCTCCTCACGACTCAGCCACACTCCGACCCCTCTCTTCACTGCCTGACCATGGAGCTCACAGTCATGTTCACCCGCTGCTGGCCAGAGCTTAACGTCGCGGCGACATTGTTGTCACTCAGCAGAGGCGGCTCTTCAATTAGGCGATCGCGAGGCCCCTGTGTGTGCGAGGCCTCAGGCGACCGCCTTATCTGACTAATTAGATAAGTCTGGTCTTTCCTGTGTTGCGCATTAGCACAGGCAATATTTCAGAGAATATAACCTTGGAGGTCCTTCCCTTCAAATTGCAAGACGAACTGCACAGTGGAGGTAAGTATGACATGTTTGTTATTTAAAAAAAAAAAAACCTGAACCTTTACAATCACTTTAAGCAGCCCATTAATGACTCAGTTTTCTTTTCTTCCACCACGAGTGTCTTCAGACTAGTTGCATGAGACTCATCCCCTTGAAGGTCCTCTCCTTGCTGGTCTTAGGCAATCCTTGATACTGCAGAGAGCCGCATTGAGATGAAGCTGTCAATGCAGTTCTCAACATCAGTTTATATAAGTGTCAGTCGCTGTGGCAATGCTCCCCTTTAAGGGGTGGGTCTGTGATTCCCTGCACCAATAGAATATCCTCATTCATTCAGACTAAGTGATGATGGGTGTCAATGAACCCAAAAGACTAAGGGCATCTAGTGGCAGAGAGGCGGAGAGTATTTCAGCCAGAACTGCTTTTTTTTTTTTTTTTACCACATCCTTGGGGAATTTTTAAACACTAATCAGGACTGTGCAGAATCTCTAAGGGGAATTTTTTGCCATTTCTAAAATATGTATAATTATAGCCAGGCTATTGATATATACTGTATTTACCTAATTTCTTTACAAGTCCTCACTGACCTTTGTAGCTGCAGACACTGTGGAGCAAGTCATCCCCAAAATGCACAACACAAGCAGTAAAGCTGTTGTCTCAGCACCTCAGCTCAAAATACATCCACCTCCAACATGTGATTTGGTAGCCTTTCAGACTTCTAACATGAAACAAGGGCAAACAGAATGGGCTGATGGAGGAATAATCAAATAGGTTCAGAAAATACAGATCTGCAGATAGGACAAAGTGAAAACAGTGAAGATTCCGTTCTTGAGTTTAGAGCTTGCAGGGGACAGCTGCAGCATCACACCGATGCTGCAGCCACATAGGTGAGTATAGATGTTTATTTTTTGCTGTCCAGCACTCCTCCAGTAAGATAGTAGCTTGTTGGAAAAAGTTTAATTTTCCTCTTTAGAGCCTGAATTTTGTATTTTGCCTGAAGATCTGTGTTCTGTTTATCTAAACTTATTTTAATACTGTGTCACATGTGCTCTTTAAAATGTACTGTTTGCTTTTTTAAGTCAGTGCACCTAGGGTTACTGCCCAAATGAACACTCTGTATTGTTCTGAAACATGCAATCTTGCATCGCATAATTTGGAAACAGGCCTGCCGTGGCAGGAAAAACTTTGCGGATTACTCAGTGGGACACGTAGCAGCACTGAAACGGAGATCTGTGTATTATTTGCATGTAGTCTTTAATTAAGTCCTGAATGAAGGACACTTAATCCAGTATATAGCAGAACAAAAAAGTAAAGGGGCGTTGGGACCTAAAGTAAAAATAAAATCTATGCAATATATAATACTGTGTATCTAGTATAAAGATTGCTTTATCATATATGTGTATTTTAATAAAAAAATCTCTAAATACAGATAAACCTATCATATAAACATGTCAGAGCACAAAATAGACCTTATTTACTACAGATCTGTGAGGCAGTGGTTTCTTTGCAGAGGTCCAATTTTTAGCTAAGCTTAAAAATTTACCAGTAAGATGCTTTGTAAAAGTTGGAGAAAATGACATAAAAAGATAAATGGGGAGGAAAAAGTAAGAAAGTGTATTAAATAAACCAGACTATTTAAAGCAAGGTCCACTAAATATGAGTGTGCCCCCTCCCTCACAATTAGTTGCCACTTTAAAAGTAAAAAAAAAAAAGCTAGAGGAAAAAGTTATTAAAGTAGTATTAAACACAAAAACAAACATCTATTAAGCTGCAGCTTACCAATTCTAATGACGCGTACACACGGTCGTTTTTTGCGATGAAAAAAAACGTTGTTTTTTAAAACGTCATTTAAATTGATCGTGTGTGGGCAAAACGTCGTTTTTTGTCTTAAAAAAAACGACCAAAAAAAAAATTCCAACATGCTTGAATTTTTTGTGTCGTTTTTCAAAACGTCGTTTTTTGTTTCACAAAAAGTCACCGTGTGTAGCAAAAACGTTGTTTAAAACGACGTTTTTCAACCCGCGCATGCCCAGAAGTTAGTTATGAAGCGAGCTTCAATGGAAAAGAGTGGTGAACGTAACCTCGCTTTTTGTGAAAAAAACGATGGTGTGTATGCAATATCGTCTTTGAAAGTGACGTTTTAAAAACGTCGTTTTTTACTTCACAGAAAACGTAGTTTTTTTTCGTCACACAAAATGATCGTGTGTACGCGGCATTAGATGTAATGGCTAAATTGGTTTTCTATTTTAGGCTTTCTTTCCTTTAACTTTTACCTAGTGATCCAGCTAGTGTGTCTGTTTTTCAACAGAACAAGCTGTCCTGCAGATGCAGCAGTTAGGGGGTTCAGCAGACAGATTCGATCGTGTGTACGGGCAAGCAGACGGATTTGGCCACCTGACAGATTTCAAAGCATGCTTTGAAATCTGTCGGCTGTGAATCCGTCCGCCCGACATGTCTGCTGGTTAGTACGCTAACCGGCAGACATATCTGCTCGCACATGCGTCGAATGGATTCGGCGCATGCACGGAAGTGTTTTACTTCCTGGTGCGGTGACATGGCGGCATCAACGTCACCGACACGTCGGCGCGCTGTCTGCCGGCGGGGATTTTGGTTTGATCGTGTCAGCCGGTCAGGTGGTCGGACGGTGAGTCACAACTTGTGTACGGAGTGACATCTCGACTTGTCTCGACAAGTTCAGCCTGGCAGCGGTACAAGTTGTCGGGGACATACAGGATCTGGTTGCACGGCTGAGCAGCAATTCTCAGCTGTGGGCGGAGAGACAGTCAGTGTGGATTTGTTTTGATGAGGAAATCCCAGCCCTGTACAAAAGTCCCAGTCTTCTAGAAGAGGATGTTATGTTAGATCTGTGTACAGTAATGCACTGCTAGGCATGTGAAGGTGCAATCATGATAACAGCTAGAAAATCTTTTACTGTTTATGGCAGGGATCCTCAAACTACGGCCCTCCAGCTGTTGTAGAACTACACATCCCATGAGGCATTGTAACATGCTGACATTCACAGACATGACTAGGCATGATGGGAATTGTAGTTTCTGAACAACTGGAGGGCCATAGTTTGAAGACCCATGGTTTATGGGATGGCTGATTGACTTTCTCCTCAGAAATAGAACAAATTGCTTACCAGCAACGTATGTATTGTAGTCATTGGAACTGAAACTGCCTGTCAGAACAATATCCTCCCTCTTAAATTTCTGAGATGAAAAAGGGGCACACCTTCCAGTATAAAAGATTAGGTCAAAGGTGGCATCCCTGCTGCTGCGTTGCAATGCAGTGTTTGGTGAAAACGAGCCCTAAAATGAAGAGACGCACCTGTATTCATCTGCCCATTCATAGACTCACAAGCAGCGTCACGGGAGGAGGCAGAGTCTGCCTGGACTGCCTGACGAGCGATACTTGACGGTGAGAAGGGAGTGGGACTTATGCCTAAAACGGATGAAACCGGCGGAACAGCGGCGTTGGAGCCCGCCGAGGAGATCATCATGAGACAGTCGGCGAAGGAGAGGCACAGGTATGCCCGCACAGTACACGGGACACACAGACCCAGGAGGTGGGGAGTCAGAGCCAGATCATATCAAGCAGCTTAGCGGGCTTATCCAGGCTCTCCCTACAATTTAGGATGACATGCCTGGGCAGTGGGCAGTTGGGCACTGTGGGCAGGTGGAGTTGATAATTAATTATACACAGTATTGCATTTGCTGGGCCTGCCTGAGCATGTGGAGCGGTCCGGTGGAGTGACACTCCACCGGACCGCTCCACATGCCCAGGCAGGCCCAGCAAATGCAATACTGTGTACAAATATTAATATCATTATCATCATCACACTCCACCTGCCCAGGCAGCAATACTGTACAATATAGATTCAGTGTGCACTGCAGCAGTTTCACTCACACTGCACACTGAATCTATATTGTACAGTATTGCTGGGCAGGTGGAGTGTGATGATGATATTAATAATTGTACACAGTACGAAATGTTCTAAAATACTGTATATAGTGTTTTTATACTTCAATCAGTTAATATAAACATCTTTGATAATAAAGATGTTATAGAACGTAATTGCATTGTAGAATATAAAAAAAAATCTCAGTTACTTTTCCGAGTAACTAGTTACTTTGCTAATAAAGTAACTGAGTCACTAACTCAATTACTTTTTCGGGCAAGTAAGGGTCCTTACACACGGAGCGGTCCGTTTTTCGGTCCGCTCTGTGTGTCCGTCAGCTCAGCGGGGGGTCTCCGCTGAGCTGTTGGGCGGACGGGGCGGTCCCCACACACTGTGCAGGGACCGCCCTGTCTCTCCTCCGCTCTCCCCTATGGGGAGTCGGATGGAAACGGACCGTCTGTCCGTTTGCATCCGATCCGTTTGGCCGGACGGAAGAAAAATAGGGCATTCTTCCGTCCGCAAAAATGGATGTGGATCGTGCTGACGTTAGCGGATGCATCATCTGCTAACGATCCGCTCCCATAGGGACCCATTACAAGTCCGTAAACGGACTTATAATGAGCGGACCGTTCGTCCGCTAGTGTGAAAGGGCCCTAACTTGTAATTGTAACTAGTTACTTTTTTAAAGGAAGATGAACAACACTGCCTGTACCTGAACCTTCCCCTTCTCTCTATACTCTCTACTTCCTTCACAATGTAGCACTACCCCCTCAGGAGCCGCTGATTAGACTTGGGATCGGCATATTTAAGTTACCTCTGTGTGATGTCTAGGGGTGAAGGTTGTGAGCAGAGCAGTAATTGAACGTCCAGACTGATAGCTGACTTTTCCGATGCTTTATTCCTAGTCAAACACGACCAACATCAACTTGAGGTAGACAGGATAGGTTGATAAAAAGAAAGAGGACGAACCATGCAGCATCAGGCTTTGGATAAGTAAGGGGTCCCTGACAGCATCAATTGCCTTGAGCCATGAAGCCCAAAGTTCGTAGCTCGGCGTAGTGTAGGCCCCGGCCAGGTAGGCCATAGTGGCAGCCTCGTGGTGTGCGCGCACCCTGATGGTGGGTGCCGCACCTGCAACCCGCTGCGGGTAGAAGACCCGGGTAGAAGACCCGGACAAAAAGGCGCCCGCATCAGATATACCCTCTCCCAGCATGCCCAGCGAGGGAAACACTCCTCTGATTGGCTGTTGAGGAAAGGCGGCTCTGTTCTGGAACCCCTTTGGCGCCATCTGCTGCCTAAGCATGGTAACATATCCTCAGCACAGAGAATGGGACCACAGGCAGCCCAGCCCGAAACGCAAATTTAGGGAATTAACATGGATGAGAGCAGGGTAACTCTAATCCCCCACTAAATTTACAATAGCATCCATAACTGACAGTAGGGGGCGCTACAACAAGTTTTATGTACAGTAGCAAAATTAAACAGTTAACCACTTCGTTCCCGGGCCTATTTTGGCACTTTTCTCCTTTATGTAAAAATCACAATTTTTTTGCTAGAAAATTAATCAGAACCCCCAAACATTATATATTTTTTTTAGCAGACACCCTAGGGAATAAAATGGTGGTTATTGCAACTTTTTTTCTCGAACGGTATTTGGGCAATAATTTTTCAAACGCCTTTTTTTAGGGAAAAAAACTGTTTCATGAATTAAAAAATAACAAAACAGTAAAGTTAGCCCAATTTTTTTGTATAATGTAAAAGACAATGTTACGCCGAGTAAATAGATACCTAACATGTTATGCTTTAAAATTGCGCACACTCATGAAATGGCGCCAAACTTTGGTACTTAAAAATCTCCATAGGCGAGGCTTTAATTTTTTTTACAGGTTACAATTTTTAAGATACAGTGGAGGTCTAGTGCTAGAATTGTTGCACGCGCTTTAGCGCACCCGATGATACCTCACATGTGGGGTTTGAACGCTGTTTACATATGTGGGCGGGACTTGCATGCGCGTTCGCTTCTGCACGCGAGCGACCAAGACAGGGGCGTTTTAATTTTTTTTATTATTATTTTATTATTTTTTTACTTCATTTTTTTATTTTTACACTTTTTTTTACATTTTTTTTTTTTTATCACTTTTATTCCTATTACAAGGAATGTAAACATCCCTTGTAATAAGAATTTGTGTGACAGGTTCTCTTTATGGAGAGATGTGGGGTCAATAAGACCCCACATCTCTCCTACAGGCTTACAAGCATGAAATCGGTGAAAAAAATCACCGATTACATGCCAACAGCCGCGATAGCGGCTTTGTTTACTTCCGGGTACCGGGCGTGACATCATCACGTCGCGCCCAGTCCTCCGACGGTCATAGAGATGACTGTGACAGTCTGGTCACCAGTCATCTCTATACTTCAGCAAGGAGCGCCGGCCGATTCGCTCTCCGGGCCCCCGATGGCATGTGAGAGCCCGGAGAAGCACTGGATGGCGGCGGGAGGGGGGGACGTCCCCTCCCGCTGCCTAGAACGATCGAGCGGCGGAACCGCCGCTTTGATCATTCTTCTGGTGCACAGAATCGCCGGCTGAAGACGGCGATATCTGAATGATGCCTGCAGCTGCAGGCATCACTGAGATATCACCGCACAAACCCGATGACGTCCAGGGACGTGATGCGGGTCTGAAGTGGTTAAAGGTTTTACATCTTGTGTGGACATTGCAATTTCTACAGAGCCCAGGGAATGGCGATGGTGGGGGGGGGGGGGGGGGGTTCTGAGCGATGTAAAAGCGATCAGGGGCTGTAAAGCCACTCAGATCACTTTTACTAGAAAGCCAATTGTCGTCTCTAACAAACAATACCAGAATCATGGCTGTATATATACGTATACTGAGCAACAAGCAGTTAAACAGATTTCCTTTGCTTTAAAATGTACTTTTTTAAAGTAAATGAGAACATAACAGTCCAAACTTATAGTGTATATCAGGCATGTCCAAAGTCTGGCCTGCCAATCGTGGCCCACAATCTGGTTTCGGACATCCCGCCTGGTAATTTTGACATATAAATCTTTTGTGGCCCCCAGCGAATCCCAGAGCGTCGGGGCTACAAAAGATATAAATGCTTGCTGCCTTGGAGGAGACAGGACAAGTGCCGTACAGGATACAGGAGCATTTCCTGTTTACATGGCATCCTGTGTAAAAGGAAGTCCCGTCTCCTGCGCTGCCATTGGACAACTGTTCTGTCCATCACAGGAGGTGGGACTTTCAATTAAAGAGGCAGCCGAGAAAACAGGAGTTTCTCCTGTATGTCGGTGCTTGTCCTGCCCCCTCCCTGTCTCCTCAAGGCTGCAGATGGACATGAATCAGGCTGCACTGACGACAATAGTGAGTCTGCATTCATGTCAATGTGGGTGCTGCATTAATGGCAATATGGTGGGTGCTGCATTCATGGCAATACGGTGGGTGCTGCATTCATGGCACTTGTGAGGCTGCAGATGGGCACCGATTAGGCTGCATTGATGGGCACTGACCCTTATTTTGCTTCACAGTTCTTTATTTAAAATGTAAGATTTCTTCCTGAAACTTCCTTTTTAAAGTTAAGGTGCGCGTTTTAAGCCGATAAATACTGTATATCCAAATAACACGCCTAAGCTCATCACTACACACAGCCACAAAGGCAAGAGAATTTGTGTTGGGCAATGTATTATTGCTCGAACTAACACACTTCAACCAAATTTTAATGGTTTAACCACTTAAGGACCTTGGTTGTTTTTCAGATTCTAGCAAAACATTTACCCTTAAAAATCTCCATAGGCGACGTTTAAAAAACTCTATGGGCCAGATTCATGAAGAGTTAGGCTGGCGGATCCAGTGATCCGCCAGCCTAACTGTCACTTTAAGCCGGCGTTTCTGTTTTCTATAACCAGAAAACAAGAAACGCCGGGTTGGAGTTCCGATGCGATCGGCGTAATTGAATTTCGCCGTCGCATCGTTACTTCAACTTAAAAATGGCGCCGGGGGCGTTCCCGCTGATTAACGCTGAAAAAATATGTTAATCAGCGGGAGTCGGAAATTCACGATCGTTTTCGGGCGCGACGCAGTGACTTTACGACGTTTCCCGGAAGCGATACGCGACGTAAAGATAAAGCAGCCCCCTAGTGGAATATCCTATGTTAGGTATAGCCGTCGTCATCGCGTCGGAAAAAAAACAAATCGCGTTGTTTGCGTAAAACATTCATGAATGGGGACGTGACGTCATTGACGTTCACTGACAGAACTTGGAGCATGCGCACTGGGATGCATTGACACTCGACGCATGCGCAGTATAGTTAGAATACTACACGCCCCGTACCCGCCCAATTTGAATTCCGCTGGCTCATTTGCGATGCGCTGCCGCAACTTTAGGAGCAAGTGCTTCCTGAATAACAGCACTTGCTCCTAAAATTTCGGCAGAGTAACGCAAATGAGAAGCGTTACTCCAGAGCAAAGATGCTCTGATCTACCTGAATCTGGCCCTATAGGTTGCATCTTTTGAGCTACAGAGGTGGTCTAAGGCTAGAATTATTTCTCTCGCTCTAACAATAGCGGTGATACCTCACTTATGTGGTTTGAACACCGTTTTCATATGCGGGCGCTACTCACGTATGCGTTCGCTTCTGCATGCAAGCTCGTCGGGACGGGGGACTTTAAAAAAAAAATGTTTGTTTTCTTATTTATTTTATTAATTTTTACACTGAACAAAACAAACAAAAAAAAAATATAGATCACTTTTATTCCTATTACAAGGAATGTAAACATCCCTTGTAATAGAAAAAAGCATCACAGGTCCTCTTAAATATGAGATATGGGGTCAAAAAATGCAAAAAATAAATACAAATTTGTCATTTGAAAAAATGACAACAAGAAAATATTGCTTTATGCTATGCTATGGGGATGGGTGGGGGCCATCTTGCCCTCACTCGTATTCCACAGCAAGCAGGAGACAGCACCCGATCGCCTCCACCGCTGCCGACGGCTCCGGTAAGCGATGGAGGGCGCGGGAGAGCGATGGGAGGGGAGGCCCTCTCCCGCCGCCGATAACGGTATTCTCGCGGCGAATCCACCGCGGAGACCACCGTTATCCTTTACAGGACCGTTCAAAGAAAAGATGGATATCTCGGTTGTGGCAGCAGCTGCTGTCGTTACCGAGATATCCATCTTTAAAAACAGGACGTATATGTACATGAGCGGGTTAAAGAATGTCAGGCAAAATGGACACCCCTGGTGGGCATATCCTATACAACAGTCCAGATCTTTGTTAGTAGATGCAGAGCATTAATAGTTAAAATTTTAAATATTTTGGTATAATCTGGTAACTGTCCTTGCCACCAATGCCTACTGCCAGATGCAGCGTGTCACTTGCCACCATTGCCTGCCACTAGATGCAAAGTTTCACTTACCACCATTGCCGGCCACCAGATGCAGTGTGTCACTTGCCACCATCGCCTGCCGCCAGATGCAGTGTGTCACTTGCCACCATCTCCTGCCGCCAGATGCAGTGTATCACTTGCCACCATCTCCTGCCACCAGATGCAGTGTATCACTTGCCACCATCTCCTGCCACCAGATGCAGTGTGTCACTTGCCACCATAGCCTGCCACCAGATGCAGTGTGCCACGTGCCACCCATAGCCTGCCACCAGATGCAGTGTGCCAGTTTTTTACCCATAGCCTGCCACCAGATGCAGTGTGCCATTCGCCACCCATTGCCTGACACCAGATGCAGTGCAACTTGCCACCCATATCCTGCCACCAGATGCAGTGTGCCACTTGCCACCCATAGACTGCCACCAGATGCAGTGTGCCACCTGCCACCCATAGCCTGCCACCAGATGCAGTGTGCCACTTGCCACCCATAGCCTGCCACCAGCTGTGTGGTGTCATTGCCACCATTGCCTGCCACCAGATGCAGTCTGTCACTTACCACCATTGCCTGCCACCAGATGCAGTGTGTCACTTGCCACCATCACCTGCCTCCAGATGCAGTGTGTCACTTGCCACCATCACCTGCTGCCAGATGCAGTGCGTCACTTGCCATCATCGCCTGCCACCAGATGCAGTGTGTCACTTGCCACCATCTCCTGCCGCCAGATGCAGTGTGTCACTTGCCACCATCTCCTACCGCCAGATGCAGTGTGCCACGTACCACCCATAGCCTGCCAACAGATGCAGTGTGCCAGTTTTTTACCCATAGCCTGCCACCAGATGCAGTGTGCCACTTGCAACCCATTGCCTGCCACCAGATGCAGTGTGCCACTTGCCACCCATAGACTGCCACCAGATGCAGTGTGCCACTTGCCACCCATAGCCTGCCACCAGATGCATGGTGTCATGTGCCACCATTTCCTGCCACCAGATGCAGTGTGTCACTTACCACCATTGCCTGCCACCAGATGCAGTGTGTCACTTGCCACCATCGCCTGCTGCCAGATGCAGTGTGTCACTTGCCACCATCTCCTGCCACCAGATGCAGTGTGTCACTTGCCACCATTGCCTGCCACCAGATGCAGTGTGTCACTTGCCACCATCGCCTGCTGCCAGATGCAGTGTGTCACTTGCCACCATCTCCTGCCGCCAGATGCAGTGTGTCACTTGCCACCATCGCCTGCCACCAGATGCAGTGTGTCACTTGCCACCATCTCTTGCCGCCAGATGCAGTGTGTCACTTGCCACCATCTCCTGCCGCCAGATGCAGTGTGCCACGTGGCACCCATAGCCTGCCACCAGATGCAGTGTGCCAGTTTTTTACCCATAGCCTGCCACCAGATGCAGTGTGCCACTTGCCACCCATTGCCTGACACCAGATGCAGTGCAACTTGCCACCCATATCCTGCCACCAGATGCAGTGCAACTTGCCACCCATAGACTGCCACCAGATGCAGTGTGCCACTTGCCACCCATAGCCTGCCACCAGCTGCGTGGTGTCATTTGCCACCATTGCCTGCCACCAGATGCAGTCTGTCACTTACCACCATTGCCTGCCACCAGATGCAGTGTGTCACTTGCCACCATCACCTGCCTCCAGATGCAGTGTGTCACTTGCCACCATCACCTGCCGCCAGATGCAGTGCGTCACTTGCCACCATCACCTGCCACCAGATGCAGTGTGTCACTTGCCACCATCTCCTGCCGCCAGATGCAGTGTGTCACTTGCCACCATCTCCTACCGCAAGATGCAGTGTGCCACGTACCACCCATAGCCTGCCACCAGATGCAGTGTGCCAGTTTTTCACCCATAGCCTGCCACCAGATGCAGTGTGCCACTTGCAACCCATTGCCTGCCACCAGATGCAGTGTGCCACTTGCCACCCATAGACTGCCACCAGATGCAGTGTGCCACTTGCCACCCATAGCCTGCCACCAGATGCATGGTGTCATTTGCCACCATTTCCTGCCACCAGATGCAGTGTGTCACTTACCACCATTGCCTGCCACCAGATGCAGTGTGTCACTTGCCACCATCGCCTGCTGCCAGATGCAGTGTGTCACTTTCCACCATCTCCTGCCGCCAGATGCAGTGTGTCACTTGCCACCATCGCCTGCCACCAGATGCAGTGTGTCACTTGTCACCATCTCTTGCCGCCAGATGCAGTGTGTCACTTGCCACCTATAGCCTGCCACCAGATGCAGTGTGCCAGTTTTTCACCCATAGCCTGCCACCAGATGCAGTGTGCCACTTGCCACCCAATGCCTGACACCAGATGCAGTGCAACTTGCCACCCATATACTGCCACCAGATGCAGTGTGCCACTTGCCACCCATAGCCTCCCACCAGATGCAGTGTGCCACTTGCCACCCATAGCCTGCCACCAGATGCAGTGTGCCACTTGCCACCATTGCCTGCCACCAGCTGCAGCGTGTCATTTGCCACCATCGACTCCCACCAGATGGGAATGTGTCACTTGCCACCATCGACTCCCACCAGATAGGAGTGTGTCACTTGCCACCATTGCCCACCACAAGATCCAGCTATACATGCCCAATGATTTGGATGCACCCAGTGTCTGGAACCCTGCATTTTCAGTGTATAGGCGGTTAAATCAACACAAGTGTTCTGAAGGCTGCTGATAATTTAGATATTTCTGTGGACCTATGTGTTTGAACTTTGGTTTGGCTTTGATTCACCATTCACAGGAGCCATTGAGCCTAATGTTGAGTCACTTCACCATCAAATACTCTGGATGTGTATATGTGCGTTTTTCAAAATACCAATATCACCAAAATTCCACACTTATCTAACAGCACGTCATTGACTGTTTTTGTGGTGCCTTTCTTTTTTTTCTTATAAATGAAGTCTGAAAATTTTTGATGTCTGTCAAAGCGCTCTGCATTTTTCATTTCTATTTGCTGCAGCATGTTTTTTACTTCAATGGTTAGATATGGTGGGATACTGTGTTATATTGGATACATTGTTCTCCTCACATATGCTTGACATTTAATCTATATGAACCCCCCCCCCCCCCCCCCAAATAAAGCCTTTTTCATATTTTTGTACCTTAAGCCGTTGTTGACCCACCATTTTTTGCTTTCTGGGGGCTCTCTTGTCCCCTCCACACAATTTTTCTACACTTGCCACTGTTTATAGAGAAATGTGGAAAATGGTGCCAATAACGATAAAAATTAAAGATTAGCAATACAAAATTACAAGTGCAGCTCCAAAAATTAGTGAGTGACTAATACAACTGTGAAAGAAAGGTACAAAAGGGCGCAACACGTGTAAATAATGTCCATATAAACACCAATGAATTATTTATAAAAAAACACAGAACCAAAAAACGCAGATCCAAAAAAATTCAAATAATTGCAAATGTAGAACTGGTAGCGAGATTGCTGTGTTCCAGATTTAAGCTCCAACCACCGTCACCGTGCTCTCAGAAAGTGCAACCTGCATATTAAAGTGCTTCACCCGATATGACAATCAAAATGCGTTTACCAGATTTAAGAGGCCATATTTGACCTTCAGGCATATAAAGATTCTCTCAGGATCCTTCTTGATATAATCTCTCCCAAATAGGATCAATCCCCCCCCCCCCCCCCAAAAAAACACAGGGGGCTCCTTGGTGAAAAATCTGTGTGTTCCAATCATTCAATCTGGAAAAATTTAAAACGGCTACACCGCAATGAGCCACAAAAACAGGGATAGTGTAATACCGTTTTTATTTAAAAGCTTTGCAGGGTAAAACAGGCAAGTACACACACAGCTATGAATGAAGGCAGTGGCCAGGTTTATCACAGAGAGCAATATACACCCCGGCATGCATCTAAGCTGTTTAAAACTTACAAACACATCGCTCCAGGGAATGAGATTTGACACAGCACACCTTCACACTGGAGCGATGTGTATTGTCCCGGAAGGAACCTGGGACAGAGCTGGCAAGTGTGGGACTGTCCCGGGCAATCCAGGACATGTGGTCACCCTAAGGGTGATGTGGTGTACTCACTGTTATTACATGTCCCAGGCCTTATGCCGCGTACACACGGTCGTTTTATGCGATGAAAAAAAACAAAGTTTTTTAAAACGTCATTTAAATTGATGGTGTGTGGGCAAAACGTCGTTTTTTGTCTTAAAAAAAAAAGACCAAAAAAAAAAATCCAACATGCTTGAATTTTTTGTGTCGTTTTTCAAAACGTCGTTTTTTGTTTCACAAAAAGTCACCGTGTGTAGCAAAAACGTCGTTTAAAACGACGTTTTTCAACCCGCGCATGCCCAGAAGCTAGTTATGAAGCGAGCTTCAATGGAAAAGAGTGGTGAACGTAACCTCGCTTTTTGTGAAAAAAACGATGGTGTGTATGCAACATCGTCTTTGAAAAGTGACGTTTCAAAAACGTAGTTTTTTACTTCACAGAAAATGTTGTTTTTTTTCATCACAAAAAATGATTGTGTGTATGCGCATTAGACCTCCTCTACTCCAAGTGGAGCTCTCCCAAGCTCACAGAGACATGTTTCTCTATTGCTGCTGGCATCCAAAGAGAGAGATCCAGGCTCCTACTCCCACATATAAAGGAGGAGGGCAGGGACAATTCTAACAGATCCAGCTACTAATTGTAATGTCCTTTTGTTAAATAGTCAAACGTTCACCTGCTTATAAACTTTTAGCCCAACAGTAGGCTGACCAGACGTCCCTGTTTTGATCACATCATGCCTGAAGCCTGTGAGTCCCCGGATTTGTCCCCGGATTCTGGTGTGGCTCCCATATCCAATGCTGACTGCCTAACAGGACATGCAGCAGTGTGACTTTGAATCCAGTGCGGACAGTGATTGGGGGGGCAAGCGAGGGGCTATAGCTGCATAGAGCTTGAGTGGACCTGTCAGATTGAAGATCTGATGTCAGGGATGGGCGGGGCTGATACGTGCAGCTCCGCCCCTTTGACATACAACAACTTGGAGCATAGGTTTCGGCAGAATACCGGAATTTAGTGGGCAGGAAGACCATCAAGTGAAGGGGCCCAGCAGCTGGCAAGTGTCTCTCCCTCTGCCTTTCTGCTACATTATCTCACGATTCAGTCTCCTGGCATTCTCTCCCTGCATCGCTCGGTGCTGTGATATCAGCTCTCCTTCCTGCATTGTCTTCAACCTTCGTAATTTTTTTACCTCCCCCCACCCCTTCCAGATACTTTCAGTCACTGCTGTGCTCACATTGAATTGTTCCTCCAACTCTCTGCCCCAGTGTGTGTATTCCTTTCTGCTCTCCCCCCTCCAGCTCAGCCTCCCTGACACAGTCACAGAAGATCCCCTACATTCAGGTCTTTTACCTTATCTTATCCAGTGTGGCTTCTCACTCCTCTCTCCTAGTCTCATTCCCCCTCAATTCTGCTATAAATCTCCCATCCCCCCATCCAATGTAACTTCTACTCCCCCTCTACAAATCTATGTATCACACTGCTCAGACACCACTAATCAGGGCCGGACTGGGAATAAAAACCAGCCCTGGAAATTATTTCATACCAGCCCCATAGCATTATACCAGCCCAACATCATGCGCTTTGCCGGCAGTATAGCTGTGGTGCCTATTATTTTTAATGGGCAGGAGCGGCTCTTTCAGGGCGCTTTGCAAGCGCTATCTTTAGTGTTATAGCACCTGCAAAGCGTCTCAGTGTGAAAGGGGTCGAACTCTAATACAAAGGGGGGCACTGGTGACCAGAGACCACATATCAGAGTCCACTGCATTCCCCTTTACATCAGAGTGCCCCCTTGCACTGTAAGGTTGAATCCTGACTATGATGTAAAGGGGAACTCTGGGAATGTGGGGAGGACTCTGGTGACCAGAGCCCACCTTCCGCAGAAAGTGAACACTAAGGTAGGGGGTTACTGATATAAGGTGGTAACCTTTAGATCAGTGCCCCCTTACAATATTGTATTGACACCCCCCCCCCTCCTCAGACTGGCCTGGCGGTGCTGTCACTGACCTCCTCTCAGGTGCACCATGCGTGGCTCAGTCACTCGGCTCCAGCTTGGTCCCATAGTTTCCTCTCCACAGTTCATACATGTCTGACTTCTCCAGTGAACCCCCATCCTGACAGCACTCCCACTCTCGACTCCTCTTCAGATCTGATCTAAGACAAGAGATCGTCAGAGGCTGCGGACAGTACAGGGGAAATCAAAAGCTGCAGAGGGGGGGACAGGAGGTCAGAGGCTGCGCAGATCAGAGGCTGCGGATGGTAAACGGGCGGTCAGAGGCTGCAGATGGTACAGGGAAGGTCAGAGGCTGCAGAGGGGGGGACAGGAGATCAGAGGCTGCAGAGGAAGGGACAGGAGATCAGAGGCTGCAGAGGGACAGGAGGTCAGAGGCTGCGGGGAGGGGACAGGTCAGTGGCTGCGGAGGGGGAGCAGGAGGTCAGAGGCTGCGGAAGGGGGAGCAGGAGGTCAGAGGCTGCGGAGGGGGAGCAGGAGGTCAGAGGCTGCGGAAGGGGGAACAGGAGGTCAGAGGCTGCGGAAGGGGGAGCAGGAGGTCAGAGGCTGTGGGGAGGGGACAGGTCAGAGGCTTCAGAGAGGGGGGCAGGAGGTCAGAATGCTGTGGAGGGGGGAACAGGAGGTCAGAGGCTGCAGAGGGGGAACAGGAGGTCAGAGGCTATGGGGAGGGGACAGGTCATAGGCTGCAGAGGGGGGGGACAGGAGGTCCAAGGCTGCAGGGGAGGCAGGAGGTCAGATGCTGTGGAGGAGGTAACAGGAGGTCAGAGGCTGCAGAGGGGGAACAAGAGGTCAGAGGCTGTGGGGAGGGGACAGGTCATAGGCTGCAGAGGGGGGGAACAGGAGGTCAGATGCCGTGGAGGGGGGAACAGGAAGTCAGAGGCTGCAGAGGGGGAACAGGAGGTCAGAGGCTGTGGGGAGGGGACAGGTCATAGGCTGCAGAGGGGGGGACAGGAGGTCAGAGGCGGCAGGGGGGGGCAGGAGGTCAGAGGCTGTGGGGAGGGGACAGGTCAGAGGCTGCAGAGGGGGAACAGGAGGTCAGAGGCTGTGGGGAGGGGACAGGTCAGAGGCTGCAGGGGGGGGGGGGACAGGAGGTCAGAGGCTGCAGGAGGTCAGATGCCGTGGAGGGGGGGAACAGGAGGTCAGAGGCTGCAGAGGGGGAACAGGAGGTCAGAGGCTGTGGGGAGGGGACAGGTCATAGGCTGCAGAGAGGGGGGACAGGAGGTCAGAGGCTGCAGGAGGTCAGATGCTGTGGAGGGGGAACAGGAGGTCAGAGGCTGCATGGGAGGTCAGGAGGTCCGAGGGGGGAGGAAGGAGTTCAGACGCTGCATGGGCGGTCACGAGGATGGAGGCTGGGAAAGGAGTTCAGACGCTGCCTGCAGGGAGGGGATGTAGGAAGCACACGCAGGGACTCACCTCATTGAGCGGCGCGCATTTTAAAAATGGCGCCGCTCGGCGCCGTCTTGTCACTGCGCATGCGCCCGCATTTCCGAAACTTGCCGAGACTGTACGTACTTTCCCAAGCACGGCTAGCTTCGGAACTGCACTGAGCCGCTGGCGCATGCGCAGTTGCATGCCGGTCGGCCCGGCCGGCGGCCGCTGCCATATTTCTTTCAGGCACCGCTGCCCTCACAGCGGCCTCCTGGAGCAGCCAGGCAGCCGGCCCGCCGGGATTTTTCCCGGTATCCCGGTTGGCCAGTCCGGCCCTGCCACTAATTAACCCTTTACTGACACATCTGGTTATGTGTAATTTTCTATCACCTATAGCTTAGATCTGTCATTACAGGATTATTAGAGTCTGGGCACTAGTTCAATTGTATCCATAACTTCAGGTTCACACTTGTGCAATCACAGACATCGCATGTGACCCGCACCGCATTGCCATGTACATCACATGCGATGTATGTGCAACTGTAAATCCCATCAAATTTACACCAGAATGGTACAAGGCTGTTGACACCCATGCGATCCCATTACTGTATCATTTTACAGTCTGCACTGCAACCTGCAAACCAAACTGGGGGTGTCATTAGCTTTCTATTGACACCCACAGCAATTCGCAGATGTCAGTGTGAACCGTCTGTGATTAAGGTGTGATGCGGGAACCCGCACAGGATCCGCAGGGTACCCCACATCACACCACACCAGCCTTAATTATTTCACTACTTTTTAATTTTTTTTATATAATTTTTAAAACATTTTTTAATGGATATTTAATAAGCATTAGACTGTGGGGGGGGGTGGGGGGGGGGGGTGCGAGGTGATCTCCAAAACCAATCCCTCTATGGGATCAGCCATGATCCTTCTCCCTATCCAGGATTCAACTCTCCCCTCCAGCAGACCTAATCCCCCTGTGCACGCAGCAGCAGCTTCTTTTCTTTCAGCACACAGGGGGATAGTTTCAGGATAGGGGTGAGGGTGCATTTCTGAACCTTGTACTCTGTACGTAGCATCCTCCAGAGACCTGCACTCTGTATGTAGTAGCCTCCTGAGCCCTACACTCTGTACGTAGCCCCCTCCTGAGCCCTACACTCTGTACGTAGCACCCTCCTATGATAACCTATGATCTACCAGCGTATAATCGATTCGAGAGTACGTTCCGTGGGGGGGGGAACGTATAGTCATGCGTGTTTGGATGAAATGCACGCCAGGCGTCCACCAATTGACAGTCCACCATACATTCTGCACTGAGAGGGCCAGATTCTCATATCTGGCGGCGTATGCTATTTACACTACGCCGCTACAACTTACAGGAGCAAGTGGCGTATTCTACAAGCACTTGCTCCGTAATTTGCGGCGGCGTAGTGTAAATGGCCCGGCGTATCCCTGCGTAATTCAAAGGGGGCGGCTTGTATTTAAATTAAGCGCGCCCCCGTGCCGAATGAACTGCGCATGCGCTGGCCGTAAATGTAGCCCAGTGCGCATGCTCCATAGTACGCCGCAAATACATTTGTTTCGACGTCTACGTAATTAACGCACAGCCCTATTCGCGACGAGTTACGTAAACGACGTAAAAACACGATGCTGACCCGACGTCCATACTTAACATGGCGTACGCCGGACCTACGCAAGGTTACCCCTCATATAGCAGGGGTAACCTTACGCTTACCGCAAACGACATAAACTATGACGGCGGCGTGCAAATACGTTCGGGAGTCGGCGTATCAGGCTCATTTGCATATTCGACGCAGAAATCGACGGGAACACCACCTAGCGGCCAGCGTAACATTGCAACTTAGATCCGACGGTGTAAGTGACTTACGCAAGTCAGATCTAAGCAAAATCTATGCGGAACTGATTCTAAGAATCAGTCGCATAGATACCCAGCAAAAAAAAAAAACAGAGATACGACGGCGTATATGGAGATACACCGTCGTATCTCATATGAGAATCTGCCCCCACTGTCTTTGAAATTGCCCCAGTCCCTGTTCAAATCCAATCCGGGGACAAAACCGGGGACAGACTTGGTCCGGGGACATTGTCCTTAATCCAGGGACTGTTCCCAGAAACCAGGGATGTCTGGTCACCCTAGCCTGGGTCATAGATTGAGTATACATATAAACGAAAAAGAATGTATTTCTTCAAAACGGATTTTAACTGATCGGACGTTGACGGACATTGTGCAGTTAATATCCATTTTCAGGGTTCTCGACGTAGCCTTGTACGTTCAAAAAAAGGACAAGATGGGAAGCAGAGGTTAAAAGGGGTTGTAAACGTAAAAACATGTTTCCCTAAATAGCAGTCCTCCTTCACTTACCTCATCCTTCGATTTTGCTTTTAAATGTCCTTATTTCTTCTGAGAAATCCTCACTTCCTGTTCTTCTGTCTGTAACTACACACAGTAATGCAAGGCTTTCTCCTTGGTGTGGAGAAAGCCTCTTGAAGGGGAAGGGGGCGAGCAGGATGGTCAGAACACTCTCTACTTTGCAGATAGAGAAAGGAGCTGTGTGTTAGTGGGCGTCCTGACACTCCTGTTTGCCCCATCAGGAGGCTTTCTCCACACCAGGGAGAAAGCTTTGCATTACTGTGTGTAGTTACAGACAGAAGAACAGGAAGTGAGGATTTCTCATAAGAAATAAAAATATTTAACCACTTAAGACCTGGACCATTACGCAGGTAAAGGACCTGGACAGTTTTTGCGATTCGGCACTGCGTTGCTTTAACTGACAATTGCGCGGTCGTGCGATGTGGCTCCCAAACAAAATTGGCGTCCTTTTTTCCTACAAATAGAGCTTTGTTTTGGTGGTATTTGATCACCAAAAAAGATATAAAAAAACATTTTTTTCTCAGTTTAGGCCGATATTTATTCTTGTACATATTTCGGTAAAGAAAATCGCAATAAGCGTTTATCGATTTGTAAACGCTATAAATTTTGCGCAAACCAAATAGGGGATAGTTTTATTGCATTTTTATTAATATTTTTTTTTTACTACTAATGGCGACGATCAGCGTTTTTTTTATCGTGACTGCGGCATTATGGCGGATACATCAGACAATTTTGACACATTTTTGGGACCATTGTCATTTTTACAGCAAAAAATGCTATAAAAATGCAGGCCCGGATTCATGTACCCGGGCGTATGTTTGTGCGGGCGTAGCGTATCTTATTTACACTACGCAGCCACAACTTAGATAGGCAAGTGCTGTATTCACAAAGCACTTGCTCCCTAAGTTACAGCGGCGTATCGTAAATGGGCCGGCGTAAGTCCGCGTAATTAAAAGTAGCTAGGCAGTGGGCGTGTTTTAGTATAATGATCCGTGACCCCATGCAAATGATGGACCGAATGAACGGCGCATGCGCTGTCCGTGGATGTCCAGTGCGCATGTTCAGAATCACGTCGGATAGAATGCCTAAGTGACGTTGACGAGCAATGTTTACGACGTGTAAATGTAACCTACCCCCAGCCCTATTTACGTACTACGTAAACGGCGTAAAATTCAACGGCGTTGTTCCCTGGCCCATGCCTTAGCATTAGCTGCGCCTCATATAAGCAGGGGTAACTTTATGCCGGACGTAAGCCTTACGCAAAGCGCGTATATGAAGCAGCCGGGCGCATCTACGTTCGTGAATCGGCGTATCTTGCTCATTTGCATATTTTACATGGGAACGCTGAATGCGTCCAGCGTAACTATGCGCCCAGGCAAGTTACGCCGGACGACTGAAGCCATGTTTTTCGGCGTATCTTGCTTTGTGAATCGGCGCAAAGATACGATGGCGCACATTTGAAATTACGGCAGCGTATCTGGAGATACGTCGGCGTAATTCTTTGTGAATCCGGGCCGTATGGTTTACTGTGAAAATGACAATTGCAGTTTGGGAGTTAAGCACTAGGAGGCGATGAAGGGGCTAAGTGTGACCTCATGTGTTTCTAACTGTAGGGGGGCGGGGCTGGACGTGTGACATCAGTGATCGCCTTTCCCTATATCAGGGAACAGACGATCAATGACAGCGCCACAGTGAAGAACGGGGGAAGCTGTCCCCTTCTTCAGCTCCGGGGACCGTTCGCGGGACTCCAGTGGCAATCGGGTCCGCGGGTCCGCAGCCGCGGTCACGGAGCTTCAGACCGGGTTGTGGGCTTGCGCCCACGACCCACGTCTGGGCACTTTTTATCGAGGACGTACAGGTACATGCTTGTGCCCAGCCGTGCCATTCTGCCGACGTATATGTGCAGGAGGCGGTCGTTAAGTGGTTAAAAGCAAAATCAAAGGATGAGGTAAGTGAAGGAGGACTGCACTAAGGTAAAGGAAGCTATTTAGGGAAAAAAATTTTTACCTTTACTATCCCTTTCGGATGGTCATCCGTTTGCCCATAAGAATGCATTGTTCTCCATTTAAGGGTGGATGAAAAATGAATAGACGGTCCGATCATGTGAAAAGGGACTTAATGGCCGGCCAAAGGATGAAAACTGACCAGATTCGCTTCTGTGCTTTGTGTGGTCTATTTAAAACAAGGAAGAAGAGTGAATGTCAGGATGTCAGATGGAATGTACATGAAAATGATAGGGACTAGGAATGAGCTTTTACTATGACCTGCATGCTTTGGCCAATCCCAGCATCCTCAGCTGAGGCCGCGTACACACGACCGAGGAACTCGTCGGGCAAAACACATCGTTTTCCTCGTCGAGATCCTTGTTAGGCTTGCTTTGCGTACACACGTTAAAGACCAAATCTCGTCATTCTCAAATGCGGTAACTTCAACACATAGGACGGCAGGGGAAGTTCGATTCCACTGGCACAACCCTTGTTGCTGGTTTTGCTAATCTCATGTGTTTGCATGTTAGTAAAAGTTTGGTAAAAGACTATTTGCACTTTTCAGTCTGTTACAGCTTTAAAAATGTGTTATCTCCATTACAAATACTACTTTTACTCCCGTCTCCTACTTTTATCTGAGCATGCGCGGGTTTCTTAACATACACACGCTCGAGTTTCTCGTTGGAAACCAGCCCGACGAGGAACTCGACGAGCCAAATTCGACTCCCGTTGAGAAAAAAGAGAACATGCTCTCTTTTTGGCTCGTCGAGTTCCTCGACAGTTTCCTCGATGAAAAACGTACACACGACCGGTTTCCTCGGCAAAACACGGCTCCCAACAAGTTTCTTGCTGGATTCCGCCGAGGAAACCGGTCGTGTGTACGCGGCCTAAGAGAGCCACAATTGGCCAAAAGCAGGGTGCCTTTGGCCAATCATGGCTCAGGGGGACTAAGTCCATGCCACACACTATATAAGGCTGCCTGCACGTCGGCCCTGTGTAGTGTGTCTGCGTGGACAGAGAGAGAGAGTGTTTTTCAGGTTATTCAGTTAGCTCAGCTGCAGTGTATTTCATCTGTATACATACAATCAGTCTTGTGTGTGTGTGTGTGTGTGTATATTTTATATATATATATATATATATATACACACACACACACACTACATCCAGTGTAGCTATATCTGACTGCAGGCCTTTCCTGGTGTACTTTTTCTATTATAGTTCAGTACAATACAGTGCAGTGGTTTTGTTAAACAAAATTTACAGCATGTCCGCAAGACCACCAAGGAGAGGCAGACGCTTACAGGCCACTAAAAGAGGGTCAACAGTGCTGGTTGTGGACATCCTCTGCACATGGCTGTGGGGCACACTTGTCCTTTTTTTCTACAGCTTTCTACAGCTGGCCATGTTATTGAGCCACAACATGCAGAAGAGTTGGTGGAATGGATAACAAAGCCGTCCTTATCCTTCTCATTCTCTGTCACCCAGGCTCAGAGTAGTTTGCCTGCCAATGCAGCTGCCAAAGTGACCTATAGCTCCATGTCAACAGTCACTCCTTCCCTAGCCCCACCATCATGCACGGAGGAGTTCTCCGAACTATTCAACCACAGTGTTGGGTACATGCTGCAGGAGGATGCACAGCTATTTGTAGGCTCCGATGAAGGTACCCAGGTTGAGGAGGGGAGTAACATAAGCCTAGAGAGAGGGGGTGTCCAAGAAGAACAATAAACTGGCAGTCATGTTCCCCCAGCTGCAGCATATTGCTCTCTACTTGGGTGCCAGAAGAGAGGAGGGACATCTCCAACAAGGCAGGGTGCCCTCCAGGGGGCAGCTTAAGGGCAGCCACCCTATTGCATCACACGCAGAGCTAAGCAGGTGCAGGGCGCTGCTGACTGCCGCATATTTTGAAAAGTTCTTTGGTGTGGGCCTTTTTTGACACATGTGCAGCAGATCGCAGATGTCTGAAGCGTATCAAGCGTGGCCAAAACAGCAGTCGATTGGACACCACATGCTTGACCAGACATATGAGGACCTCCCTTGCAGTCTGTTGGCAACAGCACTTAAAAGACCCACATCAAAGAACAAGGCGGACCTCTCCTTGCTCCTCATCAGCTGGGATCTCCAACCCCACTATACCTCCAGTCCTCTGAGAAACCTGCACTGAGAGGAATGAAGGTATAGAAATAGGTGTCCCAAGTACATGCGGCCAATCTGCTAGCGGTACACCAACATCCGATTTTAGCAGGCAAATTTCCCTACCCCAGTTGCTAAACCGTCAAAAGAAATTCAGCCCCAGCCATCCACATGCACAGCGTCTGAATGCTAGCTTGGCCAAATTGCTAGCACTGCAACTGCTGCCTTTTCAGCTGGTAGACTCTGGCCCCTTTCGTGAATTTGTGGAATGTGCGGTACCTCAGTGGCAGGTTCCCAAATGCCATTTCTTTTCACGAAAGGCCATTCTGGCTCTCTACTTACATGTGGAAGGCAATGTCTTGGCCTTGATGGACAGGGCGGTCAGCAATAAGGTGCATATTACCACTGACTCATGGTCCAGCAGGCATGAACAGGGACATTACCTTTCTTTCACGGCGCACTGGGTAACTCTGCTGGCAGCTGGGAAGGATGCAGGACAGGGTTCAGTATTGTTATTTTTGGAGCTTGTTCCGCCACCACGCCTCCAAAATGCTAGTAGTAATTCTGCCACAGCTCTCTCCTCCATCTCCCACCTCTTCTTCTTCCTCTATGGCCTCTTCCTCTGCAGATTTGTCCTCTGAACCAGCGGTGCTCCGTAGGCGTTCAAGGGGCTACACAAGCACTCAGGCAAAAAGATATGTGGTGCTTGAGTTGGTCTGCTTTGGGGACAGGAGCCACACTGGGGCAGAGATTCTGTCAGCTCTGCCGGGGCAGACTCAGAGGTGGTTGACGTCTTGCCAGCTTCAGCCAGGAATGGTTGTATGTGACAATGGCACCAACCTCCTTTCCGCCCTCCAACAGGGACACTTGACCCATGTTCCCTGTTTGGCTCACGTCCTGAATTTAGAGGATCTCCTGAGGCAGGCCAGGAAAGTCTGTGCTAATTGGCACCAGGACAGGGTCAGGGGAGCTTGGCTTTTTTTTCCACGCCAGTGGCTACTGATCAAGGATGCAGGCACTGTCCTGTCACCATTTGAGGAGGCCACAAGGATGGTGAGCTGTGACAGTTCATGTATCAGTGATACTGTTCCTCTTGTCTTCCTGTTGGAGCACACGCTTTGTGGAATAATGGACAAGGAACTAGAGGCAGAACAGCGGGAGGAAGAGGAGGACTTCCTTACCTCTCAAGGCCCCCCTTATCCAGATAGTATTCCTGTGGGCCCACCAATCACACAGGAAGAAGAGGAGGAGGAGTTTTGTGTCAGCATGGAGGTGGAGGATAACACTCGGCATCTTCTGCAGTCTTCAAGGGATCGTTTTCAGTCCCCAGAAACCCATTGAGTTGTACGTGGCTGGGAGGAGGTGGTTGCGGATCATATGATCCTTAATGACCCAGAGGACTTAGGATCGAATGCCTCTGCAAACTTACACTGCATGGCCTCCCTAATCCTGCAAAGCCTGCGAAAGGACCCTATGATTCACGGTATCATCAAGGAGAGGGATCATTACTGGCTGGCAACCTTTCTTGTTCCACGTTACAAGGGTAAGGTTGCAGAACTTATCCAGCCCTCACAGTGGGAGCAGAGTATGAAACATCTTCAGGAGGCCTGGGGAGGTTACAATTTTCTGGTGCTGGACAACATGTTGCAGAGGCTTTGTTCAGTCACAGAAAGAACAGTGGAGAAGGTGGCCAGCTGACCGATGCCTTCAGACAATTCTTCAGTCCTCAGCGCCAAGGTCTGATCGGTTCCAGTAACCATCGCCAACGTTTTAATGTGCAGGAATATCTTGGGGCAAGATTAGACTTGGAGACCTTTCCAACAGAACATCCACTGGGTTACTGGGTCTTGAAGATGGACCACTGGCTAGAGCTTGCTCAATATTGAGCTACTAGCCTGTCCTGCATCCAGCGTTCTTTCTGAATGCACATTCAGTGCTGATGGAGGCTTTGTAACCAATCACGGAGTGCACCTGTCTACAGACACTGTTGATCGTCTCACAATCATAAAAATTAATCAGCCTTGGATCACCAGCTACCAAGCACCTGATTCTGATGTAACCAATTGATTTTTCTATGCTAAGTCACTATCCTATTATGCTGAGTGACTAGGCTATTCCTCCCTAATCTTCATGATGATAGCGTCTAAGAGTATTTGTGAGGGGTTACAGTGTTGTGGCACCACCACAACTGCCTAGGGCCCAATTTTTCTGCCCCTGTTTAACAGGGGCGAGTAATTACAATTTTTGATCGAATATTTCACAGCAGGGCTTGTGTCACGGTCTGGAGTCAGGCTCAGAGGCCAGTAGCTATAGCAGCAGAGCAGGTATTCACACAGGTCATCCTGGCTGATGACACGGGTTCACCTGAG
This sequence comes from Rana kukunoris, assembly GCA_029574335.1. Taxonomy (NCBI): domain Eukaryota; kingdom Metazoa; phylum Chordata; class Amphibia; order Anura; family Ranidae; genus Rana; species Rana kukunoris. The sequence continues at coordinate 68,940,097 of CM056060.1, forward strand.
GTGCGGGGTCTAAGCACTAACCGGTATTCACCAGAGCTCCTGATGGTGGAGATGGGCTTTGCTGTGTGTTAGTGCTAGGTCGCGGTCCTTAGAGCCCCACCAGGAGGTGAGCAAGCCGGGGTCTGGAAGCAGATATAACAGGTAGGGATCAAGCAGAACCATAGTCGAGGAACAAGCCAAAAGTCAGTAACAAATAGTTGCAGGTTGGGATTCAGCAGAAGTGTAGTCAAGGAATGAGCCAAATGTCAGTAGCGAAGATACGGTCGGCAGCAGGAAAGACAGGAGAAAGATATTGGGTTGTGAAGGCACAATATTCTGGCAACCAGGAAGTGCAGAGACAGGGCTTAAATTAGGAAGTTCATGGGAGGAGCAAAGGGTTCAAGGTCCAAGGCAAAAAGGATTCAAGACAATATCATTCAAGGAATTGTCTAAGGAACTATCCAAGGAACTGTCCAAGAAGCTGTCCAGCATTTCAGGTGGCTCAGCAAGCAGAGTCACCGCCAGACACACCAGAGGTCCCAGGTCCTAACAGCTTGTCCCTGCGCTCAACAAGAATATCTGTGAGGGGTTGCAGTGTTGTGGCCTGGTAATGGGCTGGGGGGGGGGACCCATGCCGTTTTTCTCAATGATTTTCATCTATATTACCGGACCCGACAAAACTTTACAGCCACAAGCAGTTTTCAATACATTTTTTTCCTTTAGTAATGTAATTTTGTGCAGGGACTGTTTTAAAACACTGGAAAATGTGTCACTTAACAGGCACACTATAGTCACCCCCAGGCACGATATTTAAAGGAATATTTCACTTTTATTGTTTCACTTTAAGCATTATTAAAATCACTGCTCTCGAAAAAACGTCAGTTTTTTGCATTGATACATGTCCCCTGGGGCAGGACCCAGGTTCCCAAACACTTTTTTATTAAAATTAATTGCATATTAGCCTTTAAAATTAGCACTTTTGATTTTTCACGTTTAGATTCCATAGACTTTAATGGTGTTCGCACAAACTTTTTGACAGTTCGCATGTTTTCCTGCGAACCAAACCCTAATAATAGAAACCATAATTTATAAAATACACATACTGTATGTGAACACACACAAAAAAATAATATTTAAAGTGCACTTTAATTAGAAGAGCACTATTTGGCTCAGCAGCCACCAGTCAGGCCTCCTTTAGAAACGGCACAATCGCCGTTTCTAAAGTGTGCCTGCGCCGTTACCTATGACGCATGCGCTGTAGACATCGGCGCATGTCTCTTTTGTAAATATCTCCTAAACCGTGGAGGTTTAGGAGATCTTTCCAGCACCCACAGGTAAGCCTTATGCCGCGTACACACGATCGTAATTTCCGACAAGAAAAGTTCAATGTGAGCTTTTGGTCAGAAATTCCACCCGTGTGTGTGGAATTTCCGACACACAAAAAAACATGCATGCACGGAATCAAGTCAACGCATGTTCAGAATCATTGAACTTAATTTTTCTCTGCTCGTCGTAGTGTTGTACATAACCGCGTGTGACCGTGTGTGTGCAACACAAGTTTGAGCAAAAATTCTGTCTGAAAAAATCCACAATTTTCTTGTCGGAATTTCCGTTCATGTGTATGCGGCATTAGTCTAGGCTTACCTGTAGGTAAAAGTGGTTGTACAGGGTGTACAGCCACTTTAACTGCCCTTTACATTTTGAACATTTTATTTGTTCTTGTTTCAAAGAGGAAAACTTGTATTTAATTTCTGAATTTAGCCCACAGGAACTGTGGATGAAATTTCATGCTGCAAAGAGTTACTACTAGTGTCACATTAGAGGCTGTGGTGAAGCTGATTACATGAAGGCCATGCAGTTGTTATCTGTGTTGGGAACTGCATTGAATCTCAGTTTCAAATTGGCAGATTGGGTACAAGGTCAGTTGCTGATGGAAGCAAAATGAAAAGTAATTAAATAATCAGGGTCCCTGGTAAGGGTATGTCAGTGTAGACGGCAAGCTCAGTAGTGCATGGAAGAGGATCCTCTTTGTTAAACAAATTTGTACGTTATAGTCCTATAGCCCAGCATTGTGTGTTGATGAACTGAAATTGTCAAATAGTGTTTTAAAGTAGAACTTGGAAAAATAAATTGTGAGCTGCATTAAACAAGCTCATAAACCAAGTGTTCCTTGAAAGATCATGTGCTTGCAGTTGTTTGCATAGTAAAATAGATTAGAAAAGCACAACGGTGGCTACAGGAGTGATGTAAAAAGTTGTTCTTTCATATGTGAGTAGCTAGGACAATGTGTCCTTTGCTTAAACAGAACCAATATAGCTTATACTACTGTTGTAGTACTTGGGAATGAAAATGCATCTTATGATCTCTGTCACATAATTATAGTTAAAAGCAATTCAGCTATAGACATACAGCACAATGTAGCTAAACAGACTAAAGCTACAGTCAGTTCCTTCTCTTCACCAAATGTATTTGAGGGAACTAACCTGCCTTTTTCTTAAATAAAACGTTCCTTCACCATTCATGAGAATGGGAGCCATTATGTACACATTGGTAAGCATCTTAGTATGTCAAGCTGGATCTCCTATAATGTTGTTGAACATTCTGACTGCATGTACCTTAAAGCGGACCTTCAGTAATTTTTTTTTCATCTTTCCATGTACTAAATGTTCTGCCCTTGTTATAACTTTTAAAGGTAAAACCAGTAAATACCTTATACAGCCCACTTCCTGTTTCTTGTCTGGTCATTAGCCTAGGCTTATGACATTATGCACAGCTCTCTCACTCTCATGAGAGTTTGCCAGGAAGGTGGGGGGGTGGGATAAGTCATAAGAGGGCCAGTGAAAGCTGCAGAGCTGGGAGGTGTGACTCTGTGTGTCTGTGTAAATCCAGGAAGTGAACAGGCAGCAGCTTCAGCTGCCCACAGTTGAAATGGTTCCAACCAGATTCAGTGAAGGGATATTTCTGCCGCATATTCGGCAATTTTAGAATCACAGTATATATAAAATAGTATGCAAAGTGGTTGGAGGGAAGATTCGGAATGGCAAAGATGTTTTTATTATAAATTATGTTTGCAGACTGCAGTTTCTCTTAACCACTTCAGCCCCGGAAGAATTTACCCCCTTCCTGACCAGAGCATTTTTTGTTATTCCGCACTGCATCGCTTTAGATGACAATTGCACGCTTGTGCAATGTTGTACCCAAACAAAATTGACGTCCTTTTTTTCCCACAAATAGAGTTCTCTTTTGGTGGTATTTGATCACCTCTGCGTTTTAGTTTTTTTGCGCTATAAACAAAAAAAAGAGCAACCATTTTGAAAAAAAGCAATATTATTTAACCACTTAACCCCCGGACCATATTGCTGGTCAAAGACCAGAGCACTTTTTGTGATTCGGCACTGCGTCGCTTTAACTGACAATTGCGCGGTCGTGCGATGTGGCTCCCAAACAAAATTGGCGTCCTTTTTCTCCCACAAATAGAGCTTTCTTTTGGTGGTATTGGATCATCTCTGCGGTTTTTATTTTTTGCGCTATAAACAAAAATAGAGCGACTATTTTGAAAAAAATGCAATATTTTTTACATTTTGCTATAATAATTTTCCCCAAAAAATATATAAAAAAAACATTTTTTTTCCTCAGTTTAGGCCGAAACGTATTCTTCTACATATTTTTTGTAAAAAAAAATCGCAATTAGCGTTTATTGATTGGTTTGCGCAAAATTTATAGCGTTTACAAAAAAGGGGGTAGTTTTATTGAATTTTTTAAATTATTTTTTTAACTAGTAATGGCGGCGATCAGCAGTTTTTTTCAGTACCGAGACATTATGGCGGACACATCGGACAATTTTGACAAATTTTTGGGACCATTGGCATTTTTATAGCGATCAATGCTATAAAAATGCATTGGATTACTATAAAAATGGCATTGGCAGTGAAGGGGTTAACACTAGGGGGCAGGGAAGGGGTTAAGTGTGTTCCTGGGTGTGTTCTAACTGTATGGGGGGTTGACTCACTAGGGGAAATCACTGATCTTCTGTTCATACATTGTATGAACAGGAGATCGGCGTTTCCCCCGCTGACAGGAACACACATAGCTCCCGGTCCCCGCTCTGTAACGAACGAGCGCGCGTTGCCGGCGACGATCGCGCCCGCTGGGCACGCGCGTGGGACTCGGGGGACGAGCGCCCCCCTAGCGGCCACTAAAGGGAGGACGTAGAGCTACGTGCTCTCGCCCAGCAGTGCCACCGTCCCGCCGTATAACGACGGTGGGCGGTCGGCATGTGGTTAAGTGTATATTGATTGGTTTGCGCAAAAGTTATAGCGTCTACAAAATAGGGGATAGATTTATGGAATTTTTATGATAATTTTTTTTTTTTTTTTTTTTCAAGTAATGGCGGCGATCTGCGATTTTTATCAGAAATGCAACAGATCGGACGCTTTTGACACTATTTTGGGACCATTGTTATTTATACAGCGATCAGAACTAAAAATACCTGGATTACTGTATAAATTACACTGGGGACCTGGGGCACGCTCCCATGGTGTGTGGCACATGTGCACCCGCAAGGTGCAAATTTAAAGGGACGTACAGGTACGCCTATTTACCTCTACGAGCCATTCTGCCGACGTAAATGTGTGTGCGGCGTCGGCAAGTGGTTAGCTACTCCGGCATTATAGCAATGATTTGCACACATTTAACTGTTTGCCGACCAGCCGCCGCAGTTATACGGCCGCAGGTCGGCTCTGCTGGGCAAAATCACGTAGCTATACATCATCTCTCCCAGCAGCCAATAGGGGTGCGCGCCGCAGGGCACCCGCGATTGCTCGTTACAGAGCGAGAACCGCGAGCTGTGTGTGTCCTGTCAGGGGAGAAATGCCTGATCTTCTGTTCATACATTGTATGAACATGCGATCAGTCATTTCCCCCAGTCAGTCCACCCCCCCCTTTAGTTAAAACACACCCAGGGAACATACTTAACCCCTTCCTCGCCCCCCTAGTGTTAACCCCTTCCCTGCCAGTGGCATTTTTATAGTAATCAATGCATTTTTATAGCACTAAAAAAAAACAAGAAAAGGGGCGCCTCTTGAGTATGTATCATAAGAATAATTTAATAAACAACAACATCCACTCACATGGAGAGCAGGTAAGTTGCATTCAAATCCGGTTGCTGGGCTGAAGAGATGAAAGTGGGACTGCAAGTAAAAAATAAAAAGCAGAGGTGATCAAATACCAACAAAATAAAGCTCTATTTGTGGGGAAAAAAGGACGCCAATTTTGTTTGGGAGCCACGTCGCACGACCGCGCAATTGTCAGTTAAAGCGACGCAATGCCGAATCACAAAAAGTGGCCCGGTCATTGACCAGCAATGAAGTGGTTAAATATGAGCATTTTTGTCCAAAAATTACCTAAAACCTCTTAAAAATTATAGATTTTTTTTAAAGCAGAGGCCTTTATAAAACTGAATAAAAAGACAGTAGTTGCAGTTTTTTATGTTGCATAATATTTGTTGAACTTTTTATCAAATGCATATTTTCCGAAACAATATAATAAAATACATTTTAGTCACACAAACACAATATAATCTCCAATTGTTGGTAAAATATAAAAGTTGGGGTTGTGTCCAGTAAATAGACACCAAACATGTTAAGTCTTATTATTTGTGCATGCCCGTGGAATCGCAAAAAAGTATGGTACCCAAAATTCTAATGCCGCGTACACACAATCATTTTTCAGGATGAAAAAAAAACATTGTTTTTCAAAAACGTAATTTTTCAAAAACGTCATTTAAAATGATCGTGTGTGGGCTACACATCATTTTTCAGGTTCTGAAAAAAAAAAAAAAAAAAAAATTGAACATGCTGCATTTTTTCACATCGTTTTAAACAATGTTGTTGTAAAAATGATCGTTTGTGGGCTAAAACGACATTTTAAACCCGCGCATGCTTAGAAGCAAGTTATGAGACCGGAGCGCTCACTCTGGTAAAACTACCGTTCATAATGGAGTAAGCACATTCATCACTCTGTAACAGACAGAAAAGCGCAAATCGTCTTTTACTAATGTAGCGCTACCCCATTCAGGAGCCGCTGGTTGTGTTTGGGACCGGCGTATCAAGTTACCTTGTAGCATGTCCAGGGGTAGTAGCAGTGAGTAGTAGTGAGCGAATGTCCAGTCATCCAATGGGTTTTTTAAATGCTTTATTCCAAGGCACAACACGGCCAACACCAACATGTAGTAGGTCAGGGAAGGTTGATGAAGCAGAGGAACAAGTGCGGTATCAGGCCCTGGATGATGATGAAAGCAAGCCTGCTTTCAGTAGCAATGTAACAAATGTCACCACTCTAGCCAGAGTGGGTGAAGTGTCTCCAGACAGACTTCTGCCACAAGCCTGGCAGCCGAAATGTCACTTTAGGTTGCTGGGAGGAACAGACCTCTGCCACAGGCCTGGCTCGGGCCTCTGCCACAGGCCTAGTACTTCAGTACTCAAATGAACAAGACGGATTGAGTAAATGCAATGAAAGGGTCACCGGTGGACAACTGCCATGTACCTGTCAAGACCTTGGTGATCGGATCCCCGATGGTTCATTCAAGTCTCCTGGAAAACCTGCTTTTGGGTTCTCCCTGAGCCGATCCGACACCGTTCAGCCCTCGGTTTAGGATCCTCTCAATAAAGTTGGGGACCCAGTAAGTCACTGGGGTCCCTCTCAACATCAGGATGGAACTCCGCGCAGCATGCGATTCCAGCCGGATGGGCCATGCCGGCGGGGTCAGTGGATGCTCACACCCTGAAAGTGGATGCCGCACCCCGAGCCTGGACCCCGCAAAGAAGAGAGCCCACGCCCCCCCAATCATGGCGTCCGTCACAAATATACCCCTCCCCAGCATGCCGCCACAAAGTCCAACTCCTCTAATTGGCTGCTGGGGAAAAGTGGCTTTGCCAGAACCCCTCTAGTGCCACCTGCCGCCCAGGGATGGGATCGCACTCCTTGAACGCAGTTTGACCCACAGGATAGTTCTGAAAGACAGCAGCCTGAAATTTGACAAATTATGAATGGAAGCCAAATAACTCTCCCATTCACCTACTAACTTTAGCGTAGTGCCCACACTGAAAGTAAGGGGGCGCTACACTAACAATGAATCAACTAAAGCAGCCCAAAGGCAAATAGAACTTCCCCTTTAGAGTGCCGTCGTATGTGTTGTACGTCACAGCGCTTTGTTTATAATTTTTTTTAAACGATGGTGTGTGGGCAACGTCGTTTTTAATGATGAAGTTGGAAAAACGTTGTTTTTTGGACATGCTGAAAAATGATCGTGTGTACGTGGCTTCACACTTTAATAGCCTTTATAGGTTATCAGTTTAAAGTTAAAGGATAAGTTCACCTTTTCACCAAAAAATAATAGGCAGGTAAAAAAATGTGCATTTATTATTTTTTGTTGTAAGAGCCTGTAAAGCATTGCATCAACGATCATCAGATCTCCTGCAGAACTATCAGTGTATCCTCATACGAGGAAGCCAATACATTCTGACAGGAAGACTCAAACTACCACAGCGCTTATGGTAGTTCATTGAAAACTACAAGCCGATTATAAAAAAATTGCCTCTCCCATTACCCCACACCTTACTAAATTATTTAATAATATTTTACAGGGTGGCCAGTTCCCATCCGAGATGCTTTTGGCTAACATGTCCTTGCTTCCCAAACCAAATAAAGATTACTCCACCCCCCAAAATTACCGCCCAATATCGGTTATTGACAATGACTTTAAAATATTTGGCCGTATTTTGGCAGACAGATTATCTGCGGTAATCTCCCCATAGTGGACCCTGATGAAACGGGCTTTATCCCTAACAGACAAATAACAGACAACATACGACTGACTGCTAATATCATTCAGGACTCCAACTTACACTCCAATTCCATGCTTTTGCTCAGTCTGGATATACGTAAAGCTTTTGACAGTGTAAGCTGGTCATACCTTGACTTTACTCCCCAAATATGGTATCATGAATGAATTCCTCCATGGCTTTAAGGCTCTCTATCATAACCCCCAAACCCGCATCAAACTCCCAGGCAATAACTCACTTTTTCCCCCTGACGAAAGGCACTAGACAGGGTTGTCCCCTTGCCCCTTACTTTTTGCCCTCGCAATTAAACCCCTCACCTGTGCTATCAGAAACAATACAGACATCAAAGGATATCTTAAAGAATCCAAGGAATACAAACTGAGGGCCAGATTCAGAGAGCCGTAACTCCTGTCTAACTGGTGTTAGACTGGGGTACTTTCAAATTACGCGCGTTTTTTAGCTAGTCGATACGTCATTTGTTGTTTGAGTAGCGTCGTTTACGTACATTCCTATTCCCGGACGACTTACGTAAAAAATAAAAACAAACGTTGAAATTCGACGCGGGAACGACGGCCATACTTAACATGGGCTGTCTAATATTATACCAGCAAAAAGCTGGTATAGTGTTACGCAAAAAAAAGATGACTAAAGATGCCGTAAGAGATTGCGATTGAAGATCGTAATTTCGGGGATCGCCGGCAAAAGCTCATTAGCATACCCCGACGCGGAAAACGACGGGAAGTCCACCCAGTGGCCGCAATTTTATTGCAGCGTAGATCCGAAGGCGTACGAACACGTAATCCAGTCGAATTGAAGCCCGCATCCGTCTTTTCATGGTTTGAGGTTTCAGACAGAGTCGACTGGGGGTTTATGATGAATACTCTGAGAAGTATAGGACTGGGTCCCAGATACATGAAATGGGTGGGAAACTTATATAAGGCCCCAACGGCAAGAGTAAAGGTTAACGGGAGTCTATCGTCAGTGATAGACATGATGAACGGTACAAGACAGGGCTGCCCACTCTCACCTCTCCTATATGTAATAGCTCTGGAGCCATTGCTGTGCAAGATAAGAAATAACCCAGACATAGGGGGGGTGAGAGTGGGAGAGGAGGAACATAAAGTGGCAGCATACGCCAACGATGTACTCCTATATGTGACCAAACCAAGAATATCTATACCTAATATATTAGAGGAAATAGGAAGATACGGGAAACTGTCTAACTTTAAAATAAATCCAGTAAAAACTGTAATTATGAATATAGGAATAGAGACTAAGGAAGAGGCACAAACGTGGGAACAAAAATCACTTACCTATCTAGGTATAAAAATAACCCCCAAAGTAGATGACCTTTATGAGGCTTACTATATCCCTCTACTTAACGAATTAAGACGAGACGTAAAAAATCTAAATAAAAGACAGATTTCCTGGATGGGGAGGATTAACGCATTTAAAATTATGGTGTTGCCAAAGGCAATATATAAATTTCAAATGCTCCCAATTAACGTCCCACAAAGCTTCTTTAAAGTATTAAAAACCATAATTACAAAATATATTTGGCAGGACAAAAAAACAAGAATAAGTTATGCAACCCTCACTCGGGAAAAAAAAAAGAGGAGGACTAGCCCTCCCCGATAAAAAAAGATACTATCAAGCAGTAATCCTAGCAAGACTAGTGGAATGGACAAATAGGAACACGTTAAAAAAATGGGCACAGATGGAAAAGAAAATAAGTAAGCAACAATTAAACACATTGGTTTGGATCCCACCAAAATTTAGACTAAGTAACACAGACACACATAGTATCACAAAACAGGTCTTTAAGATATGGGATTCGGTATGTAAACAAGAAAAATGGGAATATAATTCCCCACTAATTCCATTAGCCAATACAGACTTTTTTGCACCAGGAAACAGGACTAGAATGGGGAATAAATTAGGTAGTAAAAGGTTGGGGGAAATAGTCACACAAGTGAAAAAAAAAAAAAAAAAGAGGATATACACATAGTACATGGGGCTCAACAGATAACTGATTGGGAATACCTACAATTGAAGCACTTTGTTAGTACACTACCAGCACCAATAAGAGATGACACAGCACAGAACCCAATAGAAAAACTCTGTTCCACCGGAAAATCACTACAGCATGGAATTGTGGCGATTTATAAGATACTGACAGTATTAGGGTCAAAGGGAACAATACGAAGCATAGAGGAATGGGGGAAAGATATCGGGGAAAAGATCGAAGATACACATATGATTAAAGCCTCATTTAACTATGCAAAAGACATCATAACAATAGAAGCCAACTATAAATGTATGATGAGATGGCATTTGACCCCGGTTAAATTAAATAAAATACACCCGACCAACTCCCCCCTATGTTGGAGGAAGTGTAATCAGGTAGGGACTACATTCCATATCTGGTGGGATTGCCCGAGAGTCCAGGAATACTGGAGGGAGGTACTCGATTTAATAGAAGAAATTACAAAAGAAAGGATCCCTCTAGACCCTCTGACCTGTCTGTTTCATGGACAAGGGTTAGTAAAAGATGAAAAAAAATACGGTTCGACATTGGTCCCGGTGTTCTTAAATGCAGCAAAGGGTTTAATCCCGAAAATTTGGTTACATCCACAAAAGCCACCTTTAAAAGAATTGATACACCGGGTCGACCATATCTCGGAGATGGAGCATCTGAGAAGGGTCGACTTGGGTGATGAAGAGGGAGGAAGGGGCGAAACGACCTGGGACCAGTGGAGATCCTTTAAAACAACTGAATTTTTTTTTTCATGTAACATCAGAAACAGACAGGTAAGCCTAAAAACTAGAAGGAAGGGAGGGGAAGGAAAGGAAAAAAAATAAAAAAATAAAATAAATAAATAAAACATAGGTGGCCCGACCCGAAAAGGTAAACGATCTAGAAGCAGGGAGGGGGGGGGGGCATAATAGGGGGGGGGGAGAGGGGTGGGGAAAAAAAGGGGAAAAAAAAGAAAGAAAAAGGGGGGGGAATTAGGAGATCTAGGATTACAGAGACAGAGGGGATTAATTGGAACTGCTTTTTGTTTAAGTAAGGTGTTATAACTGTGATGTTTTCCCCTCTCAATCTGTATCCCTTCCCCACGGCTAATAATTTATTAATTTTTTTTTTTTTTTAAATCGACTTTAGTTCGCGCAATGCACGGCGGGAAATTTCTGAACGAAGCATGCGCAGTTCGATCGTCGCGGGGACGCGCCTAATTTAAATGCTTCACGCCCCCTAATCGCGTATTTCGATTACGCGGCAAGAAATAGACTATGCCGCCGTATCGTACGGGCAAAAATCTACCAGAATTCGATGTAGAGCCTGGTAAAATACGGCAGCGTAGAGTATTTCGAATACGCTGCGCAAATTTACGTGTACCTGAATCTACCCCTGAGTCTCTATGCTGATATGTTCTTCTGTTCTTCTAACCCTCTTATCTCCCTACTTTATCTAACTAAAACTTTAGACATCTTCCATGACCTGACAGGACTAGGTGTAAATCTATCGAAATGCTCAGCTTTACCAATTAATATCCCTTCAACGTTAATAGCCTCACTTAAAGATAAATTCCCATTTAATTGGCATGTCGATTCGTTTAGATACTTAGGTATCCAGATTACGCCCCTTTATAACACTATATACCAAGCAAACTACCCTCCCTTTTTTAACAATATTAAAAATGTACTTAACCACTTAAGCCCCGAGCCTGTTTTTCAGATTTGGTGTTTACGAGACTAAAACATTTTTTTTTGCTAGAAAATTACTTAAAACCCCCAAACATTATATATATTTTTTTCTAACACCCTAGAAAATAAAATGGCAGTCATTGCAATACTTTTTGTCACACCGTATTTGCGCAGCGGTCTTACAAGCGCACTTTTTTTGGAAAAAATTCACTTTTTTTAATTAAAAAATAAGACAACAATAAATTTGGGCCAATTTTTTTATATATTGTGAAAGATAATGTTACGCCGAGTAAAATAATACCCAACATGTCACACTTAAAAATTTCGCCCGCTCGTGGCATGGCGTCAAACTTTTACCCTTAAAAATCTCGATAGGCGACGTTTAAAAAATTCTATATGTTGCATTTTTTGAGTTACAGAGGAGGTCTAGGGCTAGAATTATTGCTCTCGCTCTAACAATCACGGCGATACCTCACTTGTGTGGTTTGAACACCGTTTTCATATGCGGGCGCTACTTGCGTATGCGTTCACTTCTGTTTTCGTATTTATTTTTATTCATTTTATAATTTTTAACACTGAAATAAAAAATAAAAAAAATTATCACTTTTAGGGCTCATTTCCACTGGGGTTTTTACAGCCACTTTTCTGAGCGTTTTTTGCAGCTTAAAAACAGCTCTCCATGTTAGTCTATGGCCTCATGCCCACCATGAGGTTTTTGAGCTGTAGATGGCTGAGACGTTTTTAAGCTGCAAAAAAGAAAACTGGATCAGTGCGTTCTGAAGCTCTAGCAATAGAGCTGTAAAAACGCCAGACATTAAAAAACGCTCAAAAACGCGCAAAAACGCTCAAAAACGCTGCAAGCTCCATTTTTTTCTAAAATAAACATGGACAGGCGTTTTTAAGCTGTAAAAAAGGCAAAAAAAAAGTGGCTGTAAAAACGTCCATGGAAATGAAGCCTTATTCCTATTACAAGGAATGTAAACATCCCCTGTAATAGAAAAAAGCATGACAGGTCCTCTTAAATATGAGATCTGGGGTCAAAAAGACCTCATATTTACGCTTAAATGAAAAAAAAAAAATTGTCATTTGAAAAAATGTAAACAAAAAATGTCTCTTTAAGACGCTGGGCAGGACTGACGTTTTGACGTCACTTCCGACCAGCAGAGCTATGGGGACGGGTGGGGGCCATGTTGCCCTCACTCGCATCCCCACTCCGCCGCTACCGGCGGCTACGGTAAGTGGCAGAGGGCGCTGGAGAGTGGCGGGAGGGGGGGCCGCGGAGACTGCCGTTATCGTAGACAGGTCCGCCAACTGAAGAGATGGATATCTCGGTTGTGGCAGCAGCTGCTGCCGTTACCGAGATATCCATCTTTAAAAATGGAACGTATATATACAGTGGGTGGGCGTTAACCGGTTAAACTTTGGTCATCATACCAGATTTCATTCTCAGGCAGAATATTGGCTGTAAAGATGATGATATTACCCAAGCTTTTTTTTTTTTTTTTTTCAAGCCCTTTCTCTTATTTTGCCTAAAAAAAACACTAGATTCACTACAAAGAGAGATTCATTTGGCAAAACAGGAAATCTAGATTTAGTTATTCTCTTATGTTTAGACCTCATTTAAAAGGTGGCCTTGGCATCCCAAACCTGTGGCTTTATTATCGGCCGGACTAACTCAATTAGCCCAATGGTATGCCCAGGGCCGATCGGCCCTATAGGCTCACTATGCAAGCAGCTTAGGGCCCCGCAAAGCTGTGAAGGGCCCCCCAAATTACTAGAGGCCCCGCCTGTTGAGAAGTCCCCGCTTCTCAACTCGCTGGCTGCATGGGAGAAGAGGTAAGAAGTCAGCACCCCCTGTTTCTCATTTTTAATGTGCCATGTCATTTTGCTTAGGGCCCCAGAGAGGTCAGGATCGGCACTGGGTATGCCCCTTCACTCCAAATCTCTTGGCTTCAGTTCTAGGAAGAATCTATCCTTCCTTACAATCTAAAAGGACTCCTCTGGTCCAAAACCATCCCTCCACAAAACATAAGACCCTTGAACCATATTGTCGCCCAATCTCTCCAACTATGGTTCAGACAGGTCCAAAAATGTAAGCTATCTTCTGACACTTCCGCCCTGGCATCTTTTCTAGGTGACCCGCGTGTTTCCCCCCTAGCTAGTGCTCAATATCAAAACTTACTAACAGTTTGGAAGCCGCGTAACCTAACTCATTTAAAATCGCTCTCACACATTTACTAATTTCTCACTTTCTCCAATCTACAAACAAAATATGATCTTGCTCTTAATGAATTAGAAAACTACACAAAAATTTGACAATTCTATCAGAAGTACTACTCACTTACACTTCACCCCACTTATACTCAATTTGAACAAATTTGTATCTCCTGAATATCTCTAGAATATATAAGAGCTTGAATGAAACAAACATGCCTGAGAAGTCGCATCCCATGTTACAATGAGAATCGGACTTAAATACTTCATTTATTCTGGAGTAGGGATGAGCTTCGCATTCAACTTGAACCCATGTTCGAATCGAACATCGGCTGTTCGATTGATAGTCGAAATTCGAACAAAACGGGTCCACGCCAAAATCGAGTGACGCGTCACGGCCCATAATTCACTGCGACATTGCGCGCTGATGATTGGCCAAGCATGCACTATGACCCACATGCTTGGCCAATCACAGCGCGCAAAAAACGGAGAGCAATAATTGGCCAAAGCCAGGGTGGCTTTGGCCAACTATGGCTCAGGGCTTTAGCACATGCCCCACACTGGGCGGCCTCGTGTAGTGTGTTGCGGCAGTTTTAACAAAAAGATCAGTCCTAGAGAGAGAGAGAGAGACAGTTTCTTTTTTACTAGATAGATAGATAGAGCAGGCAGGCTAGTCAGTTTAGATAAATTTACAGTGTGTAGAAGATGTATATACATCCTAGGAGTTGTACATATATTTATACACTGTATATTTTAGCTAGATCAGCTATTTCTATTTGTCAGGCAGTTGATTGTGCTAGCTGCAGTCTTCTAACGCATTGTATTGCCCGTGTGCTGTATAGTTTGCACCTAAACGTACTTGGTGTTGACTGCATTTGGGCTGTACAGTTTACACCTAAACGTACCAGATGTATACTGCACTTGTGCTGTAAAGTTTGCACCTAAACCTACTTGGTGTATAATGCACTTGTGCTGCATAGTTTGCACCCAAATGTACCAAATGTAGTTTCCACAATCCATGACTTAACTTCACAGTTCACATAAATACATTTTAAATTCAAACTGTAGCACTGACGGAAGTATTTTTTTCTTATTAAACCTTAAGAAAAACATAGAAAGTTTGCTTAACTTTAATTATAATATATATCTAGTATATTGACTGTCAGTCACTTTATAGTAGGCAAGTAGGCATCACTTTAGTCAGTCACACAGACATAACAGAGTGTTTACATTTTCTGGAAGCAGACATGATCGCATTTTATTGACAATATACCCTGAAGAACTGAACAGTCTTTCGCACGGAACAGATGTTGCCGATACACAATGGGGTAGATTCAGGTAGGAGATAAGCCGTCTTATCTCTGCGTTTTAAGCACCTAATCTATGCCACTGATTCATAAAATCAGTTAAGCATAGATTTTCCTTAGATCAGACATACGTAAATCTATTACGCTGTCTAATCTTAATTTCATATTTTAGGCTGGGCGCTAGGTAGCGTTTGCGTCTAAAATATGTAAATGAGCCTATACGCCGATTCCCGAATGTACGCCCAGCCGGCGCTATTCAATTACGTCGTTTGCGTTAGCATAGTACCATCGTAATGTTATGCCTGCTATATGAGGCGCAGGCAATGTTAAGTATGGACAGCGTGCCGACACTTTTTTTTCCGTCGTTTACGTAAAACGTTCGCGAATAGGGTTTTGCGTAAGTGCCGTTCACGTCGTTTACATGTCGAATTGACGTCAAGATTTGGAGCATGCGCACTGGGAACCAATCACGGCCGGCGCATACGCTCTTCATTTAAATGATTCAAGCCCCCTACCCGCCGAATTTGAATTCGGCCGGCTCTTTTACGCTACACCGCCTCAACTTTACAGGCAAGTGCTTTGAGAATAAAGCACTTGCCTGAAAAAGTTGTGGCGGCCTAGTTTAAAAGGCAGACGCTAGGCATGCCTATAGAGAGGAATTTCTACGGGAATCTACCCCAAAGAATTGTCTGCACAAAACTGCTTAGGACAGGAAAACAATGGTTATTTTTGCCCCCTTCCCCTGATGGAATCTGATGCATCCTCCTGCTCCACAGATGCAAAGGTACCTCAATCCAATCGGTGCAGTTTGCTCGCATCCAGCAGGGTAAGTTTCACTGTCCAGGCTGTCCGGTGACATCAAGAATTTTGATCGATCAAAAAAATTAAAGATTAGTCGAGGAATTCATCTTTAATTTTCCCAGCCCTAATATATATATATTGTGGGAGATTAGCTTGTGGGGATCACTTTTCTGAAACACAGTCTGTAAACAGGCACTTTCTTTTTAAGTCTGGCAGCTGCCAGGTTTATTTCACAAAAGGTTTGCAGGTTAAAATAAACAAAACAGTAAACTTAAATCCTTGCCGTCCGGCGCTAAACTAAACATCAGGGTCTCCTATCTATACAGTGTGGGGCTGGTCCCCACCACCCACAAAATAAACAACAAACGCAAACCTTTTCCTCGCAATGTCTTTAGAGAGCTCCTCACACTCAGGTTCCCTCCCTGAGTGTCCCAAAACCAGAGAGCTCCCTTCTGATCTCTTCCTGGTTGTTTTTAAGGTCCACCTGAGATTGAACTCCAGTGGACCCAAATATCCGGACCGGAACACCAGAGGCCGTAAAACCCGGCCCGGATTCCGGTTCAGCTTCTCAAAATAGAACGTATGCGCGGTGAAATATATCTATGGTCAAGTATCTCACCTCGCATACCGTCACATATCCTCCCCCTCTGCTCAAGCCCCTGCGGCTGAGCACTTGCCCCAACCATACAGTGTACCCGGGAGAGAGCATCTGCATTATTTTGGAGTTTTCCTGGCCTATGCTCCACCGTAAATTTAAAAGGCTGTAAAGCCAGGAACCACCTTGTCACCCGAGCATTTTTCTCCCTGTTATCACACATCCACTTCAAGGGAGCATGGTCTGTGACCAGCTTAAATGACCTCCCCAGTAGGTAATACCTCAGGGAGTCTAAAGCCCACTTAATGGCGAGACACTCCTTTTCTACGATGGCATAATTTTTCTCGTGCTTGTTCAGCTTCCGGCTCAGGTATACCACTGGGTGCTCCTCACCATCCCTGTTCTGTGAGAGTACGGCCCCTAGGCCCACCTCAGAGGCGTCCGTCTGTACAACAAACTCCTGGCTAAAGTCTGGGGTTACTAGTACGGGTACCATACAAAGAGCCTGTTTCAACTTCTGAAATGCCTCCTCGGCTTCGGGGTTCCACTTGACCATGACCGACCCCCTACCCTTCGTCAAATCGGTCAAGGGGGCAGCAACGGTGGCAAAATTGGGTATGAAACGTCTGTAATACCCCGTAATGCCCAGGAAGGCCCTCACTTGTTTTTTATTGACTGGTTGGGGCCATTTTTGAATTGCCTCAATCTTATTGGTCTGCGGCTTGACCACTCCCCGGCCAATAATGTACCCAAGGTATCTAGCCTCCTCCAGGCCTATGGCACATTTTTTTGAAAAGGCCGTGAGACGTGCTTCCCTAATGGAATCTACCACCGCTTGTATGCGGGGCAGGTGCGATTCCCAATCTGGGCTGTGGATGACCACATCGTCCAAGTACGCCGCTGCATACGAGCGATGTGGTCTCAAAGTTTTGTCCATCATTCGCTGGAATAATGCAGGGGCTCCATGCAGACCAAACGGCATCCGCTTATACTGAAACGAGCCCTCAGGAGTGGAAAAGGCAGTCTTCTCCTTGGCTGATTCAGTAAGCGGTATTTGCCAATAACCTTTTGTTAGATCCAGGGTCGTTATGTAGCGAGCCTGTCCCAACCTGTCCACAAGTTCGTCGACCCGGGGCATCGGGTAGGCGTCAAACTTGGACACACTGTTAAGTTTTCTAAAGTCATTACAAAACCTGATACTGCCATCAGGTTTTGGGACCAGCACTATGGGACTTGACCACTCACTGTGGGACTCTTCGATCACATCCAACTCTAACATTTGTGATCGGGGTGGCTTGTTGCTGGAGTAGGACCACTGATGCACGCGCTGGGCCCAAACTGCCATGGTGACACCCAAGCGTGCGAGTATCTCTGATTTGAGAGTCTCATAGTCCTGTGCCATATCTGTTTCTAGGTCAAAATAGGCCTTTTGAGGTTCTCCAGTTAGGAATGGGGCCAATAGTCCCGCCCACCGCTCTTTTGGCCATCCTTCGCGGACAGCGACTCTCTCGAAAGTCGCCATGTATGCCTCAACATCATCCGCTGGTGTCATCTTTTGCAGGTGGTAGGAGGCCCGTAGTATCTTTGGTTCTGCTGCCACAGGAGGTGCGGACCCCTTTTTCAGTTCCACCAGAGCTTCGGCAAACTGTCGGTTCATCTCCTGTTGCGCAGCCTGCTGTGCTGCAGCGGCCTCTACGACTTGGCGGCTGGTTTCCTGCTGGACTGCATTGGCCTGTAGCAGGGCAGCCTGTTGCGCTGCAGCAGCTTCTGCGACTTGGCGGTTGGTTTCCCGCTGGGCTGCATTGGCCTGTAGCAGGGCTTTTAACATTTCCTCCATCTTCAGAAAAGTTGCCCGCATTCTCCACCACGTGTGGGAGATTAGCTCGTGGGGATCACTTTTCTGAAACAGTCTGTAAACAGGCACTTTCTTTTTAAGTCTGGCAGCTGCCAGGTTTATTTCACAAAAGGTTTGCAGGTTAAAATAAACAAAACAGTAAACTTAAATCCTTGCCGTCCGGCGCTAAACTAAACATCAGGGTCTCCTATCTATACAGTGTGGGGCTGGTCCCCACCACCCACAAAATAAACAACAAACGCAAACCTTTTCCTCGCAATGTCTTTAGAGAGCTCCTCACACTCAGGTTCCCTCCCTGAGTGTCCCAAAACCAGAGAGCTCCCTTCTGATCTCTTCCTGGTTGTTTTTAAGGTCCACCTGACATTGAACTCCAGTGGACCCAAATATCCGGACCGGAACACCAGAAGCCGTAAAACCCGGCCCGGATTCCGGTTCAGCTTCTCAAAATAGAACGTATGCGCGGTGAAATATATCTATGGTCAAGTATCTCACCTCGCATACCGTCACAATATATATATATATATATATATATATATATATATATATATATATATATATTGTAACAGTAGGAGCTACTGTCACTGTAAACTGGACATAGGGTTTGCACACTTTAGAGGTGCAAGACTACAGAGCGTAACTGTGGACTGGAGAAGACTTCTTTTGAAGCTGTCTCCAGGTTTTGGCATTTCATCATGGGGCTCTGTAGTGTGGAGATTCCATAGTGTCTTGGGTGGGACGGGATCTCCAACCCTGAATCCAGATTTTGTGGATGACCAGCAGCCCTTTATAATCAGTGTGTGGGAAGATCTCATGGCTCCCAGTTGGAGACAGCAGGTCTCCAAAAGTCTGAGGCTGTAGGAGACAGCCAGAACGGTGACTGCAAGAGGCAGAGCTGTAGACGCTGAAGGGAAGCGTCTATGTTGAGGATTCCGCTGGTCTAGGCGACCAGGAAAACGTGCAGAAGTACTGCTACAGAGAGCCAGGTGGGCTAGCATTTTCTGGTGTGTGTTTGATGGAGAAGAACCCCCTGCGTAGGAAACCTTTGTTTGGACTTTTATTTTGCCTTTTTAATAAAAATGGGCTACCTTGCTCTTAAACATAGTTCCTGGCTGGAGTGAATCACTGAAAGAACGCCCATACCACGAGAGCTAACAACACCCAATATTACAATATATACACACAGCCTTTAATAACACCAACTTTTTAAAACTACCACTATGTCTGAGGTTTATGAAGGAAGGTATTCTACCACATCAGCTGCACCACCACCACCTCGGCACCCTGGCCCCTAGCCGTGATCCCACCAGCTCAGGAACAAACTATTGGCAACTTCCTGCAACTGCAGCCTGATGACCGGTAGACCACTATTTCCAGATAGGGAGCATATCTATACCAAGATAAGTCCAACCCGTCCCCACTAACCAATTCACCCACATGTAACGTCCAGAAAACACAAAAGCTGTCCTGAACAACTGTACCTCAAATTGCGAAAAAAGACCTGGGGTAAAACACCCGCCAAAACAGCTAATATCCCCCAACAAAACCGGTCGCCGGGAATCTAGCTTGCATCGCCCCCTTCTGTAACCCCTCAAAGTCTTGCGCACTATAACCGCCTTCGTAACATCCTCAAGCCCACTCATCTGAAACATAAACGCAAGGCCCAACATCTTCTTGTTCGAAGCAACGGACACCCCTTCTTCACAGTTCTTACCCAAGAAATACAACAGTACCTGCAGCCTATCCTCGTTGCTGGAACAACCGCCAACACTACTGACCAACTAAAGCCATTCCTGCCATACTCGCTCATACGCACGCCACGTAGTGTCCGCCACCGATCGCGGTGTCAAGATGAGCTCCCACATCTGCATGGGGCACGGAATCATCAGCCACCTAATTTTCCACCCCAGGGATGTGCACAGTAGACGTACCACCGGTAAAGAAGATGCCGACAGGGAATTTATGGCCTGTACCACCCCCAAATTATCGCAATGGAAACGAACACTCCGGTTCGTAAATTCCAAGCCCAAAAGTTCCACCGCAATCACTATTGGAAACAGGTCCAACAGCATAGGATTACAGACGAGAGCAGACCCCAATAACTCCTCCTGCCACCGGTCCGCACACCACTGCCCATTGAAGTAAGCCGCATCAGTGAACAGCTCAAAAAGACCTACCATTATACTGCTCCAAAAATGAATCCCACACCTGCAGATCATCCCAATGGTCCTGACCCAGACGCATGAAAGGATGCAACGCTTGCAAAAAACCCTCCCCATTGGCATAATTCTGCATGCGAAATTCAGTTTTCCCAACAAGAACTGCAGCTCCTTCAGCTGAACCTTAGAACGCCAAGCGACCGCAGCCACGGTCACCCCGAAGATCCTCAAGTTTATCACTTGGTAACCTGCAACTCCATAAATGTAGGATCAATTGTGATACCCAAAAACTTCAAGACCGTGGTCGGGCCCTCTGTTTTTTCTTGAGCCAGGGGAACCCCAAACACCTGAAAGATATGCTGCAAAGTAGCCAACAGAATGAGACAAGACCGCTCACCTGGCAGACCTATCACCAAGAAATCGTCCAGATAGAACAAAACAGAATCAAGCCTGGACAGGTCCTTGATGACCCATTCCAGAAAGGAACTGAACAACTCAAAGTAGGAACAAGAAATAGCGCAGCCCATAGGTAGGCACCTATCCACAAAGAACTGCCCCTCCCAACAACAGCCCAACAAACTAACACTATCCGGATGATCCGACAACAAGCAAAAAGTCGACTCAATAATGGCCTTGGCCATGAGCGCCCCCTTCCCGAATTTCTGCACCCACGTCACCACCTCGTTAAACGAGGTGTAAGAAACAGTACACAACGAAGGATCGATTGTATCATTCATCGATCCTCCTTTTGGATGAGACAAATGGTGGATCAGCCGGAATTGATTTGGCTCCCTCTTGGGCACCACACCCAGGGGGAACCACCAAGTTTCCCACCGGCGGCCTATCGAATGGGCCAGCCATCCTCCCCAACGCAGCCTCCTTACGCAACTTATTCCCCACCACCTCTGGATGCTCGTACGTCGATCTAAGATTAGCCAAAACAGGAGGGGCCCTATCTAACGTGCTTGGAATAGGGAAGCCCTCCCAAAAACCCAACCACAACGTCTGGGCAACATTTGGAACATTCCATAAACAGAAGAAAACTCTATTATTGAAGAGCATCTCTGTACACAATTGTCCAATCACTGCGACCACCTGCAATATTAACGAATCAGGACTGCTGCAAGTCTGTTGACCCAATACACCTGTACAGTGTTACCACTACCAGCAATTGGTCATCAGTGTCCAAGCCTCATTACTATTATTACATCAATAATTCCTTACTATCCCCCGCGGGGACGCACTTGTTGGTTGTTCCTTATATTCATAATATTGTCATTATTTACCCACTTCCTTACTGGTCACGTACACCCCCTTCCTGACCAGGTGAAATTTCAGCTTCTGGCACTGCGTCACTTTAACTGACAATTGCGCGGTCGTGCGACGTGGCTCCCAAACAAAATTGATGTCCTTTTTTTCCCCACAAATAGAGCTTTCTTTTGGTGGTATTTGATCACCTCTGCGGTTTTAATTTTTTGCGCTATAAACAAAAATAGAGCGACAATTTTGAAAAAAAAAATATTTTTTACTTGTTGCTATAATAAATAGCCCAATTATTTAAAAAATAAAATAAAATTCTCAGTCTAGGCGATACGTATTCTTCTACATATTTTTGGTAAAAAATTAAAAAATAAATGGCAATAAGCGTCTGGTTTGCGCAAAAGTTATTGCGCTTACAAAATAGGGGACAGAATTATTATTATTTTTTTATTATTTTTTTTTTACTACTAATGGCGGCGATCAGCGTTTTTTTCCGTGACTGCGACATTGTGGCGAACACATCGGACACTTTTGACACATTTTTGGCGCCATTCACATTTATACAGCAAGGGGTTAAAACGTGTACCCTGAATTGTGTTCTAACTGTGGGGGGAGGGGGTGACTGGGGAAGGTGACCGATCTATGTCCCTATGTACAAGGGAAACAGATCGGTCTCCTTTCTCCCCTGACCGGACATGGTCCCTGTAGCCGCCGATCGCTAATGACTGGCGGACATCGCGGCCGACAGGCACGCGCATCAGCATCTCAGCGATGCGGCGGGCAGTGGCCTGGAGGAGTAGAGGTCGTAAAAAAACACAGCCTCCCAGAGAAGTAGAACCACCCTGCGGCCGTACAAAGTAGTATGGCCGTCAGGTAGTGGTTAATGAAGTTATACGGTGGTTTTCCGTTTGGGACCCCAACAAGTGCGGACATCTAGGCGTCCGGACTGCTTTTGTACACTTTGTTTTATGTTAGTCCATGTTTTTATGTGTTGTCTGTCTGCACGTACACAATAAACTCAGTTTATTGGTGCAACACTGGCCGGCATTAAGAAGCTAGTTTTTGTGATTGGCTATTTGTAGAATTATGCTGTAATTTTATCTACCCTGGGATTTTCTATAAGATAAACTTAATATATTTTCTATTTATACCCTGATTATTGTCCGTTACTACCTATAGTAGCCCCTTATATCTCTGGGGGGGCTGCCACTCCAGCAAGCGGTGGTGGAGCCGCCACTACCTTTGGCGGGACCCCAGACTGAGCCACTGCGACCAACTGTCCACCCCCCCCAACGATGAGACAAGAGAACAGAAAGGGGGCAGCGTTTACTGGAACCAATGCTCTGTATTTTCCTGCTGTAGCAGCGGAAAGCTGGCTTGGCCTCTTCTCCCACACTTCGGCGTTTAGATGTCACGGGGATAATACAGAGGATCGGTTCCAGTAAATGTCGCCTCACCACCCCTCCTGTCCAGGATCCCTTTACTTTTGCTGCATACCCCCCTCACATTGCTCTTAGCTTCCTCTCCTCTTCTGCCGACTGCTATGGGGATCTTTAGTATGGACAGTGCTGGTACAGATCACTCACTGTTTCCATTCATAACTGAAGCATAGTAGACAGTGTTTACTATGCTTCAGTTTGTGAATGAACAGGGAGACTGTGTTTCAAAAGTGAGACATCACTGTTTAAAATCCTGATATTTCATGATACTAATATTTAAATTTGCAAAAAAAAAAGAATAAGAAGTAAAATAAGAAAAATAAGAAACCATCCCCTGCCCTACTGACACCAACCTCTGCCCTACTGACACCGCCCTCTGCACTACTGACAAAGCCCACTGCTCTACTGACACCACCCACTGCTCTATGGACGGACACCGTCCACTTCCCTACTGAACCCAACCTCTGCCCTACTGACACATGCACTACTATACTGACACTATCCACTGCCACCATTCTTCCCTACTGACACCATTCACTGCCCTACTGATACCATCCACTGCCCTGTTGACACTATCCACGCGCCGTACATTTATATTTTTCTAAGTTTTCCTGACTATTTAGTTAGGCCTTGCAGTTAAAGTGGAACTTCACTCTCTCAAACAACATTGACTATGTTGAATCCTTATGCTGCTAGCATTAGAAACTAGATAGGAAAGTAAATCATATTTATTTGTTTTAACCACTTCAGCCCCAGACCATTTTGCTGGTCAATGACCGGGCTACTTTTTGCGATTCGGCACTGTGTCGCTTTAACTGACAATTGCGTGGTCGTGCGACGTGGCTCCCAAACAAAATTGGCATCCTTTTTTTCTGACAAATAGAGCTTTCTTTTGGTGGTATTTGATCACCTCTGCGGTTTTTATTCTGTGCGCTATAAACAAAAATAGAGCGACAGTTTTGAAAAAAATAAATATTTTTTACTTTTTGCTATAATAAATATGCCCCAAAAATATTTTAAAAAAATATATTTTTTCCTCAGTTTAGAGGCTGATATGTATTTTTATGTAAAAAAAAACGCAATAACCGTTTATTGATTGGTTGGCACAAAAGTTATAGGGCCAGATCCACAAACAATTACGGCGGCGGATCTGGAGATCAAATCTGCGCCGGCGTATCATTGTTTTGTATCCACAAAACAAGATATGCCGGTTTTCTGCGTAGATACGCCGTCCTACGCCGTCGTCCTAAAGTGTCCTATTTACGCTGGACGCTAGGGGAGCTTCCACGTCGAATATGCAAATGAGGTCGATACGCCAATCCACGAACGTACGTATGCCCGGCGCAGTGTTTTTACGTCGTTTGCGTACCCCTGTTGTATAGAGGCGTACGTAATGTTAAGTATGAACGTCGGGCCAGCGTCGTTTTTTCCGTCGTTCACGCCGTTTGCGTAAACCGTTCGCGAATAGGGATTTGCGTAAGTTACGTTCACGTCGTTTTCATTGATGTTTTGCGACGTGATTTCACGCATGCGCACTGGGATACTCCCATGGCCGGCGCATGCGCAGTTAAAAAAAAAGCATCGTTTGCGTCGAGTCATCCATAATTATAATAAAACACGCCCCCCACTAGTAAATTTGAATTACACCCGCGTACGCCGGCCCATTTACGCTACGCCGCCGTAAGTTACAGCGGCATTTCTTTGTGGATAAGGATACACCGCTGTAACTTACAGTGGCGTAGAGTAAATGGGACAGGCCGCGCCGGCGGGGCAGGTATGTGGTTCTGGCCCATAGCGTCTACACAATAGGGGATAATTTTATTGCATTTTTATTTAAAAAAAAAATGTTTTACTAGTAATGGCGGCGATCATCGATTTTTAGCGGTACTGTGACCTTATGGCGGACACTTTCAGACGATCAGTGCTATAAAAATGCACTGATTACAGTAAAAATGTCACTGGCAGGGAAGGGGTTAACACTAGGGGGCGAGGAAGGGGTTAAATATGTTCCCTAGGTGTTTTCTAACTGAAGGGGGGGTGGGACTGACTAGGGGAAATGATAGATCGCTATTCATACATTGTATGAACATGCGATCAGTCATTTCTCCCCCTAACAGGACTGGGAGCTGTTTGTTTACACACACAGCTCCCAGTTCTCACTCTGTAACGAGCTATTGCGGGTGCCCGGCACCAGGGGCGAGCAGGGGGCGTGCACCCCTAGTGGCTGAAATGCAAAATCATGTAATATTACCTGATTTTGCGCAGCCGACCTGCAGCCGTAAAACTGCGGCAGGTGGTCGGCAAGCGGTTAAACAGGTTTTTATTTTTTTATTTTTCAGTTTCTTCCTAGTGTCCATGCCTAGGCAAATAATGTCATACATCCCAGGAGTCTTCAGGAGTTTTCTCAATTAAGCACACCCTCCTGTCTGTATGTCAGAGCTAAGGGCAGATGGATTTCAGGAAGTAATTGATACATGTGTAGCATGGGTGCTAGAGTAGGATGTTTGTGTTAGTGTAGGTACATTTTCAGGCTTGGCTGGCTGTGTGTTTTTCTGGTAACTCGGAGAAGGTTCCAGAAGCAGTTAGGAATAGCTAGCTGGAGTATTCTGAGGGCCCTGACCAATCCCCAACAGAAGGGTTGGCAGGGGGCAGGCCCCTTCAAATACTCAAGGTCAGCCCAGCTGGGGCAGTGTGGAGTTTAGGTGAAAGATGGAGTGTTGGGCTGTTGGAGGTCTTTGAAAGTAGCCCCCTAGTCTGGGTAGGGTGAACTCATGCCTTGGCTCAGGTGTGGAAGGGACCCCATCTCATGACACATGGAGGGATCCTGACCAGGAGGCACAGGAGCAAGAAGAGGACAGCAGGAGGACACTGCTACGCAAAACTCCAGGGAGAAAGATAGTCACGTGGACTGGTGAGTTATGCAGTCAGAGGACTGAGGGGCTTAAAAGGGACTGGGCGCAAGCAGTCTGGGATGGATGCTGAGTCAATCTGGGAGGACTATGGAGATGTAGCCAGGTGGGCTCCTGTGGGGGAAGCTCTACACATGAATCATCTTCCCTTACTGAAGATGGCCACTGCCAGAAATGCTAGGGGGGGGGGGGGGGTTTCAGTGATTTCCCATCAAAATAAAGCATGGAGACATGGATGGATGAGTGAGTTTGCTTTGAATATTAAAAATGTATTAAGTAGTGCATTTGGTTTGTGGCGCTCAGATGCAGTGTAGTTCTACTTCAATTTCTTAAAAAAAAAGGGGGTGCCAAATCTTGGTGATCTTTAATTTCTTTCATGTTGTTTAGGTAGATCTTCACTTCTCAAAGGATGCCTACCCCGATCTATAGAAAGCCTCGGAGCTCAGAATGGCAAGCCACTTCCCTGCTCCTCCCAAGATTTGAGGAACTGAATTTATTCACTCTTGAGAAGAGGAGAATAAGGGGGGAAATGATCAATATGTACAAATATATAAGAGGTCCATATAGTGAACTTGGTGTTGAGTTATTCACTTTAAGGTCAACACTGAGGACAAGGGGGCACTCTTTACGTCTAGAGGAAAAGAGATTTCACCTCCAAATACGGAAAGGTTTCTTCACAGTAAGAGCTGTGAAAATGTGGAACAGACTCCCTCAAGAGGTGGTTCTGGCCGGCTCAGTAGATTGCTTTAAGAAGGGCCTGGATTATTTTCTAAATGCACATAATATAACTGAGTACCAAGATTTATAGGTAAAGTTGATCCGGGGTAAATCCGAGTGCCTCTCGGGGGATCAGGAAGGAATTTTTTTCCCCTCCTGTAGCAAATTGGATCATGCTCCGCTGTTTTTTTTTGGCTTTCTCTGGATCAACTGTGGGTATGGAGTTGGGTGTATGGGATTGTACTGTGTTTTATTTTGTTTGTTTATTTTTTTATGGTTGAACTGGATGGACTTGTGTCTTTTTTCAACCTGACTAACTGTAAATGTAGCTATGTAACTATGTAACTATGTAACCTCCCTAACAAACTAGCTGGAGAATGCACTGTCCACAAACATAAAGTGAGAGGAAATCCCTGCAAATTAAGGGAACCCCAAGTCACCAGAACGTCTCTGTAACGAAATGACCCGTGACAGACTGAGATTCTCCTATGTCTAGGGTCACCTTATGTCCACTAGGGCCATAGGGTGACAAAGACATTATATCATGTATTTCAGAAGATGGGACATTAATAATAATTCATATTGCAGGACTGGAATATTACAAGGTGTTCCTACTTGACATCTGTTACACAGAAAAGGGACAATACAAGCTTATTCAATGCTTAGCTCAGGCTTTTGAAATGTTAAGTGAAGCCAGGCTTGTGAAATGTGTGCAAAAGGTATCTCGCGCCAAATTGATTATGTGATAAAAAAAGCTGCTACCCTAAAATAATCAGTGATTACCTAAGATTTGGAATGGGGGGTGGGTGCGCTAATATACAAATATACAAAAATAAAATATTTGGACCTCGTTAGAGGTTTCAAACAATTACAAAATGATATGGAAAAACAAATTTGTCTATGGTGGGACATTGCTTCATTTGAGGTGTACATTGGGAGGAATCTCACCCCCAGAAGTCTTAGATGGGATGTGCACCCTAATGATGGCATTGAAGATGTCACACTCATAGAAGAATGGTACCAGTTTTTCAATTCTTGTGAGCAGAAATTATTGCAACTAATGATTAGACGCCGCAAAGCTAAAAGTGTACAAATAGAAGCCAACATTATTACTTTAAAAGAACAAATGGAACCCTTGATGGGAACCAAAGAATATTTAGAACAAGCTCAAAGCTTACAAATCCATCTTTCCAAATACAATAGAGAAATAAAAAACAAAAAACTTAAAAAATATCAAAGGGATAATACAGACTATGCAGAACGTAAAGTCTATAAATGGCAGGCAGATTTCAATCCTGCTAACCACACAGATCCCATTGAAGATAGGGATACGGAAGTACCAAGTCGAGTTTCTCAAGCAGGTAGCAAAGCTAAACAAAAGATTAAAAACCATACTCCTAATCCATTGAAGAATTCTGCACCCTTCAAAGGTAATACCCATCCATCATCTAAAGGTACTACACCCATCAAATATGGTAACCACACAGTTCCATATGAACATTATCCAGCTCCATATGGAGCCTCTACTTACAACAGGTATGCTCCACTAGCCAACCACCCAGGGGACTATGATTATTATTATCATAATCCTGGTCCTAGCCAATATGCCCTTAGACCTCCACGAGGCCATTATAGAGGGAATTATAGGGGCAGACCGGCTCAACAATATAGTCATCCACCACAAGGGGGGGAATGGAGGGGATGGAAAGAGCCTTACAAGATCCCTCCTACCCCTATACCCCAACAAAAAGATCCAGAAAAAGAGGAAGAAGAGGGGGAACGGGGAAGAAAAAGACCCCGAGACAACTGAGTGAGGGAATTTTTAATCTTGCGGAAGGTGATCTTTCCAGTGCGGAATTGGAGGTACTTGCGCAGGGTATGCAATTCTGTCCAGATAAAAACATAAATAAATTTGAGGTATTCATTGAAGTAGAAAAATATGTGAGGAAATTGAATATCAAAAAACATTTCTCACAACAAGATACTATTATATCCATTCCAACAAACGACAACTTTATACATACTGGGTTAAAGAATAACTCAGTATTCAACCCCAAAAAAGGAACACATCATCATGTGGAGGTTTTTAAAAACATGATACAGGATGATAGTCGAGACCTGGAGGTCAAACAGTCCAAAAATAACAATACTATCAGAGAAGGAATCAAAAGACTGGAAGAAAACAAAAATATAATTATTCGCCCTGCAGACAAAGGGGGGGGGGGGGTTGTAGTGCTCTCCAAGGAGCAATATTATGGGGAACTCCAGAGATTATTAGAAGACACTACCACCTATCAGCCTCTCAGAGGGAATCCTCTGTCTAAACTCAAAGACTTACTTTCACTATGGGTCCAGGAGGGTAAGGCGAAATCTATACTTAATACTAAAGAGGCTCTTTATTTAGTCCCTAATACACCCAAAACCCCAGTGTTGTATATCATCCCCAAGGTGCACAAAAATGCTACCAACCCACCAGGGAGACCCATCGTAAGTGGGATCGGTTCATTATACTCCAGAATTGGAGAATATCTAAAAATATTACAGCCACTGGTTATACTGGGAAAATCATACCTAAAAGATAGTAGGGATCTCATTCAGTCCCTGTCGTCTCTGACAATTTCAGAAGGAACTTGGTTAGTGACAGTGGACGTTGAGTCCCTGTACACTAACATTAGGCAAGACGATGCTATAGAGGTGGTTACTCTGGCACTTAGGTCTGATCCAAGACTACCAGAAGTCCAGGTCCAATTCTTAATCGATGGACTACAACAAGCTATGGGTAACAACTATTTCTGGGCACTAGGACAATATTTCAATCAAGTAAAAGGGGTGGCTATGGGGGCTAGATATGCCCCCAGCGTGGCAAATCTGGTATTAAATAAATGGGAGGAGGAGTCCATTTACCAGAACCACCCAATATCTCTTATATTTTATAGGAGATATATAGATGATATTATTCTTCTGTGGGAAGGACCATGGGATACTCTGGACTGCTTTTTAAACAGCATGAATTACAATCAGTATGGTCTCAAATTCTCAGCAACATCCAGTCTGATTTCTATTAATTATCTGGACCTAACTTTGGTCATAAAAGATAATAAGATCAGTACACAAACCTTTTTTAAGGGCACAGACAGGAATGCCTTTGTCCCCGTGAATAGTTGCCATCACCCCAAGTGGCTAAGCACTATTCCCAAAGGACAATACATGCGAATACGTCGCAATTGTGATGAAATTACTGATTTTCAATCTCAATCAGGAATGCTAACTGACAAATTTAAAGAAAAGGGTTACCCCCCACATACACTAGAAAAAACTGTCCTGGAAGTCGCCAGTATGGATAGAAAAGATTTATTGATCCCAAAGAAGAAATCTCCATTTTCTGGTGATCTAGCATTCTTTTCTGGATTCCATCGTCAATATAAAAATATAGAAAAAATCTTTTGCAAACATTGGCCCATCCTTTTAAAAGATACCGATTTGGCCACAATTTTACCTCCCAAACCCAAATTTATTTACAGGAGAGCACCGGGGATACGGAATATGATAGCCCCAAATGTCCCAGATCCTCCACCCAAACCACCAACCTTCTTAGATGGGTCAGGGTTCCACTACTGTACCAGATGCAGATCTTGCAACAGTACCAGCAGGTTAACTAGAAAGATTACTAATTTTAAATCTAATGTAACACAAAAGGAATACACCATAAAACCTTTAATTACATGTGACACCCATCATGTCACGTATCTATTGGAATGCCCATGTTCGTTACAGTACGTGGGACCTACTACTAGGAAACTAAGAATCAGAATTAATGAACATGTAGCTAATATTATCAATGGATTTCCAAACCACAGTGTATCAAAACACTTTGCTGAATACTATAATAGTGACCCCAGTAAACTCACCTTTTGTGGTATAGACAAAATCACTAACCACTGGAGGGGAACCAATATGAAACTAGCCATCTCTCAGAATGAGACTATGTGGATCCATCGGCTACGGGTCATGCATCCGCAGGGCCTCAATATTGAGCTGGATTTGAATTGTTTTCTTACCGATTATTAATCTTTTATTTCTTAGGTATTAGCCAAACCTTACTGGCTCTACCAGACTAAGTTTAGCATATGATGATTTGACCTGTGAGAGTAGTCTATCATTTATCTATAATCTCACAGATCAATACATCATTTAAATTTGCTACCACTATTTTATATATTTAATTTAAATCTAATTGAATTTGGTTTAATATTAAATAAACTATTTAGATGACTCCTGTTTTCATCAAACACAGTGCATCCTTTAGGGGACCCTGGGCAGAGTACATCTATTACAATTGATTTTATCAATTATAGTGTCTGAAAGTATTAGGCTATATTTTGTATTTTTTATATTTCACTTCTATTTTTATTCTATACGATCTTAAATATCCCCAATACAATAACAATGGGCCTCTTTTGTTATGTGTATGGGGACCATAAGTCGCTTTTATTTGGCAACGTATGTTAATGATTGAACCCCATTCAAGGTAACACTGTACTCGTTATTGCAGCAGGCTCGTCACTGAGGCTGAGTTTACCATACGCCCACCCTAATAATTGACAGGCATATAAAATAACCAATCCTAGCGTGGTATGACACGCTTCCTGAAGACGTTCACAACGAAACGTACGTCGAGGCGGTACGCATCCACGCTCCACTCGTCACTTCCTGTCCCGCTGGTTCCGGATCTCAGCCGAATGGAACGCACGCCAGAATCATCTGTCTAGCGCCCGGGATCAGTAACCTTATCTCCCACGCGACTTAGCCTCAGTGCCGGGTTTGGGGCACAACTAAATGTAAGCAGCCAATTGGCAGATTTTATACCCTCTTTTAATTTGTAATAAAACTGGTTACACTATGTTGGCATTATTCTATTATTACATGTGATTATTGGAAACCACCTGAACACAAGCATATCCAGCGCCAGGACACGTTTGCAATTGCAGGCTTTGCTGCACAAGCTGTTCATGACTCCTTCTTTTGGTATCAAATTAAGGGTCATGTCCATCTGGTAAGGAACCATTTCACTCATTCACTTTGGGTGTGGAATTTATTGATTGGTGAAGGTGGACCACACATCATAAGAATATTGGACTCGATCTAACCTATTTAAGAACTTTATATGGACTCACGGATTACACTTTTTGTCACATTTGGATCCATACTTGCACATTCAATTTGCATTTTATATCACGTGTGTGTTTTATGTTGAATTTTATTATTTGACACCTAAGGTCCTCTGGACTTTCATGCTAGATCATCTAGCACCATAACAGTTATTTACACTCATGGAATAATATTTTATTTTTGTATATTTGTATATTAGCGCACCCACCCCCCATTCCAGGCTTGTGAAATACCTTTCAATCTGTTGAAAAGGTGTTAATTGCATCTACTCCTAGACAATACATTGTCTATGGTACACAAAGGTGTCAGAGACAGTACGTCTGTCTAGAATGTGATTGAGGTTTCTTATATGAGTGTGAAGATTATCTGTGATTGTGTATTATTCAAAAGGGAAAATCATTGTGTGATAGTATTTGGTTTTGATGTCATTATCTACAGGAATGTTATTCTCTCTGAGTTAAGTCTATTGATGATGCGGTGCCGACATGTCTAGCTACGATTAGGCAATTAGCCTCAGTGTGTGAATAGGGGGGTGGGGACTGCATTGTCCTGTGATTACCTGTACTGTATAAAAAAGTTGAGAAGAGACCAATAAAGTGTTCATATCTTTGGAAGCAAGTACAGAGCAGTAGTCTCGTCTTGATTATGGGAATTGATATGGATCGTGTATGCAGTATTGTCGGAGTGTGTCGGATAAGCTTGTCGTGGTTGGATGAAAGGTCGTAAACAGTGGTGACCGTTACATTTGGTTGGCAGCGGTGGGATGATTCTATCACCAAAAGGACAGCTACAAGGGCACATGACAATGGAGACCTTGTATGAACGAATTAAGCTCTCTTCCCTCATGGACTTAATTGGAGAGCCGGGGCAGACCGGCCAGCAACCGTAAGAAAAGGGACATTATCGCAGAACTGGTCGAAATGGATAGAGCTAAAAGGCCCGCCGTAACAGACAGGACACCCGAAGAAGCAAGTTTTGATCGGGCGGTTAACATAAGACTGACACATTATGGTCCTAACCCTCCACCGGAGATCAGGGACCGAGTTATAGTGGCTCTGAATGCCACCTTGCTACAGCGAAGAAGTGCTGCAGCAGCTGAAGTCACAGCAGCACCAACTAAAGAGAGAGGAGAGGTGCAGATACCAGTCTCCATGGAAGAGGAATTCCAAAAAAGGTTACAAAAGATGCGGATACAGCACAGAGGACCCGTATCAGAGGAGGTCCTGCTGGGATGATCGGATGTGATTCGGTGCCAACTCTGGAAGGAAGCATTAGCGCGGGAGCAGCATCACCAAGGAAAGGTCCTGCCCTCCATCTATGCAAGATACTGGCCGCAGTATGACGTACGAATGCTGTTGTTGGGGGAACAACCAAAGCAGGAGTGGACAGCTGAGTTAAGCAGGCTGATCCGGGCAGAGATGCAGCTGGACGAGAGCTACAGAGCCCTTCGGTGGTATGTAGCCCAAGAGTGCCCGTGGTCAGCGGATGACAGCCCCACAGAAGGCTATGACTATTATGGTCTGGGGTTGTTGTATTGGAGGATGTCCAGTGATCCCGACTTCGGCGATGATCGGGAGTGGCGCTTGGAGGACATAATAGAGCACAGAGAGGAAAAATTGAATATCTCGGGAGGCCACTGGTTACAGGAAGATTTGGAATTTCTGGCCATTCAAGAATGGGATTTGGAAATCGCCTACAGACAGCTGCTAGACTCGGCTCAGCAGCAGGGTGGGGCTCCCGTTGCTTGGGACTATGAGGAAAGGTCAGATGACAACTGTGAAATTCTGGCTGATGAATCGGCAGTGGAAAATCTGGAGATTGCCATCCCTAAAGCCAAAGCGGATGGTGTGGAGTTCCAGAGAGCCGGAGCGGTTGACCCCTATCTCCAGCAACAAGCTGAGGTGGTAAAGCTTTTACCCCCAGCTGAATCACTGACAACAGAGCAGGGTGCCCCAGGCCTCTGCTCCTCACTAACAGAAGAGGGGGACCCTGTGGTAGTGGATGGGACTGTGGTCTCCACTCACAGCAACCCAGCGCAAGAGGGTCACGTACCTCTGCTCTCCACTAACGGAAAAGGGGGTCCCTGTGGTAGTGGATGGGGCTGTGGTCTCTACTCACAGCAACCCAGCGGAAGAGCTGGCAACGGAACAGAGGGTCACGGACCTCTGCTCCTCACTAACAGAAGAGGGGTACCCTGTGGTAGTGGATGGGACTGTGGTCTACACTCACAGCAACCCAGCGGAAGAGCTGGCAACAGAACAGAGGGACAAGGACCTC
This sequence comes from Rana kukunoris, assembly GCA_029574335.1. Lineage (NCBI taxonomy): Eukaryota > Metazoa > Chordata > Amphibia > Anura > Ranidae > Rana > Rana kukunoris. The sequence goes on from CM056060.1 coordinate 68,974,324, forward strand.
TGCTCTCCACTAACGGAAGAGGGGGACCCTGTGGTAGTGGATGGGACTGTGGTCTCCACTCACAGAAACCCAGCGGAAGAGCTGACAATAGAACAGAGTGTCATGGGCCTCTGCTCCTCACTAACAGAAGAGGGGGATCCTATGGTAGTGGATAAGACTGTGGTCTCCACTCACAGCAACCTAGCGGAAGAGCTGGCAACAGAGCAGAAGGCCCCGGGCCTCTGCTCCCAACTAACAGAAAAGGGGGTTCCTGGGGTAGTGGATGGGACTTCAGTCTCCACTGGCACAACCCCAGAAAATTGTACAGGACTGGGACAGGAGGATGTCGGCTTTGCTTTGCAAGCACCGGGGGGGTTTCACCTGGCACCAGTGGATGGGACTGCAGTCTCCACTGGTATACCCCAGGGAGGGGGGGCAGTTGGCCCAGACCCCCAACAGCATGATGGACTGAGCCCAGCCACCCTGCCTTCTTTCCAGCGGCTGAAAGGACTCCAGGGAGAAGGGACAGTCCAGGCCTCTCCCCAGCGGCAGGCGTGTTTTCTGAGAGAGGCAGAGGTTGGCGGGGTGAGTAATGCTCAGTTTGAAGCAATTTATTTGGGGTACAGTATGGATACCAGCATTGGAGGACTGGAACTACTGACTGACTTCGGAATCAACCCGTTTGGGGTTCTCTCCTGTGTCCGTCTCCCACCGAAAGGGGAGAGATGTAACGGAATGAACCGTGACAGACTGAGATTCTCCTATGTCTAGGGTCACCTTATGTCCACTAGGGCCATAGGGTGACAAAGACATTATATCATGTATTTCAGAAGATGGGACATTAATAATAATTCATATTGCAGGACCGTAATATTTACAAGGTGTTCCTACTTGACATCTGTTACACAGAAAAGGGACCTTACAAGCTTATTCAATGCTTAGCTCAGGCTTTTGAAATGTTAAGTTAAGCTGGGCTTGTGAAATACCTTTCAATCTGTTGAAAAGGTGTTAATTGCATCTACTCCTAGACAATACATTGTCTATGGTACACAAAGGTGTCAGAGACAGAGTACGTCTGTCTAGAATGTGATTGAGGTTCCTTATATGGGTGTGAAGTTTATCTGTGATTGTGTATTATTCAAAAGGGAAAATCATTGTGTGATAGTATTTGGTTTTGATGTCATTATCTACAGGAATGTCATTCTCTCTGAGTTAAGTCTATTGATGATGAGGTGCCGACATGTCTAGCTACGATTAGACAATTAGCCTCAGTGTGTGAATAGGGGGGTGTGGACTGCATTGTCCTGTGATTACCTGTACTGTGTAAAAAAGTTGAGAAGAGACCAATAAAGTGTTCATATCTTTGGAAGCAAGTACAGAGCAGTAGTCTCGTCTTGATTATGGGAATTGATATGGATCGTGTATGCAGTATTGTCGGAGTGTGTCGGATAAGCTTGTCATGGTTGGATGGAAGGTCGTAAATGGTGGTGACCGTTACAGTCTCCATTGGAAGAATTCCCCTCTATTACTTTACTTCACAGAGAAAAGTAAGAACAGAAAAAGGGAGAAAAGAAGAAAGGGTGGAGAAGGAAGAGAGAAAAAAAAGGGAGGGAGGGGGGTAGAGTAGGAAAAGGGAGGAGAGTAACAGAAAGGAGAAAAGAGAAAAAAGGGAGGGGAAACGGGGAAGGGGAAGCCTGCTGAGCATAAAATCAGAACGGTGCACCCCACTGCCTCCGTCCCCCCACCCTAATTATGCAAACGTATAATTGCAATGTGATTCACACATCAATGTGACATGTAAGATTGTAGTACTTTTTTATAGCACAAACCAGCACAATGCAGTGGTGTAAACTGGCATCACAGGATACAAGGTAAATTGCCTTGCATCCTAATGCAAATAGTGTGAATCGGTCCAATGGCAGGGTGAGATCCTGCAACGGTTTAATATAGAGGTCTTAGTAGTGTATTTAGGTTTTGTGCTGCCCTAGGCCTGACTAAACTTGTGCACCCCCTAATTTAATTATGACCCACCCCATCCTGTCAAGGCCACACCCCTTGCTGTTTAAGACCTGCCCTGAAATTTCAAATGGGGACACTAGTTCTGAGGTCCTGGAGGGGCACAAATTTCTGATACTTTTATGGAGAGGACTAAGACAATATAACCATGCCAATGGTGCAGGAGAAACATATAGCACAGTGAGGAAGGGTTGTGGTCCAGGATGATAGAATAGTCGAAATGAAAAGCGACCCCCCCCCCCCCACAGTTGCAGAATGCCAGCCGCCCACATACTGGAGGCAGTGTGACCACTTTATGGGGGCACTAGACTAATTTGCCTCTCGGCCCAGTCCACCCCATAAGACTGGCAATACACTAACAGTGTATCGCAAGCTGACAGGGACACTTTCCGTGCTGCCCCCTGCAAAGTGCTGCCCTAGCACCTTGTCGGCCTAGGCCAGGATACAGCGTTGGGAGGTCTAGTCCAGATTTAGCAGGAAGCAGGTCCACTAATGATGCAGGTGTGTGCTGCATTCATCTTGGAGCCAGAGTTAGAGCTCAGAGCCCCACCCTCTCAAGGGGATCAGTGTGAGAGGTGCTCATCTGCATTGTGCTGTCCAGGACAGGACACACCAAGGCCTGAGCCTGAGAGAGAGTCCATGAGGACAGAGCTGCTGGAAAGCTCATGGAACGAAGGAAAGACACAGAGCTTAGGTACAGTGTCAGTGCATGAGTCCTGAGATGTGTTTGATAGTTAGGAGGACCAAAAGGTTCAGTTTCAGCCCTCATTATGACAGTGGACTTCTGCGGATCTGTGATGACTCTATGGGTGGCCCGATGTTAACAAACGTGTGATCATTTATATCAGGCTACCTCCAAACTTTCACATTTAGGTCCAGAGAAACAAAGAAGGATGCAGTTCTTTTCCTTTTTTTCAAATCCTGGACGGACACAGAGGTAGGTGGATGTAAATGGACACAAGTTGGTTCTAATCCACCTGGCAATAGACCTGTGGTTTTAACAAAGCACTTCCATAGTGTGAAACGCGTCAACCTACCTGCATTTCCCCTGCCTGTACTCATCCAGTGCTTTTAATATTTATGCTTCAATACAGACTTTCTACCTTACTCTGTGTGTGGGTGTGCTGCTGATTCTCTGTTCTAGACCTGCATGGAGCTTCTAATCTGGTCCACCTGAAAAACTATTTTCAGTTTTTCAGGAGGACCTGATTGTAATGCCCATGTGAAAGAGGTCGTACCACTCTGTGCGTCTCCTCTAGTAGTGAAAAGTCCAGGCTCCATCTTCACTCCGCTCCAGCTACTACTGTTGTAAATATGAACTTGAACTGTGTTGAATTTAGTGTTCTAGTTTACTCTACAAAGTCTATAAAAATATATTTTCATGCCTTTGGGATGTTGTCGATATAAAGTTCAATAGGTCACTTTTTGAGCCAGCTAGGACAGTTTACATAAGGAAGCTTATGTATAGGTACAAATACTGTAATGGAAAAAAATCATTACCGTGTTGAAAAGATGACATAAAGGTTTACCAGTTCCTTTATGTAATGAATGGAAAGATTTAGAAAGAGCATGGCAACATTATCCAGATGTCATATTTTGACAATCAATAAGCATAGAATTGGAAAACATTTTCTGGTAAATTATAATCGTTGAGGGCAATTAACACATGTATAAAGGGGACAGCAATATGCGTGAAAATGTTAAATGTAGGCATTAATGCCCTGTAGTTTGTTTTCATAGAGAACCATTTAAAAGAAGACATTGGCCCGGATTCACAAAGCACTTACGCAGACTTAAATCACTTTACGCCGACGTAGTGCAAATGTGCGCCCGGCGTCACAAACCAACATACGTCCAAAAACAGGCCATCCTACCCTGACGTATCTTGCTTACGCCAGTGTAGTGTGGGCGCGAATATGGTTTGGACGCATGTTGCTTCTCCCATTGATTAGGCATTCAAATATGCAAATGAGGGAAATATGGCGATTCACGAACGTACGTGCGCCCGACGCATCTATGCGATGTTTGTGTAAGTTGTACGTCTGATGTAAAGTTATTCCCCATAGATGAGGCGCAACCCAGCAATAGACATGCAAAGGTCTGCCCCAGAGAACACAGGCCGGCGTATTGGGCGTACGCTACGTTTACGGCGTACGTAGTGATCCGGCGTAGCTTATGCAATTGTGCCGGCGTAGTTGTGAGCATGCGCATAAGGGTGCAGTTTCATGCGTCCACGTCACAACTACGTCACGGCGCATGCGCGTTCGTGATACGCCGGGCGTAAAACACTGCACCATGCTCAGACCATCATTTGCATGGGGTCACTCCCACTTGCACTTACCCTGGCCTGCGCCTTCAAATATACGCTACGCTGGCGTTTCTCAAAGCAGGGAATCACTTCCCTTACTAAAAGCAGCACATAGTTACCACATAAACACTGACTAGGCACACAGTTAAGCCTTTAATCGCTGTTCTGCCTCCAGCAGGATAATCAGTAAAGGGTAACTCTATGTCAGGGAAAAAAAATAGCAAATAAAGAAAAAATGATATAGCATATACAATTGCGAAAAGTCATATTGTAATTGAATGTTATTAAAAATTGCTGTAGCGCTACCCCCGTAGGAGCCGCTTAATATTTATTTGTTTGGTTCTGCTTTCTGCTGCTCAACCCCAAGAACTGTCTCAACCCCTCTGGTACACCTGCTTAACAATGTTAGTGTAGAACCCAGCCACAGAAAATTACACAATAATGAAAGAGCATATAGTACATTTACCAAGACCCTGGGTTCCATCACTTCATCAGTTGTGGCGATAAATAGACTCACACAAGATATCAATGAACAACTTGTAAAAGTTTACTATAGTTACATAGTTACATAGTTAGTCAGGTTGAAAAAAGACACAAGTCCATCCAGTTCAACCATAAAAAAATAAATAAATAAATAAACAAACAAAATAAAACACAGTACATCCCATACACCCAACTCCATACCCACAGTTGATCCAGAGGAAGGCAAAAAACCCCAGCAGAGCATGATCTAATTTGCTACCGGAGGGGAAAAAATTCCTTCCTGATCCCCCGAGAGGCAAGCGGATTTACCCCGGATCAACGTTACCTACAAATCTTAGTACTCAGTTATTTTATGTGCATTTAGGAAAGAATCCAGGCCCTTCTTAAAGCAATCTACTGATCTGGCCAGAACCACCTCTGGAGGGAGTCTGTTCCACATTTTCACAGCTCTTACTGTGATTAAACATAGTGAAGAATAACATAAAGAAATGGTGTGAATAACAGATAAATAACACAAGTATTGTTTGGCAGAGATATTTGTTTAAAGCAATAACGTCACACCGCTGTATCCAGTAGCAACCTGATAAGGGTATATGTGAACAGGTGCACAGTGGAATAGATCCTCAATACTTTAATACCTGTATTGAAGCACCTCCCCACTGAGGCCTCAGCACACAGGCACTCCACGCAAAATACACAACAGTTTACACAGTAATAAAAGTACAAGTTCCACCTGTATGTTGCTAAATGGCTCCCCCTAGAGTGCAGTTCAAAGTGATATACAATTGTATAGCAGTAAAGCCTTGTGAAAGAATAAAGTAGTTTTCTTGTCTTCAGCTAGCTTAATTATACTGCAGTGTGAGGTGGTGCACGTATTTCTTGTCCAAAATAGCAAAGGAAACAGTAACTGTAGAATATGATGAGATTGATTACTTAGCTGCAAACTATCCCCACTTGTAATTCCTTCTGTGAGTGAACAGTACAGTGCTGACCTTGCAGCATGGGGGAAAAGGAAACAGAAAACCCCAGGATCCAGCTATAGAATATACTTAGGTGCAATAGATCCACTGCCATGGGACTACAGGTCTCAGCGGCAGTCTATATAGCAGGCAATCACCTAGCAATAGTACAGTCACTACATGGACAGCTGCCTGTGGACTCCTATATGCTGGAAGGCAGGTGGCTTCAAAAGCTCTGAAGCACTGGCTGGTTCTCCTGCTCGATCAGCAGGGCTGATATAGGCCGCAGGTTCTTCCAGCTCTGGGCACACACACAGGCCTCTTACTGGTTGTTGAATGGCGTCCAGAGAGGCCTGTCCTTTTATCTGCTTACCCAGCAGGCTGTTCTATGAATTGACATTGTGGGTGTAGTAGTTCCCAGACTGATCTTACCACATGAGTCACTTCCTCATTGTCCTACATATCCAACAATGCATAGCTGCTTACCTCTTAAATGAAGGAAATAAAACAAAACCCTGATTAAGGCGCACTAGGCGCACTGCGGGCGGTATTGCCGCGGTTTCCCATTGTTTTCAATTAGAAGGAGCGGTGAAGGAGCGGTATACACGCCGCTCCTCTCACTGCTCCAAAGATGCTGCTGACAGGAGATTTTTTTCTCTCCCGCCAGCTCATCGCCTCAGTGTGAAAGCCCTCGAGTGGAGTTACACTTTAAGTTGCTTTGCCTGCAATAACAGATTTGACCACAAGATGAAGCCAGTGGTAAATGTACTGTTTTTGCAGAAACTAGAAACTGTTTACATTTAGCAAAGTTCCCATCATACTTTAGACCTAGGAAGAGAAACAGGTGCATCCTGGGAACTCTTAGAGACTGGAAGAAGGAACCAGTTATCAGAGCACATGTAGACTAAAACTTGCATCCCCGAAATGCAGCATCGCTGGTGAGAATTACTTATTGCCATCTACTGCCTAGCTTATTCATTGTACTTCTGTATATTTCATATACTGATTATATGTATCTGTATTTGTTTTTTCTCAATAGTTTCAACTACCCAGTTTTGTTATAAAAGCTTTAAAATGACACGCAGTCTGGCTCATTGCAGGGCTTACCTGCCTTTCAAGCTACACACAGGGAAACGTGTAACAGGGACAGAACAAACGCCTCAGATGTTTAACCCCTTATCAAGTACAGTTACAGTGCATATTTTGTAGCATTGATCACTCTATTAGTGTCACTGGTTCCTACAAATAAAATGTGTTCATGTAGAATTGCCCACCACAATATCACAGTCCCCATAGAAGTCGCTGATCGCCGCCATTACTAGTATAAAAATAAATAAATATTTAAATTACCAGGATATATATCATAGTTTGTAGACGCTTTTACTTTTGCACAAATCAATAATTATCCGCTTGCTGTGAGCTCTACGTTTGTCTCTGTTACCAATCTAGGCGTGTTCCCAACCATCCCCGCTTGCTTGTGACCCTGACCTTTGGCATGTTCTTGACTATCCCTGCCTGCTTGTGACCCTTGGCTTGTTCACCGTTTATCCTTGTCTGCTTGCCGCCCCGACCTTTAGCTTATTCTCCTATAGCCTCCTGTGAGCGTGAGTGTGAGCTGGGAGACCCTAGGGGCTGCGACCTGGAGTCAGCTGCAGCGAAGTCCATCCTCACTTGGGGAATCTCAAGTTCTAGCTCCCTGTGGGACCCATCTTGGTGCCCCAGTGCACCTGCCTTCCTGCACCACCCAGGGTTCCAAACGCAGCAATCAGCCGTAGGGTCCACTATCATAGCGGTGCACTCCTGACCCAACAATGTGAATCTGTCACCTAGCCTCAGGTGACCTGACAATTTCATTGCAACAACTCAAAATGGTCCTCAGCAGTTTGTATGACCCCCAAGTGCTTGTATGCATGCCTGACAACATCAGGGCATGCTTCTAATGAGACAATGGATGGTGTCCTGGGGTATTTCCTCCCAGAACCAGACCAGAGTGTCACTGACCCCTTGAACAGACTGAGGTGCAAACTGGTGGCACCGGCTGGACTAAAACATAATGTCCTAGAAGTGTTCTTTTGGATTTAGGTCAGATACGCGTGGGGGCCATTCAATGGCATCAATTTCTTCATCCTCCAGGAACTGGCTGCATGCTCTCGCAACATTAGGCTGGGCATTGGCGTGCATCAGGAGGAACCCAGAACCCACTGCACCAGTGTAGGGTCTGACAATGGGTCCAAGGATTTCATCCTGATACCTAATGGCAGTCAGGGTGCCATTGTGTAGCCTGTAGAGGTCTGTGTGTCCTTCCATGGATATGCCTCCCCAGACCATTACTGACCCACACCAAACCAGTCATGCTGAACAATGTTACAGGCAGCATAAAGTTCTCCGCGGTTTCTCCAGTCCCTTTCACGTCCGTCACATATGCTCAGGGTGAACCTGCTCTTGTGTGAAAAGCATGGGGCACCAGAGGGGGACCTGCCAATTCTGGTGTTCAATGGAAAATGCCAGGCGAGCTCCACAGTGTCCGGCAATGTGCACAGAGCACACTAGAGGACGTCGGGCCCTCAGGCCACCCTCATGAAGTCTGTTTCTGATTGTTTGGTCAGAGACATTCACACCAGTGGCCTGCAGGAGGTCATTTTGTAGGGCTCTGGCAGTGCTTATTCTGTTCCTCCTTGCACAAAGGAGAAGATACCGGTCCTGCTGATGGGGTAAAGACCTTCTACCACTCTGTCCAGAATCTCCTAGAGCATCACTGATCCTGTTTCCTGGAATCTCCTCTATTGATGTGCCATCCTGGATGTGTTGGACTGCCTGTGCAATCTTTATAAGGGTCCAAGTATCGCCTTGTGCTACCAATAGTGACCCTGACACCAGCCAAATGCAAACCTAGTGTAAAAAAGTCAGAAAAGACTAGTAGGGTAAAAAAAAAAAAACATCAGACACCTCCACATGAAAAAACATTACTGTTTTGGAGGTTGTCTCTTTGTTGCCCATCTAGTGCACCTGTGGTTAATTTCAATTAACAGCAAAGCAGCTGAAACTGATCAACAACCCCCTCTGTATACACCCCTATCCCTCTGCTACTTAACTAGGGTGACCACATTTTCAAACTACCATTCAGGGATACCCCCCTTCCCAAAAATCAGCTTGTGCTGTAACGAATCACAGCACAGTGATTGGACACAAAAGGGTGGGATTTATGATTTCTCCAATCACAAGCAGGGGGCTGGGATTGTGCTCTTCCAGGCATTCCAGGCCAGGGAAAGTACTGTTAGTGAGTAAAGCAGTGATGTGGCGGCCTTTTTTGGGGGGCATCAGATTGGCCTGGGGGTAGGTGTGTCAGTTTCATTCCGGGACACTGTATTGTCCGGGAATGAAGCTGCCCGAGACAGACCTGCAAAATGCGGGACTGTCCCGGGCAATCCGGGACACATGGTCACCCTATACTTAACTGACCACATTACTATCCCAGGAGTTCTGATTCAGTTTCTTTAAGTTCCTTTAAGTTTTTTTAAGCAGTGTATATACAAAGCTGGGATGTATATATATTGAATACACTGAAGCTAACTGAATCAACTGCCTGCCTGAAGTATTTTAGAAACAGTACACCAGGAGCAGTCTGCAGTGAGATCTAGCTAAACTGGATACAGTAAATATATATATTAGGGATGAGCCGAACACCCCCGTGTTCGGTTCGCACCAGAACATTCGAACGGACCTAACGTTCACGCAAAGTCTATTGAAGTCTATGGGACTCAAACATGCAAATTCAAAAGTGCTAATTTTAAAGCCCAATATACAAGTTATTGTCGGAAAACGGGTTTGGAGATCCGGGTCTTGCCCCAGGGAACATGTATCAATGGAAATTTTTTTTTAAAAAACTGTCGTTTTTCTGGAGCAGCAATTTTAATGATGCTTAAAGTGAAAAAAAAAAATGAAAAATTCCTTTAACCACTTAAGGACCTTGGGTGTTTTTCAGATTTGGTGTTTGCAAGACTAAAACTGTTGTTGCATCTTTTGAGCTGCAGTGTAGGTCTAGAGCTAGAATTATTGCTCTCGCTCTAACGATCTCGGTGATACCTCACTTGTGTAGTTTGAACACCGTTTTCATATGCGGGCGCTACTCAAGTATGCGTTCGCCTTTGCTTTGCTTTGCTTTTTACTTTTGTTTTCTTATTTATTTTTATTTATTTTATTATTTTTTACACTGAAAAAAAAAAATTTGATCACTTTTATTCCTATTACAAGGAATGTAAACATCTCTTGTAATAGAAAAAAGCATAACAGGTCCTCTTAAATATGAGATCTAGGGTCAAAAAGACCTCAGATCTCATATTTAGACTTAAATGCAAAAAATAAAATATGGAAATTGTCATTTTTTCAAATGACAACAAAAAATGTTTCTTCAAGACGCATGGGCGGGACTGACGTTTTGACGTCACTTCCGCCCAGCAAAGCTATGGGGATGGGTGGGGGCCATCTTGCCCTCACTCGCATCCCCACACAGCCAGCAGAAGAACCCAAACGCCTCCGCCGCTACCGATGGCTCCGGTAAGCGGCGGAGGGTGGGGGAGAGCAGCGGGAGGGGGGACCCTCTCCCGCCGACGATAACAGCGATCTCGCGGCGAATCCATATTGTCACAGGTACTCATTGACGGCCCTCTGCTGCGTGTGCAGCTGCTGCAGCATGGCCAATGTAGAGTTCCATCTGGTGGGCATGTCACAGATTAGGCGGTTCTTGGGCAGGTTGTATTCCCTTTGGTGGTCTGTCAGCCGAGCAGTGGCATTATATGACCTTCGGAAATGCACACAGACTTTCCTGGCCTGCTTCAAGCCCGGGGTACCTGCCCAAGAACCGCTGCACCACCAAATTCAGGACATGAGCAAAACAGGGCACATGGGTCCTTCCCAGCTGCCAGCAGAGTCACCTAATGCGCCGTGAAAGAGAGGTAACGTCCCTGTCCATGCCTGCTGGACCATGAGTCACCGGTAATATGCACCTTACCACTGACCGCCCTGTCCAGTGAGGCAGGGACATTGCCTCCACATGGCGGTAGAGAGCTGGAATCGCCTTCCATGAGAAAAAGTGGCATTTGGGAACTTGCCACTGAGGTAGCACACATTCCACAAACTCACGGAAGGGGGCAGAATCTACCAACTGAAAGGCAGCAGTTCAAGTGCTAGCAATTTCGCTAAGCTAGCATTCAACCGCTGGGCATGTGGATGGCTGGGAGAGTACTTCTTTTGGCGCTGCAGCAGCTAGGGCAGGTAAATTTGGCTGGTACAATCTGCCATTGGTGTACCGATAGTAGATTAGCGGCATGTACTACTAGGTTGTGACACACCTAATTTTACACCTTCAGTCCTATCAGTTCAGGCTTCAGAGAGGACTGGGGGTATAGTGGGGTTGGAGATCCCAGCTGATGAGGGGCAAGGGGAGGTCCGGTTTGGGTCTTTCAGGTATGCTTGCCAACAAACTGAATGGCAGGTCGACATATGTCTGGTCAAGCATGTGGTGCCCAAGCGGGTGATGTTTTGGCCACGCGAGATACGCTTGAGACATATGTTGCAAATAGCAATGGTGCGATCTGATGCACATGTCTCAAAAAAGGCCCACACCAAAGAACTTTTGCAGTAACGCTTAGACACAGCAGCGCCATGCACAGGCATAGCTCTGCGATGTAATGCAGTTGGTGTGCTGCCCTTAAGGCTCCATTCACACTTGTACGACTTCAAAGTCGCGCGATTTTACAACGATTTTGACGCGAACCGCGGCCGCGATTTTACCGCGATTTTGCCACGATTCGCGGCCGCGATTTCAATTAGTGCCTGTGTAAGTGCCATCAAAATCGGACCAAAGTAGTGTAGGGACTACTTTGAAGTCGGCACTACTTAAAGTCGTGACCAGTATGAATGGTGTTCATTGAAAATCATGGAGAATGACTTGTCATACGATTTTGCAGTACAAAATCGTGAGACAAGTCGTATAAGTGTGAAAGGGGACTTAGCTGTGCCCTGGAGGGCATCCTGCCTCTTTGGAGATGTGTCTGTGCCTCCTCCTCCTCCTCCTCTCTCCTATAAGGCACCCACTTAAAGTCAGTGACCTCATCATCCCCTCCCTCCTCATCACTGTTAATGAGCACACTTGCAGTATACACCAAGTAGGTTTATATGCAAACTACAGAGCACACTTGCAGTATACACTAAGTAGGTTTAGATGCAAACTATACAGCACAAGTGCAGTAAACTACAAGTAGGTTTAAGTGCAAACTATACAGCACAAGTGCAGTAAACTACAAGTAGGTTTAAGTGCAAACTATACAGCACTAGTGATGAGCGGAATACGCCATATTCGATTTCGCAATATTTCACGAATATATAGAAGAATATTCGCGAAATATTCGTTAATATCGAATATTTATCAAAAAAAATTTGCGATATTTCGCTAACGCGAATGCGAAATTTCGCTAATGCGAATGCGAAATTTCGCTAATGCGAAATTGATTGCGAAATTCTCGTCAACACGCGAAAACTGAGATCATTTCCTGGATTACTAAACTAATATGCACTAAACACTAATGCCGCGTACACACGGTCGTTTTTTGCGATGAAAAAAAACGTTGTTTTTTAAAACGTCATTTAAATTGATTGTGAAAAAAACATGCTTGAATTTTTTGTGTCGTTTTTCAAAACGTCGTTTTTGTTTCACAAAAAGTCACCGTGTGTAGCAAAAACGTCGTTTAACCACTTAAGACCCGGACACTTACGCTGCTAAATGACCCAAGGTGTTTTTACAATTCGGCGCTGCGTCGCTTTAACAGACAATTGCGCGGTCGTGCGACGTGGCTCCCAAACAAAATTTGCGTCCTTTTCTTCCCACAAATAGAGCTTTCTTTCGGTGGTATTTGATCGCCTCTGCGATTTTTATTTTTTGCGCTATAAACTAAAATAGAGCGACAATTTTGAAAAAAATCACTATTTTTTTACTATTTGTTATAAAAAAAATCAAATAAACTAAATTTTAGTAAAACATTTAGGCCAACATTTATTTAGCCACATGTCTTTAGTAAAAAAAAAAAATCGTAATAAAAAAAATAGCTACCTAGCGGGAACAGCGACACTAATACAGCGATCAGAAAAATGATCGCTTAGTGACGCTGGCAATAGGGAGTGAAAGGGTTAACTAGGGCGGTGATCAGGGGGTTAAAACTTTATTAGGGGGGTGGGGGGGCTATCCTGAACCTAACACTAACTGTTTTTTACAGTGCCTGTCACACTGACACTAAATGCAGTGATTAAATCACTGCATTCAGTAACACTGTGACAGGGGGGTGGGGGGGGGCGATCACAAGGGGTTAATATGCCTATGTGAGTGTGTGTCAGTGTTGTGTTGGTGCACACTTACTTGGCATGTCTTCTCTCATCAGCAGCGTTGGGAAACAGCGCTGCGATGAGAGATTACATCATTTCCTCCTTCCTGTGTAAACACAGGAGGAGGAAGTGACAGGCTGGGAGCGCGCTCCCATTGGCTGGGAGCGATCGCGGGGGGGGCGGAAAACACGGACATCCGCCCGCTCGTCGGCGATCGCTCCCAGAGCCAGGGGGACCGCCGCACGCCGCGGAGGGGGTCCCGATGGGACCCCCGAACCGCACTAAGGCGAGGACGTAAATTTACGCCCTTGTGCCTGTACGAGCCATGTTGTGGACGTACATAGGCGTGCGGGGGTCCTTAACTGGTTAAAACGACGTTTTTCAACCCGCGCATGCCCAGAAGCTAGTTATGAAGCGAGCTTCAATGGAAAAGAGTGGTGAACGTAACCTCGTGTGTATGCAACATCGTCTTTGAAAAGTGACGTTTCAAAAACGTTGTTTTTTACTTCACAGAAAACGTCGTTTTTTTTTATCACAAAAAATGATCGTGTGTACGCGACATTACTCTACTTACACAAACTTATATGACTAAACTACAGCTAATTTTTTTTTGTTTTTTGTTTTCTTATACACAAAACACAGAAGGGCAGAGAAAGTATCCGCGAATATTCGTAATACGAATATTCGCATTGCGAATATTCGGCAACATAAAAGGATCGCCTCAGCTACTTGGCCCAGGGTCTCTAATCATACCAGCAATGCTTTTAGACGTCGATGGAGATCACTAGGATGTGATCTGTTTTAAAAATAAATTTGAAAAAATACGAATATTCGCAATATCGAATATTCACCGCGATATTCGATTTATTCGCGAATACTCGAATATGCAATATTCGTAACGAATATTCGCAATGTGAATATTCGTGAGCAACACTATACAGCACAAGTGCAGTAAACACCAAGTACGTTTAGGTGCAAACTATACAGAACAAGTGCAGTGAACTACAAGTAGGTTTAAGTGCAAACTAAACAGCACAAGTGCAGTAAATACCAAGTACGTTTAGGTGCAAACTATACAGCACAAGTGCAGTAAACACCAAGTATGTTTAGGTGCAAACTATACAGCACAAGTGCAGTAAACTCCAAGCAGGTTTAAGTGCAAACTATACAGCACAAGTGCAGTAAACACCAAGTACGTTTAGGTGCAATCTATACAGCACAAGTGCAGTAAACTACAAGTAGGTTTAGGTGCAAACTTTACAGCACATGGGCAATACAACACATTATAGCACTGCAGCTAGCACACTCAACTGCCTGACAAATAGGAATAGCTGATCTAGCTAAACTATACAGTGTATAAATATATGTACAACTCCTGGGATGTATATATATCCTCTACACACTGTAAATTTAACTAAACTGACTAGCCTGCCTGCTCTATCTATCTATCTATCTAAAAAAAAATACACTGTCTCTCTCTCTCTCTCTCTCTCTCTCTCTCTCTCTCTCTCTAGGACTGATCTTTTCACTAACACAGTCGCAACACACTACACGAGGCCGCCTTACAGCCTGCCTTTTATAGTGTGGGGCGTGCGCTAAAGCCCTGAGCCATAATTGGCCAAAGCCACCCTGGCTTTGGCCAATTATGGCTCTCCGTTTTTTGCGCGCTGTGATTGGCCAAGCATGCGGGTCATAGTGCATTCTTGGCCAACCATCAGTACGCAATGCCACAGTGAATTATGGCCCGTGGCACGTCACTCGAATTTGGTGTGAACGACCCGTTTTGTTCGAATTTCGCCGAACAGACGAACAGCACAAAAGTACCTTGCTTCAGGGGGGGAAACAAGCAAACGGATGTACTTTTGCGCTCGACGGGCGCATGTCTGGGCGCATTTATACACTGGGCATATCTTAGGGATTACGCCGTCCGTAGGTGTGCGCATGCGCAGTGGGGTGCGGCCATAAGTCAACATCACGGCGCATGCTCCGTTCGTTCGGCCATTCATTTGCATGGGGTCACGCTTCATTTAAATTGAGCACGCCCACTTCCCTTCTACTTTGAATTACGCCTGCTTACGCCGACGATTTTACGTTACACCGGCGCATCGATAGGAGCTTTTTCTTTGTGGATACGGTGCTTACCTCTCTGGCGCACGGCGGTGTAACGCATCAGAGATGCGCTATGCCTGCATAAATATGCGCCAATGTACGTGGATCTGGCCCCAGGTATCTTAAAGCATAATTAAACTTAAACAATAAAAAAACACTGACAGGTATGGTTTTTATGAAAGAAAATACCCTATTGGTCTCTTCTGTTGGAAACCCTCTCCCTACCTCGAATGACGCGTACACATGATCATTTTTCGGCATGAAAAAAAACGTTGTTTTTCAAAAACGTCATTTTAACCACTTGCTTACTGGGCACATACACCCCCCTCCTGCCCAGGTGAAATTTCAGCTTCCGGCACTACGTCGCTTTAACTGACAATTGCGCAGTCGTGCGACGTGGCTCCCAAACAAAATTGACGTCCTTTTTTCCCCACAAGTAGAGCTTTCTTTTGGTGGTATTTGATCGCCTGTGCGGTTTTTATTTTTTGCGCTATAAACAAAAAAGTACAATGTAATACAATATTTTTTACTTGTTGCTATAATAAATATCCCAATTTAAAAAAACAACACATTTTTTTTTTCTCAGTTTAGGCCGATACGTATTCTTCTACATATTTTTGGTTAAAAAAAAAAAAAAAAATCGCAATAAGCGACTGGTTCGCGCAAAAGTTATAGCGCTTACAAAATAGGGGAGAGAATTATTATTTTTTATTATTTTTTTTTTTACTAGAAATGGCGGCGATCTGCGATTTTTATTGGTACTGCGACGTTATGGCGGACACATTGGACACTTTTGACAGATTTTTGGCGCCATTCACATTTATACTGCGATCAGTGCTATAAATATGCACTAATTACAGTATAAATGTGACTGGCATTGAAGGGGTTAACACTAGGGGGTGAGGAAGGGGTTAAATGTGTATCCTAGGTGTGTTCTAACTGTGGGGGGAGGGGGGGGGGTGACTGTGGGGGGTGACCGATCTGTGTCCCTATGTACAAAGAACACAGATCGGGCTCCTCCTCTCCAGAGACAGGACGCTGTCTCTGTGTAAAACAGCAATGAGAGATGATCTATGAGATCATCTCTCATTCGCGCACAGATCGCATCGCAAACGGCCACTCTGACTGGCCGTTCGCCGCGATCTGTGATTGGCCGTGTCCAAGGGACACGGACAACACAGGGCTCCCCCGCAGCGCGCTCTACAGCGCGCGCTGGGAACGCCCAAAGGGGCGGCCGCCAAAAGAAGGCATGTTGGATATTCAGACCCGCGCTGGTGCCATCATTTGACGGTAGCGCGGGTCTGAAGTGGTTAAATGATCGTGTGTGCAGCACATCATTTTTCAGGTTCTGAAAAACTACAAAAAAAAAATTCGAACATGCTGCATTTTTTAACGTCGTCTTAAACAATGTCATTTTTTGGCTTGTAAAAAATCATCGTGTGTGGGCTAAAACGATGTAAAAAACCCGCACATGATCAGAAGCAAGTTATGAGACGGGAGCGCTCGTTCTGGTAAAACTACCGTTCATAATGGAGTAAGCACATTCATCACGCTGTAACAGACAAAAAAGCACGAATCGTCTTTTACTAACAAGGAATCAGCTAAAGCAGCCCAAAGGCAAATAGAACTTCCCCTTTATAGTGCCGTCGTACGTGTTGTACGTCACGGCGCTTTGCTAGATCATTTTTTAAAAACGATGGTGTGTAGGCAACATCGTTTTAATGATGAAGTTGGGAAAACCTTGTTTTTCCGACATGCTGAAAAACGTATTTTTTCATGCTGAAAAATGATAGTGTGTACGCGGCATTAGTGTTTATACTGTATGCATAAATGCTTCTACTACAGTGTTTCCCAACTCCAGTCCTCAAGTTGCCCCAACAGCTCATGTTTTCAGGATTTCCCTCAGATGAAATGGCTGTGATAATTATTTGGAAAGCCTTAAACCATGACCTGTTGGGGCGCCTTGAGGACTGGAGTTGAGAAACACCGATCTACTATAGCACTCCTCGCCACAATGCACATGTGCATGACAGTACAGTTGGTCTTAGGTTAGCGCTCTGCAGTTTTTCAGGAGTCATTATTTATCTATTCCTGAAATGACTGTAGCAGTAGAAGCTGAAACTGGTAAAGATGAATGGGAATCCCCAAAACATTTAGGTCTATGTGCTGAGCTGGAAATTATAGCTGCAAGTTTTCTGTAGGAGTATTTAACTACTGTAATAGACCAGGGGGCTGGTTCCAATCATTATTTTCCACCATGCTAAAATATCATATATCTTCTACAGTACATAGTAACTTCATGAGATGATCAAACACTAACTTCATGTGATGGCTGAATCAGTAAATTACCGTATTTATCTGCGTATAACACACTTTTTTCCTCTGAAAAAACAGGGTAAACAGTGCCTGTGCGTTATGCGCCAATATCATGTTTCACCAGCACTGTGTCATTGTAAAACGAAGCTTGTAAATGTTTCTATAGCTCTGTTTTTTTCAGGCTGCTCTCCTCCTCCTCTGAGTGTAGCTTTGATTGGAGGAGGAGAGAAGTCACATGCCCATCAGAGGAGGGCAGTCATGTGACCAGGTCAGTGAAAAAAAATGGAGCTATTGAGGTAAATAGAAGCTTCGTTTTGCAATAGACACAGGAGGAGCAGTGTGATTTTTTAAATTTTATTTACTTAACTGTAGAGAATGCTGGCAGCACTGTCCCAGGAGACTTGGGGTCTCCTGGGAGTGCAGGGGGGTATAATGGATGGGGGCTGTATACTGGGGAGGGGGCTGTATAATGTATGGGGGGCTGTATACTGGGGAGGGGGGCTGTATAATGTATGGGGGGGCTGTGTACTGGAGGGGGGCTGTGTACTGGAGGGGGGATGTGCACTGGATGGGGGGATGTATAATGGAGGGGTGGTGTGTACTAGACGGGGGGATGTGTAATGGAGGGGGATGTGTACTGGATGGGGGGATGTATAATAAAGGGGGAATGTGTACTAGACGGGTGGATGTGTGATGGAGGGGGCTGTGTACTGTAAAGGGTGATGAGAAAACATTTTTTCCTAAACTTCCCTCTTAAAATTGGGGTGCGTGTTATACGCCGTGCATGTTATACGCCGATAAATACGGTACTTTTCAATTAGTTTTGTTGACAAAAGCTGTATATAAGTTATTTTTGATGTGGCTTTTAGATAATCTAAGTATTGACACACTGAGAATTGTGGTAGCTTTGTGTATGATGTAGCAGACAGAAAGCCGGGTCATCTGGGATCTCATATTCCGTAAATATTCTGGTAATTCTCTGAACTGTTTGCCAGAATTGTCTTATTAATGGGCACCCCCAAAATATGTGTATCATTGTCCCTTTCTCCCCACACCCTCTCCAGCATCTATCTGGGACTTCTGAAAAAAATGTATTTAGATGTGCTGGTGTATAATACCACCGCGTTAATATTTTATAATTTAATTCTTGTATTTCCGTACACCTCGATGATTTTAACGCCAGATCTATAATGTTCTGGCATTGTACTGGAGAGAATGTTTGTCCTAAGTCTCTTTCCCATTTGGCCAGGCTTGTCATCTTAAAGTCTTCTGGGGGTGCAGTCAACAGTATATACATTTTGGAGACCATATGGTGGAGTGGTTCATCCCCTCCACAATATTCCTCGAACTTTTTTAGTACCCGATTAAAGTCTTCTGCATCCCCTAGAGTTTCCAAGAAATGTCGAACCTGCCGTGCTTGCCATATCAGTATTTCCCAGCGCCCCCCATTTTGTATTAATTCCCCTATTGTTAGCCACCCCCTTTCTCCCATAAAGTGCAAGGCTTGAAATATACCTTTCTCTCTTAATCTATTAAATATATGGGATTCCATGCCTGGTTTAAACTCTATATTTCCTACAATCAGATAGAGGGGGGAACTTTTAGTAGAGAACTTCGGGTTCTGACACACTTTATTGCCTGTCCATAGAGTTGAACCTATTATAGGGTGAGTTTTAACTGTATGAGGTAGTGCATCATAGCACCATGTTGCCCTATTTAAAGGTATGGGGCACATTTGTTGCTCCATCTCGATCCACAATTTATGATCCCCATGTCTACTCCAATCTACTATCCTCCCCAATTGGGTGGCCTGGTAATATTTTAAGACATCGGGTGCTGATATTCTCTCCGCCCCCTTGGGTAGGGTCAATAGCTTCCTGCCAATCCTTGGCCATTTACATGCCCATATAAATACACAAATTCCACCAAAAAGATATATGAAGTCAGTAATATGTCATTTGATGAATGCTGCCAAAAGCTGTATCGCAATAATTTGGAAAGATCCTAAAGTACCTTCAATCTCAATGTGGTTGAAAAAAGTAAGGAAAATAGGAATAATGGAGAAACTTTTGCCAATGCTGATAGATAAGAAAGAACAAATAAAAAGGATATGGGCACCATGAGGAAGGTAAAACCCTATTAGGGGAGCAGGAATAAGAACAATGAGGAGGAGATGGCAGGGGGGGGGGGTGTTCTGTGTGTCCCTCTTCTTTTTTTTTTTCTCTCTTTTTTTTTTTCTCTCTTAGTTCTCTCGTTTTTTTTTTCCTATCTCTCTCTGCGCTGTTGGTGCACAAGGCGCAGATAGGGGAAGATAGGGGTCTTGAGGAGGGGAAGGGGCGAGGGGAAATAGGGGAAAGAAATGGGGAAGGAGGAATTGCTGAGATGGAGAGGGAATTGGCAGAAGAAAGAGAAAGGGGAAGGGAAGAGATATGTATATGTGTGTGTGTGTATATATATATATATATGTATATATTAGATTTTAAGTTGGTAAAGATACATTTATATTTCCCTCTGATTTAACATATGAATGGCATTAGGCCCCATACACACGATCGGACATATCCGATGAAAACGGTCCGCGGACCATTTCCATCGGATATGTCCGATCGGGAGTTTGATCCGATGGCGTGTACACACCATCGGATCAAATTCCCCGCCGCCGGACGGCGCGGTGACGCGGCGGTGACGTTGACGCCGCCGCGTCACCGCACCAGGAAGTAAAACACTTCCGCGCATGCGCCGAATCCATTCGGCGGCGGCGCGGCGGCGGTGGGGGACGACATGTCTGCTGGTAAGTGTACTAACCAGCAGACATGTCGGGCGGACAGATTCCACCGGATGGATTTCAAAGCATGCTTTGAAATCTGTCGGGTGGAGAAATCTGTCCGCTAGCCCATACACACGAGCGGAGATGTCTGCTGAAACGGTCCATCGGACCGTTTTCAGCGGACATATCCCCTCGTGTGTACGCGGCCTTAGAGTTGAAGAGGAGGATGTAAAGTATATATACATATATATATATATATATATATATATATATATATACAGCGCCTGCCGCCGAGAATGTGTTTTTAGCACGACAGCATCGCGCTGACTCTCGGCGACAGGGTGCCGACATCTCGCACTCGCTGGAATAGTAAAAGCACATTCCAGCGAGCGCGTCATAGAAGCGACGGGGATCCGACGTGGATTCCCGCCAATTCTACACGTGGGCGGCGTTTGTTATGAATCCTATAGGGGAAGTCCCCGCCGAATTTAAAAAAAAAAATCCGGCATGGGTTCCCCCCTCAGGAGTATACCGGGCCCTTAGGTCTGTTATGGGTTGCAAGGAGACCCCCCTATGCCAAAAAAAATGGCGTGGGGGTCCCCCACAATCCCTACCAGACCCGTATCCAAAGCACGCCAGCCGGCCGGTCAAGAGGAGAGTGGGGGCGAGCGAGCGCACTGCGGCCCCCCCACCTCAGAGCACCCTGTCCCCATGTTGATGAGGACAGGGCCCCTTCCCGACAACCCTGGCCATTGGTTGTCGGGGTATGCGGGTGTGAGGCTTATCGGAATCTGGGAGCCCCCCTTTAATAAGGGGGCCCCCAGACACCAGCCCCCCACCCTAAGTGAATGAGTATGGGGTACATCGTACCCCTACCCATTCCCCTGCAAAAAAAAGTGCAAACACGAATAAACAACACAGGGTATTAAAATATTTTATTATAGTTGGCCGCCAGCATGATGGGACTGCGACATCACAAGATAGGCCTATATAAGTCGCTGCGAGCCGCGCGCCCAGCAGAACAGCGGGAGGAAGCGTCATGTCAACATCTGGAGAAGAAGAGGGAAGAAGAAGACATCACGGAAGACCGGACTGGCCGCCGCTAGTAATTGAGCTAACACACGAAGATAGCGGCGGCCAGTCCCGAAGAAGAAGAAGACCCCCGGAGAGTGGAGAAGACCCCCGGAGAGCGGAAGAAGAGCGGAGAAGACCCCCGGAGACCGGAGAAGACCCCCGGAGAGCGGGAGAAGACCCCGAAGAGCGGAGAAGACCCCCGGAGAGCAGGAGAAGACCCCCGCAGCGGCACCCACCCCCCGCAGATGTCGGGAGAAGCCCGCCGGGGGGGCGCTTTTATAAAAGCGACCATACACACCCCCCCCCCTGGCGGCCAACTATAATAAAATATTTTAATACCCTGTGTTGTTTATTTGTGTTTGCACTTTTTTTTGCAGGTGAATGGGTAGGGGTACGATACTCATTCACTTAGGGTGGGGGGCTGGTATCTGGGGGCCCCCTTATTAAAGGGGGGCTCCCAGATTCCGATAAGCCTCCCACCCGCATACCCCGACAACCAACGGCCAGGGTTGTCGGGAAAGGGCCCTGTCCTCATCAACATGGGGACAGGGTGCTCTGAGGTGGGGGGGCCGCAGTGCGTTCGCTAGCCCCCACTCCCCTCCTGACCGGCCGGCTGGCGTGCTTTGGATACGGGTCTGGTATGGATTGTGGGCACCACACCATTTTTTTCAGCATAGGGGGGTCTCCTTGCAACCCATAACAGACCTAAGGGCCCGGTATACTTCTGAGGGGGGAACCCATGCCGGATTTTTTTTTTAAATCCGGCGGGGACTTCCCCTTCAGGATTCATAACAAACGCCGCCCACGTGTGGAATTGGCGGGAATCCACGTCGGATCCCCGTCGCTTCTATGACGGCTTTGTCTCCATCGCGGCAAGCCAGCTCGGCGCTGGCTCCCGCGATGGGGCTCGCAGGTGGTCAATCTCGCTGAGAAAGGGAGCGAGATTGACACAATATCGCTGTCAACCACTGTATGTATATATATATAATGTTTGTATTGTCATTGGACTCTGTATGGTCCTTTTGTCTTTATCTCTGTATACCTCCCTTGTTTAAAAAATTTAAGAAATAGAGAATGAGAATTGTGGTAGCTTATTTCCCAAATGGTTTCTTTTCTCATTTTTTTTCTAAATCTTTCCTGTTCTCCTTGGCATTTTTCAGCTCTTGTTAGGTTAAGTGTTTATAAATGTCATGTGTTATGTTTGGTCTACTAACTCTATAGATCTGTAATTAGGACCACTCAGACCTATAATAAGAAGCACAACTGTATGCTTTATGCAACATATAAAAGGGCTTAGTGTTTACTTCTTTAGAATATGTAGTACATAACATGCCTGTACTAATATAATAATGTCACCAGAAAAATGACTGCTTTATTTAAATCGGAGGTCCAAACAAAAAGTGAAACTCCGCTTTTCGGAAACCCCCCCCCCCCTCCGCTGTCACATGTGGCACCTTTCAGGGGGGAGAGGGTGCAAATACCTGTATAATACAGGTATTTGCAACCACTTATGGGGATAGACTCCCGCGGGAGGTACTCCCCTTTCCACCTCCCCCCGCTGTCTTCTGGGAAAAACACTGGTCCCAGGAGATAGCATGGACCAGTTAGGATGCACCATGCTGCTCGCGCATGCACAGCAGGGAACCGGGCAGTGAAGCCACAATGCTTCACTTCCTGATTCCCTCACCCAGGATGGCGGCGGGGGCAGCCGAAAGATGAGTGATTGCTCGGCCTCGGCTGCCGACATCGTGGGCGCACTGGACAGGTAAAAAAAATGTTGCTTTAAACAAGGCACACTATTCAGGGGTGTACTGGGGCAGAAGAATAAAGGGGAGGAACAGATACAACATCTATAGGCTTTGAAACAAGCATATGTATATTCTGCAATGGAAGTGTTCTGGACTCTCCTTTTGCAGACAATAATTTAAACTATTTATTATCAGCTAGGGTTTCCTGGAACCCTGGGGTTCCTCCAAAGGTTGCTAGGGTTTCCTTGGATTGTGGCTGATGGACCTTTCATCTGATGGTATCTGGAAAGTTCCTGGGTCAGTATTACTTAGCAGAGCCAGCTGCATGTGCCCAGCGATCTTTTTAGCTGTGTGTACATGTGGCACCTGGACCCCCACTCGCAAGCCGCCATTATAAGGGTTCCTCTGGGGTAAAACATTTGAGAACGGCTGACTTAAACAATATTAGTTTAGACAAAAGGCAAAGGCTTTTCACTCATTTGACTTCTGTAAATTGAAATCTGAATGCCTAGCATGGACTGCACTTTGCTAATTACACTTTGCACGTTTTTGTCACAAATTATGACACTAGCTGTAACAGCATTTGGCTATTAAAGTTTTCTGAGCTGGGAGACCAGCTTTGGCAATTCCCAGAACAGGGCATTTAGTTATGGCCACATCTACGATAAGGCAAAGCAGGCCTATGCTTTGAGATGGCAGAGGCAAAAGGGCACATTTTCCATGCAGTGATATCAATCACACAGTAAATCCCCAAATCCAAGATCTAATCAAATATCTAAGGGTTAGATATTTGATTAGATCTTGGATTTGGGATTTACTGTGTATTTTTTTTTTATATGTGTATTTTTAAAATGTATGTTATTGGTTGAACTAGATTCTAGTCCAACCAATAACATACATTTTAACCACTTAAGACTCGGACCAATACGCTGGCAAATGACCCAAGGGGTTTTTGCGATTCGGCACTGCGTCGCTTTAACAGACAATTGCGCGGTCGTACGACGTGGCTCCCAAACAAAATTTGCGTCCTTTTTTTCCCACAAATAGAGCTTTCTTTTGGTGGTATTTGATCACCTCTGCGGTTTTTATTTTTTGCGCTATAAACAAAAATAGAGCGACAATTTAAAAAAAAATTCAATATTTTTTACTTTTTGCTATAATAAATATCCCCCAAAAATATATAAAAAAACATTTTTTTCCCTCAGTTTAGGCCGATACGTATTCTTCTACGTATTTTTGGTAAAAAAAATCGCAATAAGCGTTTATCGGTCGGTTTTCGCAAAATTTATAGCGTTTACAAAATAAGGGATAGTTTTATTGCATTTTTATTAATTATTTTTTTTTTTACTACTAATAGCGGCGATCAGCGATTTTTTTCGTGACTGCGACAATATGGCGGACACTTCGGACAATTTTTACACATTTTTGGGACAATTGTCATTTTCACAGCAAAAAATGCATTTAAATTGCATTGTTTACTGTGGAAATGACAGTTGCAGTTTGGGAGTTAACCACAGGTGGCGCTGTAGGGAATGTGTGCCCTAATGTGTGTGTTTACTACTGTAGGGGGTGTGGCTGTAGGTGTGACGTCATCGATCGCGTCCCCCTATTACAGGGATGACGCGATCGATGCTCCGGCCACAGAGAAGCACGGGGAAGCCGTGTGTACACACGGCTCTCCCCGTTCTTCCGCTCCAGGGACGGATCGCCGCACTGCAGCGGCGATCGGGTCCGCGAATCCCGCGGTCCCGGTCCTGGAGCTTCGGACCGGGTCGCGGGCGCGCGCCCGCGGGCGCGCGCCCGCGACCCACGGCTGGGTACTAAAACCAACGTATATATACGTTGATGTGCCCAGCCGTGCCATTCTGCCGACGTAAATCTGCAGGAGGCGGTCCTTAAGTGGTTAAACATACACATATAAAAAAAATGCATATATACTACACCCACAGTTAATCCAGAGGAATGCAAAAAAAACAAAAACAAAAAAAAAAACAATAAAGTATAATCCAATTCATTCCAGTGGGGGAAAAAAAATCCTTTCTGATCTCCCACAAGGCAATCGGATATTCCTTGGATCAACTACCTATAAATTTTATTATCCAGTTATATTTTGTGCATTTAGGAATGCATCCAGCTCTTTTTTTAGACAATCTACTGATCTGGGCAGAGCCAGTTCTTGAGGGAGTCTTTTCCACATTTTCACAACTATTATTGTGTATGTGAAGGTTAAATCACTTATCTTACAGACATTTAGGCCTTGTACAGACGATGGGATTTATCCGGTCGGAGATATCCGACGGATAGTTTCCAGCGGATAAATTCCATCGTGTGTACGCGGCCAAAGAGTGCCTTCCTTGCCCTGTGTAATAACCTAAAAGTGAATAACTACACAAAGTTCACTATATGGACCATATCCACATATATCCCCCCATATCCTTTTTGTGAACTTGTGCCCAAAATTGAACTGCGTATTCCTTATTATTTGTACAGGGGCAATATTATGTCTCTCTCTCTGGAGTCTATAACTCTTTTAATTACAAAAACGTATTTTGCTTGCTTTAGAAACTGCAGTTTGACATTGCGTGCAATTATTAAGTTTATGATCTACCACAACATCCAGATCCTTCTCCACCATTGACTCCCCCAGCTGTTCCCCTCCTAGTATGTATGATGCATGCATTTTTTTAGCCCCCAAGTACATAACTTTACATTTATTAACATTAACCACTTGATCACCGGGCCTATTTTGACACTTTTCTCCTTCGTGTAAAAATCTCATTTTTTTTGCTAGAAAATTAATTAAAACCCCCAAACATTATATATATATATATTTTTAGCAGACACCCTAGGGAATAAAATGGCGGTCATTGCAACTTTTTTTTTCTCGCACGGTATTTGCGCAATAATTTTTCAAACGCCTTTTTTTAGGGAAAAAAACGTTTCATGAATTAAAAAATAACAAAACAGTAAAGTTAGCCAAATTTTTTTGTGTAATGTGAAAGACGATGTTAAGCCGAGTAAATAGATAACTAACATGTCACGCTTTAAAATTGCGCACACTCATGGAATGGTGCCAAACTTCGGTACTTAAAAATTTCCATAGGCGACGCTTTACATTTTTTTACAGGTTACTATTTTTGAGTTACAGAGGAGATCCAGTGCTAGAATTGTTGCACACGCTCTAATGCACGCAATGATACCTCACATGTGGGGTTTGAACAGTGTTTACATATGTGTTCGCTTCTGCACGCGAGCGACCCGGGACAGGGGCGTTTAAAAAAAAAAAATGTTGGTTGTCCCCTCCCGCTGCCTATAAGAACGATCAAGCGGCGGAACCACCGCTTTGATCATTCTTATGGTGCACAGAATCGTCGACTGAAGACGGCGATATCTGAATGATGCCTGTAGCTGCAGGCATCATTCAGATATCCCCGCACAAAGCCAAGGACGTCCATGGACGTCTTTGGTGATTAAGCGGTTAAACCTCAATTGCCACATAATCGCCAAATTAAATGAGAAGTACAGCCAAAGCTCGTTTGGCTGTACTTTTATGGATCACAGGAGTGCAGTTTGTTCTGCACCCCTGTGACCCGTTTTCAGCAGAGAGCGGGCTGAAGCCCACTGTCAGTTGACGTCACAGAGCTGGTCCAGGCTTGGGTAAGATTGCAACACTGATGTCAGGATCTGTCCACATACCTGGACTGGCACCTGTCTCAGCCCCTCAGGGAGCCGCTGAGAGCCTAAGCTGGCCTCCCCTGCCTCTTCCACAGCTCAGTGCTCCAGTGAGCGAGGAGGAGAGGGGGCAGAGCAGACAGTGGTGACTGACAGTCACCACCAGTGATGTCACAGAGTTATCAGGTGGTGATGGAAAAACAAATCTTCAGTGCCAGTAGCATTGCCCATTTCCAATGAGGTCCGTCAAGCATAAGCAACTTTATATATCCTCCAGTCACAGGGGCAAGGTGGACAAGGAAAAAAGAGAAAAAGAGAGCCTTTCTATTATGAGTTTTTCATGATATAATACCGAGAGCTCCCACTTCTATCCCCCCCCCCCCTCTACCCTTTTTGCAGTTTCAAGCGTATAGGGGTTTATTTATATATTTACAGATGTATTCATAACTGGCATTAGCAGGGTTTTGCACCTTGAGGGATCCTTACTTTTACTTCTCAGTGTTTAATCGCTCAGTTCTCAGTGTTAGAGCCAGCAGGATATATATGCAGCATTGGACCGATGCTGCATCCATGTCGATTCTGCAAAACAAAAAAAAAATAACTTAAGTAACCCATGTGTGTATTAGCTAAAGCATATACCTTATTTCCTAAAGTAGTCATGCAAAAAATGTATCAATATCAAATCCACGCTGATAGTTTGGAAACTCATATTGTCAAAAGACCTAAAGCGGTTGTAAACTAATGGGTGCTTTTTTTTTAGACCTGCAAGGTAAAGCCATAATGTGGATCGCATACTAGCCCATTATGTGAAAAATACCTAAAAAATAAGCATTCCAGCGATGCTCTGCCATCACTGGAGACGGCTTCCATTTTTATCCATCTTCCTTCTGGGTTAACATCACTCCCACATGGGCGGGGAGCTGCCCGCACAGGGCTCTGAAGCAATGACCCGGGTGGCTGTTCCTTCAGAGCTTATGCGCGATGACAGACATCACTGGCTGCATATATATAGTAAATATCTCCTAAACGGTGTGTGTACTGCTCTGAACCCCACTGCTGAGGGGAGGAGGAGGCATCCCCGGCCCCAGCTGAAGTCACTTCCGGTATTGGTTTTTGTACTGGAGCATTTATCGATACTCGCTAAAATGCCTATTATCGGCACCCATACCAGTATCGGTGCATCACTACCAGATTATGTATGTCAGTCAATGTAAAGGTGGGGTGGAAGCTACTTGACTTAGCAGAGTTTTAATGGAGAACAGTGCTGTGAAGAGGGTGACTTATGCATTGAACGCTGCATTTTTTTCTTTTAACTGGGTTTAGGAAGTTTAATTTAAACGTAATGTAATTTAATTTATTGTAATTTAATTGTTTTAATTTAGAAGCTGAGGTTAAAGCAGCCAACATATTATTGTAGCAAGTAGTGCCCCAAATTATCCTGAATTATTATTCATTCTTTTCAACTTTTAGGCTGGGTTCACACTGGTCCGACACGACACTAGTACTACTTTGGATCCGATTTTGCCCTGCGACTTGAAGCCGACATACATCCGACGTTCAATGAACGGGGATCCCACTTGGATCCCTGCCAATACCAGGCACTGTGTTTGATATGAATCTTGAGGGGGAACTCCACGCCAAATTTTAAATTAAAAACCGGCATTGGTTCCCCCTCCAAGAGCATACCAGGCCCTTGGGTCTGGTACGGATTTTAAGGGGAAACCCACATGTTGAAAAAAACGGTGTGGTGATCCCCCCAAAATCCACACCAGACCCTTATCCGAGCACGCAGCCGGCTGGTCAGGAAAGGGGGTGGGGATGAGCGAGTGCCCCCTCCTGAACCGTACCAGGCTGCATTCCCTCAACATGGGGGAGTAAGTGCTTTCGGGCAGGGGGCGCCCTGCGGCCCCCCACCCCAAAGCACCCTGTCCCCATGTTGATGAGGACAGGGCCTCTTGCCGACAACCCTGGCCGTTGGTTGTCGGGGGCTTATCGGAATCTGGGAGCCCCTTTAACAAGGGGGCCACCATATACCGGCCCCCCCACCCTATGTGAATGAGTATGGGATACATCGTAACCCTACCCATTCGCCTGGGGGCAAATTGTCAAGAAACAAAAACACTACACAGGTTTTTAAAGTCATTTATTAGGCAGCTCCAGGGGTCTTCTTCCGATTTCGGGGGTCTTCTTCCAACTTTGGGGGGTCTCTTTTCCAACTTCGGAGGTCTTCTTCTGACTTCGGGGGTCTCATCCGACTTCAGGGGTCTCTTCTGACTCTCCGCTTTTTTCTCTGCGCTCTCCGGTACTTTCTGCCTGTCCCCATGTTGAGGGCATGCGGCCTGGTACAGTTCAGGAGGGGGGGCTCTTTGTGCTTTCTGCCGGGCACCTCCACTATTTTCTTGCAGCTCTTTTACTAGTGGGGGCCCGGTCTTATCCGCTGTCTTCTTCCCTCTTTCTCCTGTCTCGATGTTGACTCGACAAGTACTCCTGCTGTAATGCCATGTGAGCGGTGCACAACCATTTATATAGGCATGGGGCCTGGTCGCCGGGTGATGTCACCCGGTGACCCGCCCTGTGACGTCACAGTCCCATCATGCCTCGGGACTGTGGCGTCATAGGGCGGGGTCACCCGGTGACACTCGGTGACCCCGACCCAAGCCTATATAAGTGGTTGATGGTTTAATGTATCTTAAATAGAAAACTATCTTTAGATAGATTGTTACTCCAAAATGATTTTAGTAAAATAAATTTGATTAAAAAAAATTATTTAAATCTAAAAAAATTGTGTAGCGCCCCTGTACTTCCAAGTACGGACACTGTTTAAATTTAGAGGGGGATGAGAGAGTTACACAGCTCTCATCCATGTGATTTATGTTAGTTTAGTGCTGTATAATCAATCACTTGTATTAAAGCAAACCCCCATGCAAAAACACAATACAAGCGCTGTTGGAAGAAAAAAAAACTAATAGGTGATTCAATGAGCCAAAAATCCAAACTAGCCACTCTAAATGACTGCAGCTGCTGCCATTATAACTTGGTTCACGGACCAGTTTAACACATCAATAGCTGGGTAAAAAATGAATAAAACCTGAATATGTCAGAATTATATCACAATCAACCAGGCAGCGCTGGACATATGCAACATTTAAACTTTAAACAAATAAATATACAAATATTGAATATTGTCCTTGGAATAGAAAAGTTCTTAAATGAAGAATGGCAGTCTTTAATGCAAATATTGGACTGAACAATCCTTATTCAAACAAATTCCACTATAGCCCAAGATGATAGGTTTGGAAAGACACCGCTTCACGTCTGTGCTCATAGAAGAAAGAGGGGGGTGTGTGAGAAAAGAGAACCCCCTCTTGGGCAGCCTCTTACCGCAAAGCAAATTTATATCAGCGTGTCACAGGTGCAATCTCAGCCTCAATCTCTGCTCAGCGTCTCTGAATGGCTCAGGGTTCATACATGAAAAAGATGGTAGGAAACAGACACATAGCGTGATCCTGCTTAAAAATCTTTAATCGCCCAATAAAAACGTCATCCAATACACTCACATGTATAACATTTTAAAATGGCATATCTCACTGATTTACCCAAGTCGGGTCAGGTTAACCACATCACCAAACGCTCGTTGCTGGTCAAGCTGCGAGGAGGGGAGTGATCTCTAAGGCTGGGTTCACACTACACTACACGACTTTCATCCTACTTTGCTCTGCGACATTTGTCCTACATTGATCCTACATTGATCCTACATTGGTCCTACATCCATCCTACTTTCATGAACAGGATACTACTTTGGTCCTACTTTGTGATAGACTGACTTGTAGTCAGAGTCTACACCGAGGAATACGACACCCTAACTACCCAGGCCTGAGGTGTGCCATTAGCCTCGCTGGACAGTACGCCTATAAGTGGGCATACCCTGAAGTAATTATGAAGAAATAAATGAAGAAAATGATAACTTGAAAAAAGGGGGAACGGGTGGGTGGGTACCCAGAAACCCCACCGACGCTGGAGATGAGAGGGGAGGAGGGTTAAATAGCCCTCCGACTCCTCCTACAAACTCAGACTCGCCTGCGGCCAGCCTTCTCACTTGTAGTCAGAGTCTACACTGAGGAATACGACACCCTAACTACCCAGGCCTGAGGTGTGCCATTAGCCTCGCTGGACAGTACGCCTATAAGTGGGCAAAAAGACCCGGAAGTAGGTGTGATAAAAGAGTGGAAGGGCACAAATTATCTGTCTGGTAGAGAAAGCACACCCTGACAGTCTCAAAGAACGGTTCCGATAAGCATCCGTTACGACAGCAGAAACCCAGCATCCCAAGAACCGATGATTGGAAGGAACCCCGAAACCAAACGACTGTCCCGTGCCTGACAGACTAAGCCTCCCTCCAGAAAGCACAGACATGGGAACCACTGCTGGTGGCGAGAGGATACGTGGGGGAATGGAACAAGGGCCGCCCTGAGGAGCCCTGTGAAAAGCAAACACCATCCAATAGGACACAAGACCAGTAACCCTGTCAAACACCCCTGGCCTAACTATCCATACCTAGTAAGGGGACGTGAGAGGGAGAGATGCCGAAAATGGACAACTGATAGGAGGGAAGGGGTTTGAGAGCCGGCTACCCGAAAGATGTGTTGCTGATGATAATGGACGAGGCCAACACGCAGTAGCGATATGCAATGATACAGAGACAGAACCAGACATGGCAAGACACAACCTACCCGAGTAACTGGGACCCCCCCCCCCTATCAACAGGCTGGGAATTGGACAAAGAGCCTGGACTGACGGACCCGCCCCGACGATCCGGCAACCTATGAACAAGAGAACATCCCCAAAGATAACAGCCCAGACCCCTACCACGAGCATAGAAGAAGCAACAAATCCATGGATGAGAACCCTAATAAAATTGTCCTAGCAGGAACGGCCAGAACACGCTCAATGCTGGTATGTGAAGTAGCTGGGATGGAATTGGACACAAACTGAAACGTACCGCCTACCCTGCTGCGGCCGGAAAAAGGAAACCCCTTGTTGACTTACCGCTCTGCTGAGACAAGTACGGACCAACCCCTGAGTGACGGCGTACTGCCACGCTCTGCACCCCCACGTGGAGCAGCCGGGATGCACCAGAATGTGTCGCCCCCGAAACGTGCCGCACACCCAACTCTAGGAACAACGAAAGAAAAGACAACAGACAACAAAACATGAGACACACCCCCCCCCCCCCCCACTGTAGCTGCCTGGGCCAAAGATGTGAGCAGAAATGACCAGACCTCAGCGCGTGAATGAACCTGACGACAGATCCCACCCAAGTGTATGTAATAAGTGTAAGCAGTAAGCGAGCCCGAGTAACCTGCCGTGCAGACAGGTAATTAAAAACGAAACACTCAAGGCGATGTACCCACAGTCCGTGGTGGGTAGATGTATAGGCGTAAGAATGAACGTGCACGTATGACGTATGTTATACAGGCAAGAAGATTGTGGTCAACAATCATTTAAAAAATGAAACCTCAGCCCGTATGGATCTGTAGACGTGACAGATCCTGAGATGCGCACCCTGGCTAACTATACCCGAAAGAACGGTATGACGAGACAAAGAAAACAAATAAAGCTACAAGGCTGTTAGTGTGCTGTGACTGCATAGCACCAACAAGCTATGTGACCAAACCACGCTGGAGTAGGACCCCCAACAGAAACACAAACCCCTCTGTGCCTACCCAAGTATGAAGACATGGTAGTGACGGAGGGACCCCAGCATGTCAATGAATCCGACGACCCCCCCCGTGAATAACGTGAGTGAGCGCAAGTGACCTGCTGCACAGCAGAACACTTGAGGACCCGTGCACCCACAGACCGTGGTGGGTAGTCCTCCCCGTGAAATAAAACCCAATGCATAGTAAGACGTGACATGACAGGCGAGAAGTTTGAGGTGAACAATCATCTGCAAAACGAAAACCTCAGCCCGAATGGATCTGTAGATGTGACAGACCCCGAGATGCGAGCCCTAGCCAACCGGACCAGGAAAGCAACCTATGAAAAATAATGAGACATGAAAACGAACAAAGCTAGAACGGCCACTGGTGCAAGCTGAACCTGTGTGACGACAGAAACACGCCATGACAGAAACACACCATGACAGAAACACGCCATGACAGAAACACGCCATGACAGAAACAGGCCAAAGACTGAGCTGCTGTGACCGACTACTGACGACAGAGCGGTGACCGTGAAAACGCTCCGCGACAGAAGCATGATGCTGACAGCACCGATATGACATGACAGGAAACATACAGTGACTGCAACCGCTACGACAGAACATGCTAAGTCAGAAAACATGACACTGGCATTACAGCCACGACAAAAAACATGCTGCTGACAGAAATGCTACGACAGAAACATACTACTGACAGAACATACCGACAGAACCGCTGAGACAAAACATAATGACAGAACCGCTGAGACAAAACATAATGACAGAACCGCTGAGACAAAACATAATGACAGAACCGCTGAGACAAAACATAATGACAGAACCGCTGAGACAAAACATACTGACAGAACCGCTGAGACCGTGGCAGCATAACATACTACTGACAGAACCGCTACGACAGAAAACATGCTACTGACAGAATCACCATGACAGAAACATGCTACTGACAGAACCGCCATGACAGAAACATGCTACTGACAGAACCGCCATGACAGAAACATGCTACTGACAGAACTGCCATGACAGAAACATGCTACTGACAGAACCGCCATGACAGAAACATCCTACTGACAGAACCGCCATGACAGAAACATCCTACTGACAGAACCACCATGACAGAAACATCCTACTGACAGAACCGCCATGACAGAAACATCCTACTGACAGAACCGCCATGACAGA
The DNA here is from genome assembly GCA_029574335.1 of Rana kukunoris. Classification (NCBI taxonomy): domain Eukaryota; kingdom Metazoa; phylum Chordata; class Amphibia; order Anura; family Ranidae; genus Rana; species Rana kukunoris. The sequence goes on from CM056060.1 coordinate 69,008,027, forward strand.
AACATCCTACTGACAGAACCGCCATGACAGAAACATCCTACTGACAGAACCGCCATGACAGAAACATCCTACTGACAGAACCGCCATGACAGAAAACATCCTACTGACAGAAACATCCTACTGACAGAACCGCCATGACAGAAACATCCTACTGACAGAACCGCCATGACAGAAACATCCTACTGACAGAACCGCCATGACAGAAAACATCCTACTGACAGAAACATCCTATTGACAGAACCGCCATGACAGAAACATCCTACTGACAGAACCGCCATGACAGAAACATCCTACTGACAGAACCGCCATGACAGAAAAAACCTACCGACAGAACCGCCATGACAGAAAAATCCTACAGACAGAACCGCTATGACAGAAACATACTACTGACAGAAAACCCTGGGGCAGAACTGCCGGGGTGGAAACGCTATGACAGAAAACGCAGAGACAGGATCTGACAAATTAGCATATTGCAAGGAAACCTGCCAGCGTGACCCGTGGAGACGTGAGTGGTACGCCCCCCCCCCCTCGTGCTGCTAGTGTGACCCTGAGTGGTTGCGTGACCCCTGGAGATGTGGGTGGACAGCCTTCCCCCATACTGCCAGTATGACCCCTGGAGATGCGGGGGACAGCCTGCCCCCCCCCATGCTGCTAGCGTGACCCCGGGAGGAGTAAATTATGCCCCCCCATGCAGCCAGCTTGAGCCTGGGATGAGTGGGTAGATCACCCCCCCATGTTGAGGCATCCAGCTCGTGCCCCCCCCCCCCCCCAAGCCAGCATCAACCAGAGGCTAACCAGGAGAGACTGCCCTAGAAGATGGTGCGGGTGTGTGGTCGCACCCCCCCCCCCGCGAGCACCAGGAGAAGCGGGCGGCCTCCTAGAAGCCAGAGAGCACCCAGACAACGTGGGTGGGCGGATGGACGGACGGATGGTCCACCCCCCGGCGTGAGCACAGCACTGCTGCTCTGAGCTCCGGGCGGCTGACCCCTCCCAGATGGCGCCCAGGACAAGAGAAGGCTGCACTGCAGAACCCCCCCGGCGCGAGCACTGGGAGAAGCAGCCCGGGCAGACGGATGCCGCCCCCCCCTCTCTCTCACAGTGTACGCGGGAGGGTGGACGGAGGGGTGCCCCACATAGTGTGATCCTGGAAGGAGAAGCGAGCACCTGGCGGCCTCCTAAAAGGTAGACGGAGCCCTGGCAGCATGGGTGGATGTGCGGCCCCCCCCCGAGCACTGGGAGAAGCGGGAGGCCACAAGCTAGATGAGCCTGGCAGCGTGTGAGAGCGGGTGGGTGTTAGGTCCCCCCGAGGTAGGTAGGTGGTGGGCGCCCCCGATGAACAAAAGCGTGCACCCCCCTGATACGGCCAGCACGAGGAAGAAAGTGGCCCACCCTCTATGAAAACATCACACGACCCCTGCAGCCGACCTGTAAGAAACCGGAAGTGACACGGCTACCCAGAAACCCCACCGACGCCGGAGATGAGAGGGGAGGAGGGTTAAATAGCCCTCCGACTCCTCCTACAAACTCAGGCTCGCCTGCGGCCAGCCTTCTCACTTGTTCTTTGACCAATCAAAACAATCCCAGAGTGAGATAAATTCCTTTTACTGGTGCTGTAATCCCATGTCAGATGGCAAAAGTCGGATGGTTAGGACAAGGCTCCTACTTTGGTCCTACTTCAATGATATTCAATGGGCTGAAGTAGGATCAATGTAGGACCAAAGTAGTACATGGAGTAGTTTCAAAGTCGGACCGACTTGTGTAGGACCAGTTAAGACAGCTCTCATAGGGAAACATTGATTTTCACACGTCATGCTACATGAGCTCCCAATGTAGGAGCGTTTGTAGGACTAGTGTGAACCCAGGCTGAGGCTGGGTTCACACTACACTACACGACTTTCATCCTACTTTGCTCTGCGACATTGATCCTACATTGGTCCTACATCCATCCTACTTTCATGGACAGGATACTACTTTGGTCCTACTTTGTGATAGACTGACTTGTTCTTTGACCAACCAAAACAATCCCTGAGTGAGATAAATTCCTTTTACTGGTGCTGTAATCCCATGTCACATGGCAAAAGTCGGATGGTTAGGACAAGGCTCCTACTTTGGTCCTACTTCAATGATATTCAATGGGCTGAAGTAGGATCAATGTAGGACCAAAGTAGTACAGGGAGTAGTTTCAAAGTCGGACCGACTTGTGTAGGACCAGTTAAGACAGCTCTCATAGGGAAACATTGATTTTCACACGTCATGCTACATGAGCTCCCAATGTAGGAGCGTTGTCAAAACAAGTGTGAACCCAGCCTAATGCCGACTGACAATCAGACTGCTTCACTTGGTTCAGCCCTGACTAGTTTCATCCCAAGGGATTGCATCTGAGGCCCAGCGACGAAGCAAAGGTATCAATGAAGCAGGACTGCTTCTGTACATAGTTAAGGCCTGAACCTGCAACTTCTTCTTTCATCACCTTTACTCTATTCACCTGAAGTTACCTGTTGCCATGTTGGGCACAAGAATAAATGCACAGAAAACAACACCTTGCGGTTTGGACATTCTATCATTGCTCACACCATCTATTTTCATCATACCCCTAGACATGCTACAGAGGTAACACGCCGGTCCCAAAACTAACCAGCGGCTCCTTCGGGGGTAGTGCTACATTTTTTTTTATTTTTTTTTTTAAATCATTGATTTATATCCACCCAGTTCAAAACTAAAATACCTGTGGGCTGTCGTAAAAGTGTAACTATTGTTTAGGCATCTTTCAAAAAATTCTGTACAAAATGCTTTTTATGGTCCTGTACATAATGAATGAAGAACTGGTATAAAGCAACATACATTCCCCTTAAGAGTCAGCATATTGATCACACAATCTTTGACAAAGGTGTGTGGAACTGTCTGACTATATTTTTCATCATTTGTACAATGACTGATTTGCGTGTGGACAGAATATTTTGCACTAGACATAGCTCTCACTTAAAACAATATGCATGCCACTGTGCACACAAAAATCTACACCTTATAATCCCATTAATACTAAATACTCCACTCCTTTCTTACGCAACTGTAAACAATCATGTTACATAAAATGGCAAATATTTACAGAGTTTAAAAAGCCAATGTTGACATTTAAAATTAATTGCTATATCCGTGGACATGTGATATGTTATGTTTTTTTTTCCTTTTGCAGATCCGGAGGCGCCGGCCTACCCCAGCCACACTTTTTCGAGTATCTGAACCTGAACCTCAGTCACCAGGTGAGCAGGCACCTGATCTAATGCAATGAGTAAAGGAGAGAATGTAAAACAAGTGTCTATGCACAGATAGTATTCTTTTGATTCCTTGGATCAAAGCTGTGTATTGTGCAAAACAGATAACCTCAAGACATCAAGACTGGCAAAAGGTCAATTGGTTGAATTGTACATTTTTGTTACAGTTTTTCATTGTTCCCCATTGTAGATGCAAGATAGGCCAGATACCAAAGAAACTATGGCATCATACCAAACATGATAAAAAAAGGGATTGTGCCAAGTCAACAAAGAAAGTCAATCAATGTTTGCATTGCTTACAAAATAATGTTTAACATTCTTGTAAATGGGTGAAAATGCTAATAGGGATTGGAATATACAAAAAAAAAAAAAAAACTTGTGGGAAAGCATAAGAAGAGAATACATGAAAACATATGTAGTGAGAAAATGAAAATGAAGTTCAAAAGATAGATGTGGACTGGGCATCAAATGGATAGGACAGGGTATCTGTGGTGAAAATGAAGAAGAGAGGTAGGTGCAGTAAAGGCACCATATAGAAACGATATGACAGATGTGGTGAACAGATATTGTAACAGGCAATAGGACATATGTGGTGAGGCAATGAAATGGAGGAAACACAATAAGTGTGGGAAGAATATAAAATGGAGCAATCCATGCAGATGTGATAAGGGAATAAGTGGTGAGGGAATTACATGGAAACATAAGGACAGATATGAGGGCAGAACAAAGCGAAGGGAGTGAATTAGAGGGAACCAGAAACCAGAACAAATGTGGTGAGCAGGTGAAATGGAGTGAACAGTGGGGAAGAATCAGGACCGATGTGGTGAGGTGGTAAAATGGAGAGGACAGGACAGATATGTTGGGGGTATGCTATGAAGGAATCAGAACAAATGTGGTTAGTTGCTGAATGGAGAGGTCAGGAGAGATGTAGTGAGTGTATGAAATGGAAGAATCGGGACAGGTGTGGTGAGGTTGTGAAATGTAGAAGACAAGAGAGATAAAGGGAGGGTATATAATGCAGGAATCAGGACAGGTATGGAAGTGACATATGGAGCACAGTACAGATGAAGAAATGCAATGGAAAAGGTGGTATAGATGTGGTGAACGAATGTAGTTGAGAGGAAAGGGCATACATGATGTGGATAATCAAATGGAGGGTAGAGGAAAAATGTTGTTAACCCTCCTAGCGGTATTCCCGAGCGTGACTCGGGGTGTTTTTTTTTATGCTAGGATCGGTATCCCCGAGTCACTCTCGGGGTAGCTATGCAGATCCTGCAGCGCGCGCCGGCTTACCTTGTTCCTGGATCCAGCGATGCATCCACGCTGTGTGAGCGAGCGGGTGCTCGCTCGATTCACACAGTGTCCCCGTGTGCCTTCGATCTCGTTCCCTGCGACGCTACAACGCACAGGGGCAGATATCGACGCCAAATTCAAAAAGGTAAACAAACACATTACATACAGTATACTGTAATCTTATAGATTACATTACTGTATGTAAAAAATAAACACACCCCATGTCCCTAGTGGTCTGCCCAGTGTCCTACATGTTCTTTTATATAATAAAAACTGTTCTTTGTGCCTGCAAACTGTAGATTGTCCATAGCAACCAAAAGTGTCCCTGTTATGTCAAAAATGGTTTTAGATCAGCTAGAAAACAGCGATAATAAATTATAATCACTTGCAGAATTGAGTGATAGCGATTTGTGGGGAAATTCGTTATATAAAAAAAAAAAAGTAATGACAGCGACAATTCTGCAACTGAGCAAATTTCAGTGATTTTGAGTTGATTACATTATTGAATATTTTTTATTATAATTATATTATTATTTGTTATAATTATTTATAATTATTTATTATATTATAATTTATAATTTTTTTTTTTTTTTTTAAATCATACCCGGGATGCCTATTAGACTCTTGTTTGGTCAGATTTAAGTAAGTTATTCCTAAGAATTACAAGCCTACAGTATAAAACGCCAAATTTTCTTGCAAATAATGGTACCGCTTTCAGCACCTAAAATCTGAAAGAATCATACCGCCAGGGAGGTTAAGGAAATAAAATTTAAGGAATGGTACGGATATGGCGAGGAGACAAAATGGATGAGATAGGACAAATGTGGAAAGGGAATGCAATAGAGAAAATGGAACAGGTTTGGTAAGGGGAATGAAATAAAGGCAACAAGACAGATATAGGAAGAGAATACATTTTATACTACGGAAAATATAATAGAGGGCACAATACAAATGTGATATGAAAGTTTTTGATTTTACTTTTTTTTCTATTCTTGTAGATGATGACCCCACATTATACCAGGTTAGTAATACCTTTTCCTTTATGTTTTCCTAATGGAAAGCATTGTTAAACAAATACTGAATTATCTCATTCTAAACATCAATTAACTACAGAAGCTTTAATTATCTTGTACTCACACTCTTTCATGCTTTTTTAATACTAAACACATTTACTTCTTAGAATGGGACCCTTAAAGTATATAGCAAGCCAAAATTGTTTCTAGTTTTGTAAAGATTAGCAAAGGATTATTACTCCTGTCAGATTTGTGATATCCAGAGCTTTAATATCTACTGAAGCCCCCTAACTGCATAAGCTATTTTCTGGAAAAGGTAAACTTGGCCTTTCTTGCTGTTTTAGTACATTTATACACATCCAAATGGGACATGTAGGGGCTGATTTACTAGAGGGAAATCCATTTTGCACTACAAGTGCACTTGTAAGTGCAGTTGCTGTAAATCCTGAGGGAAAGCTTTGCTGATTTTATCATCCAATCATGTGCAAGCAAAAATGCTGTTTTTTATTTTCCTTGCATGTCCCCCTCAGACCTACAGCGACTGCCCTTCAAAGTGCACCTTAAAGTAGATTCCAAGCTAAATTGTTTCTTCTAGACTTGTATAGATTTGAGAATGTTTAGAATGGGGACCTAATGCCGCGTACACACGATCACTTTTTGTGATGAAAAAAAACAACGTTTTCAAAAACGTCATTTAAAATCACTGTGTGTGGGCAAAAAGTCGTTTTATGTCCTCAAAAAAACGACCAAAAAAAAATTCGAACATGCTTGAATTTTTTGTCGTTTTTCAAAACGTTGTTTTTTTGTGTCATAAAAAGTGATGGTGTGTGGGCAAAACGATGTTGAAAACGACGTTTTTAAACCTGCGCATGCTCAGAGGCAAGTTATGAGACGGAGCTTCAATGGAACAGAGTGGTGTCACCACACTTTGCTAGAGCTTTGTAGAAAAACGATGGTGTGTATGCAACGTCGTTTTGGAAAATGAAGTTTGAAAAACGTCGTTTTGTTTCATCACATAAAACGTAGTTTTTTTTCATCACAAAAAGTGATCGTGGGTTAAAGGCATTAAAGGCCTACTATGAAAAACAGTAAAATGTAATGATCGTTTTCCCCTCACTTTCTGTCTGGTAAAAAGGCAATACGAGAGGAAGTGAGGATAAATCTCTCTAAGCAAGCCCCAGATAGCAGTAAAAATGTGACAGGTACTATATTCTTCCCACTCTATCCAAAACTGGAAAAAAGTTGACATGCTGGACACTTTAATGTGTAGGTTCATCCAAAACTGAATCATAAGTGATTGCACCCTTTACCATCTGCCCCGAACTACATGTGCTCTTTTTTTCTTCATTGAAAAAAGTTATATCGCTGGATGTGTGCTATTTTTCAGCGACATATGAGTTCGGGGGGGGGGGGGGGGGGGGGTTTAACAGATTTTTCAGTGGAAGGCAGATCTCAAAAAAAAAAACTGCTCCTTTATGTACAGTCCTGACACTTTTTAATCCTTAGATTTGCCTTTGTAATTTTAGCCATTAGTAGTACTGCAAGCTGAGATGGGTGGAGCTTGCACATTCAAACGTACATTGGTCAAAGTGACACAAGGTACCAAAATGCCAACACCTTACCTAGAGATGTCAACTTTTAGTCCGTGGAAAAGTAAGCTGGATGGGGTAATTCCACTTTTGTGGGCAAAAATGTAGCAAATAGAAAAAAATGATATGGCATACATTTGATACACAAGCCATACTGTAATTTAATGTTGTTAAAATGTACCTCTCTATTTCAATCTTCAGCATTGTAATTTTCTGTAAAATGCAATGCAATATGGTAAAAAGTGGAGAGAAAATTGCGCATACCCAATGTATACAAAAATATAAAAGCTGCGATTCAAAAATGTTATACAACATAAAATAGACTGGGAGAAGGTGAGGAATCGCGCTAGATGTGGGACAATGCCTGATAATACCACAATGTGTTATCAAACAAAACAAACAAAAAGTGATATGGAATACAAAGCCTAAAGGTTTTGATAAAGTCCACAAAATAAAATCAAATAATATATATATAAAAAAGAAGAACCTAATGAGTCAAACGTGAGCAAGAAGAGTTGAAGTCCTCTGTGTTGGTCAGTGGTTCATCTGTGGAGCCAGTGATGCTAGATTTTACAAGCTAGGTGCTGAAAACAATGTCCCATTACAGGTCACGACAGTCTTGCACTTGTAGATTTCAATGTGTAGCAAAAACTCCAAAGAAAAAAAGAAAAAAACATACATGGTGTGATACCGTTGAGGATTGTACAAGCTATTCACCCGTGAAAAATTAACTAAATTATAGACACGGGGCAGTGGCAACCCTTCACCGTGGGACACAGTACACACTGACCCTTACCAGATGATATGACCCTTTGAGGTCAAAGACAGCCTTAAGGATGATGTATAAACTTCACTTTAAATCGTCATAATGATGTTTTCCTCAGTGAAAAAAAACAAAGAAGACTTTTCATAGTATAGATTGTATGGAAATAGGTCGTAATCACCCGTGAAGAAAAACAGCACAAACTGTGAGGAAGGGAAGTGCTGGTACCACCACCAAATAAGCACACTGACCCTTACCAGACAATAGGATCCACTCTAGGATCAATATAGGCAGCAACGGGGTGAATACACTGTTCTTCAGCACGTCAGAAACCAATTGTCAATACGTCACAGCATGGAAGCAAAAAAAACTAAAATAGTGTAAATCCGTAAAAAAGTTTATTCTAAAAAGCCAAAAGAGTGCACTTACAAACAAATGCAGATTCGAGGCGTGTAATAAAAGATGCCGGCCGGCTTGTGGAACGCGTACGTCCCCTCGTGTAGTTGCGATGACGTGGAAACGTCTCCTCCCAACGTTTCGTCTTCACAAAAGACTTGGTCACGGGATAAGGACGACGCACCACGTCATCGCATAAGAGCCCTCAGCGGGCGGAGTCAGTTTCACATAGACGTGGCCCCGCCATTTTGGAAAAGGGACAAAGTAAGGGAAAGACCGTTTGAACAGGTATTCCCTATCCAAAGAAGAAATCAAAACAGTTGTATATATAGCTAAAATGGAAACAAAAAACGCTAATTTCATATGAGTAGCCGCTGTCTATCATATAATAGTGCGGAGGCAAAAGCAGATAGTGAAAAAGCTCGCAATCACAGGCACTTGTTTAGAATAGCACTAGAGCTTAGCGCAATATTAAAGAAAACGGAAACTATGGAGACATCACCAAAACGGGGCCATGTTACCATGTGGAACCGACTCAACGCCGCTTATATAGTGTATACCTGACAAACAATGCTGGACACTTCAGCATTATGATTAAAACAAATGGGTATAAATTATGGCCCAAGATATATGTCACATGACGACTGGAACATGGGTGTTCTCATCAACAATATCTAGAGACCATGTTGCCTGATGTGGCCACAATGTTTCGCTTAAAGGCAACAATGGGGCACATCTGGGTAATAATCAAACATGAATTATAACATGTAACAAAAATTCAATTACAAACAATAAAAAATAGTATATAATAAATACACCCCATACACCCTTATAGGCCCTGCAGGTAAAGAGCTTCATGAGGGGTGGTTAACATAACATCCTACATAGTGCAGGCCAAGGGTGGTAGAGTGGAGTAAAAAAATACATACCAAGCTATGGCAAAGGGACACAACACGTTGTTGGCTATCCAACATGGTACCTCAAGAGTTGTCTATGAAGCAATTGACATCCACCTCTATGTTGAGGCCATGTGGTTCAAAACATCTAAGAGTATGGATCCATGTCATTTCACAGCGGGAAATACTCCTAACGAGATCACTTCCTCTCCAATGGGCTTGGTATTTGTCAATCCCCACAAAAATAGTGCCACTTGGGTCCTTATTGTGTGTGTTTAGAAAATGCTTAGAGACCGAATGGTCAGGGAACCCACTGCATATATTAGTCAAGTGTTTGTTTAAGCGTATGTGAAGTGGACGTTTAGTCCTGCCCACATATTGTAGCCCACACGGGCACTGGATCATGTAGATGACTCCCACTGTAGAGCACGTTATAAAGGATTTGATCTGGTGAACCTTAGTAGAGTATCTAGAACAAAAATTTGTGGTTCTCCTAGGGGTATGGTTACTAACCATACACACCCTACAGCGTCCACATTTAAAAAAAACTTTTAGGCCCGAAGAAAACATAGATAGGATTTTGGGTGGATCCAATACATTGGGGGCCAATTTGTTCCTCAACGATGTGGCACCCCTAAACACTACCTGGGGCTTGTCAGGCAAGATGTCATTCAAAATTCTATCGTTCTTAAGCACATGCCAATGTTTATTCAATATGTGCTTTATAGTGGCATGTTGGCATGAGTAATCGGTCACAAAGGGGTATCTATATTTGTCCACCTTGGCAGGCATAGATTTACTATTCAGTATGGCCTCTCTACTGGTGTTGGTTACTGATATCAGAGCCTCAGTCAAGACAGAGGGACTATAACCCTTTTCCAAAAATTGTTTGTTCAAGGTTTCAGCCTGTTGTGAAAACATCTCCTGATCATTGCAATTTCTCCTCAACCGGAGAAATTGACCCTTGGGGACGGCCTTCAGCCAACTAGCATGATGACAACTGTCATGGGGGATAAATGAGTTTCTGTCCGTAGTTTTAAAATAAGTGGACGTAGACAACTCGTCTCCCTCTCTCGTAATGACTAAGTCCAAAAAGTTAATAGTTTTCATGCTTGCCTCATATTTGAGAGTAATCCCGATATCATTGGTGTTGAGGAAACGCATGAACTGGGTAAGGTCATTCTCACTGCCCTCCCATAGGAGGAGGATGTCATCGATGTACCTAGCCCACAGGAGCACCTGGGGTCTAGAAGGCACATCGACCACATCCTCCTCCCACTTGGCCATAAATAAATTGGCCAAGCTAGGGGCATACTTGGCCCCCATCGCAACACCCCTATCTTGGCGATAGAACTGTCCATCATGCCAAAAGAAATTGTGGGATGCCGCATAGTGGAGTAATTCCATAATAAAAGCGATTTGCCCATCAATGAGGCCCGAATCCCTCTTTAAAAAGTGTGAGACTGCCTCTAAACCCACCTCATGGGGGATTATAGTGTATAATGATGTGACGTCAGCAGTCACAAGCCAAATATTCGGAGGAAGTGTCAAACCAGCCAATAGACCAATAATGTGGCTAGTATCTTTAACAAACGAAGGCATGGCCTTCACCAAAGGCTGGAGGTAAAAATCGATATATTTGCCCACCCGGGACGTCACAGAGTCGATGCCACTGACTATGGGACGACCCGGGGGGCAAATTGGATCCTTATGCACCTTAGGCAGGTAATACATAATTGGCACACGGGGCGCCTTGGGAACCAAAAAGGATTTCTCCTTAAGGTTAAGTATATTTGACCGGTATCCCCTGTTAACAATCTCAACCAAGGATCTCCTATACTTCTCTCCCGGATTGAGAGGGAGAGGCGTATATGTGTCCCTGTCACTTAAGATATTAGACATCTCCTGTAGGTAGTCTTGTTTATTTAAGACTACAATACCCCCCCCCCTTATCAGCGGGGCGGATCACGAGGTTCTTGTTATCACAAAGAGTTTTAATGCCCATTTCTATATCCAATTTACACCGAACTTTTTTGAATCGTAAGTTGTCCAAATCCCTAAGAGACAAATCTCTAAAAACCTTCAAGGCAGCCGGTAGTTGTCCCGGTGGATTATACGTAGAGGCGTTTGCCAGACCAGAATGGACATAGTTATGGACAGAAGTTTTGGATGGACTAAAGGGATTAGACGATATGTATCGTTGAATATTCAATTTTCGGACATACCTATGGATGTCCATGTACGTTTTAAATTTACTCATATTTTTTGGAGGGGCATATTTCAACCCTTTGTCCAATACAAGGAGTTCAGGTTCTGTTAGATTATGGGAACTTAAATTAAAGATCCCAGAATTTGTTACGTTTTTGGTCTTTTGGGGCTTAGCATTCCTCCCCCCTCTGACCCCTCTTTTAACTCTGCCAGTCTTTTTATTCCTTGCCCGGCTCGGGGAAAACCCCAATTGGGCTGGACAAAGTTCATAGATTGATTGCCATAACCAAGTTCATATGGTATAGATGGTATAGTGTGCTGGGTATTGGAAAACAAATTTTCAGTGCCCATGCTATCAATATCCCCTAGTGGTAAAAAACTGTTTTGGGTCAAGACATTGTATTCTGGTTCGAAATTACCTGTATAATGTACCACATCATTATTTCTAAATGTCTGTAAAGTATTGGAGTTAGGCCCCTGATTATATACATTGCCTCTCATAGGGCCCTGTGTATTAATCTGGCCATTATCATAACCCGGCGGAAAAAAAGGGTGGGGGGGGGGCCCGCCATAGTTTCCACGGCCCCGAGGGGGGGGTGGAGCTGATCCCCCTGTAGCACCCTGTCCCCAAAGTTGGGGCCGGTAGCCTGGGGGTGGGCCAAATTGGTTGCGTTGTGCTCCCGTCCCTCCCTGATGGTAGGGTTGTGGAGCAGAGTTTTTTTGCAAAGAACCCTTTTTATGTTTAAAATGGCTTTTGGGTGTGCCACCTGACCCCACACGGTTGTGATTATTTCTAATCCCCGGTGCTGGAGGCATATTGACAACCCCATTGGCCATTTGCGAATTGGCTGGGGTAACTTCCATCTCAGAAGGGTTTGAGTTATTAGTGTCTGTCACCAATTTCTTTTGCCACTCAAACACGATCTTAGAATGATAGTCTCCAAAGTCTCTATTGAACTTTTTCTTCTTTTTTATCTTTTGTTCCCTCTCCTCTTTTTCTAGTATCTTGAGAAGATTTCTTGATCTATCAGCATAGTCCGTACTAGACATAAAGGGAGAGAGCTTTTCTTTAATGAGTTTAACTTCATCGTCCAACTTTTTAAGTTTGGTGGCTTTGCAGTCACTTAAAAACCTCAAAAGATTAAGCCCCATGTCGTTAAAGTGTTTGTACCACCCCTCCAAATCGGTATCGCCTTTTTGGGGGGCAACTTCCCATCTTAGGCTCCGGGGAACCATCTGGTGTTTGAGGTATGTTTCTAGAAAAACCACATCCCACTGGGTATGTAGTTCAGAAATGGTGAGGTTTTTAAGTCTCATGAATAAACCTCCTATATCGCTTTCACCATCTTTGAAAGTTTCAAACACTCCCTCGGGGTTGACAACACGTGTAGCCCTAAACTCAAAAATATCCATAACCAAGGAAAAATTGATTTTAACAGAGAAAACCGTACTCTATAACCGAGTACACAAGGGGTAGCTACAATATATTGTATAAGAACAGAATATAAAAAGTGGAGAGAAAATTGCGCATACCCAATGTATACAAAAATATAAAAGCTGCGATTCAAAAATGTTATACAACATAAAATAGACTGGGAGAAGGTGAGGAATCGCGCTAGATGTGGGACAATGCCTGATAATACCACAATGTGTTATCAAACAAAACAAACAAAAAGTGATATGGAATACAAAGCCTAAAGGTTTTGATAAAGTCCACAAAATAAAATCAAATAATATATATATAAAAAAGAAGAACCTAATGAGTCAAACGTGAGCAAGAAGAGTTGAAGTCCTCTGTGTTGGTCAGTGGTTCATCTGTGGAGCCAGTGATGCTAGATTTTACAAGCTAGGTGCTGAAAACAATGTCCCATTACAGGTCACGACAGTCTTGCACTTGTAGATTTCAATGTGTAGCAAAAACTCCAAAGAAAAAAAGAAAAAAACATACATGGTGTGATACCGTTGAGGATTGTACAAGCTATTCACCCGTGAAAAATTAACTAAATTATAGACACGGGGCAGTGGCAACCCTTCACCGTGGGACACAGTACACACTGACCCTTACCAGATGATATGACCCTTTGAGGTCAAAGACAGCCTTAAGGATGATGTATAAACTTCACTTTAAATCGATCAGCTCCACCCCCCCCCTCGGGGCCGTGGAAACTATGGCGGGCCCCCCCCCCACCCTTTTTTTCCGCCGGGTTATGATAATGGCCAGATTAATACACAGGGCCCTATGAGAGGCAATGTATATAATCAGGGGCCTAACTCCAACACTTTACAGACATTTAGAAATAATGATGTGGTACAGGTAATTTCGAACCAGAATACAATGTCTTGACCCAAAACAGTTTTTTACCACTAGGGGATATTGATAGCATGGGCACTGAAAATTTGTTTTCCAATACCCAGCACACTATACCATCTATACCATATGAACTTGGTTATGGCAATCAATCTATGAACTTTGTCCAGCCCAATTGGGGTTTTCCCCGAGCCGGGCAAGGAATAAAAAGACTGGCAGAGTTAAAAGAGGGGTCAGAGGGGGGAGGAATGCTAAGCCCCAAAAGACCAAAAACGTAACAAATTCTGGGATCTTTAATTTAAGTTCCCATAATCTAACAGAACCTGAACTCCTTGTATTGGACAAAGGGTTGAAATATGCCCCTCCAAAAAATATGAGTAAATTTAAAACGTACATGGACATCCATAGGTATGTCCGAAAATTGAATATTCAACGATACATATCGTCTAATCCCTTTAGTCCATCCAAAACTTCTGTCCATAACTATGTCCATTCTGGTCTGGCAAACGCCTCTACGTATAATCCACCGGGACAACTACCGGCTGCCTTGAAGGTTTTTAGAGATTTGTCTCTTAGGGATTTGGACAACTTACGATTCAAAAAAGTTCGGTGTAAATTGGATATAGAAATGGGCATTAAAACTCTTTGTGATAACAAGAACCTCGTGATCCGCCCCGCTGATAAGGGGGGGGGGTATTGTAGTCTTAAATAAACAAGACTACCTACAGGAGATGTCTAATATCTTAAGTGACAGGGACACATATACGCCTCTCCCTCTCAATCCGGGAGAGAAGTATAGGAGATCCTTGGTTGAGATTGTTAACAGGGGATACCGGTCAAATATACTTAACCTTAAGGAGAAATCCTTTTTGGTTCCCAAGGCGCCCCGTGTGCCAATTATGTATTACCTGCCTAAGGTGCATAAGGATCCAATTTGCCCCCCGGGTCGTCCCATAGTCAGTGGCATCGACTCTGTGACGTCCCGGGTGGGCAAATATATCGATTTTTACCTCCAGCCTTTGGTGAAGGCCATGCCTTCGTTTGTTAAAGATACTAGCCACATTATTGGTCTATTGGCTGGTTTGACACTTCCTCCGAATGTTTGGCTTGTGACTGCTGACGTCACATCATTATACACTATAATCCCCCATGAGGTGGGTTTAGAGGCAGTCTCACACTTTTTAAAGAGGGATTCGGGCCTCATTGATGGGCAAATCGCTTTTATTATGGAATTACTCCACTATGCGGCATCCCACAATTTCTTTTGGCATGATGGACAGTTCTATCGCCAAGATAGGGGTGTTGCGATGGGGGCCAAGTATGCCCCTAGCTTGGCCAATTTATTTATGGCCAAGTGGGAGGAGGATGTGGTCGATGTGCCTTCTAGACCCCAGGTGCTCCTGTGGGCTAGGTACATCGATGACATCCTCCTCCTATGGGAGGGCAGTGAGAATGACCTTACCCAGTTCATGCGTTTCCTCAACACCAATGATATCGGGATTACTCTCAAATATGAGGCAAGCATGAAAACTATTAACTTTTTGGACTTAGTCATTACGAGAGAGGGAGACGAGTTGTCTACGTCCACTTATTTTAAAACTACGGACAGAAACTCATTTATCCCCCATGACAGTTGTCATCATGCTAGTTGGCTGAAGGCCGTCCCCAAGGGTCAATTTCTCCGGTTGAGGAGAAATTGCAATGATCAGGAGATGTTTTCACAACAGGCTGAAACCTTGAACAAACAATTTTTGGAAAAGGGTTATAGTCCCTCTGTCTTGACTGAGGCTCTGATATCAGTAACCAACACCAGTAGAGAGGCCATACTGAATAGTAAATCTATGCCTGCCAAGGTGGACAAATATAGATACCCCTTTGTGACCGATTACTCATGCCAACATGCCACTATAAAGCACATATTGAATAAACATTGGCATGTGCTTAAGAACGATAGAATTTTGAATTTTGACATCTTGCCTGACAAGCCCCAGGTAGTGTTTAGGGGTGCCACATCGTTGAGGAACAAATTGGCCCCCAATGTATTGGATCCACCCAAAATCCTATCTATGTTTTCTTCGGGCCTAAAAGGTTTTTTTAAATGTGGACGCTGTAGGGTGTGTATGGTTAGTAACCATACCCCTAGGAGAACCACAAATTTTTGTTCTAGATACTCTACTAAGGTTCACCAGATCAAATCCTTTATAACGTGCTCTACAGTGGGAGTCATCTACATGATCCAGTGCCCGTGTGGGCTACAATATGTGGGCAGGACTAAACGTCCACTTCACATACGCTTAAACGAACACTTGACTAATATATGCAGTGGGTTCCCTGACCATTCGGTCTCTAAGCATTTTCTAAACACACACAATAAGGACCCAAGTGGCACTATTTTTGTGGGGATTGACAAATACCAAGCCCATTGGAGAGGAAGTGATCTCGTTAGGAGTATTTCCCGCTGTGAAATGACATGGATCCATACTCTTAGATGTTTTGAACCACATGGCCTCAACATAGAGGTGGATGTCAATTGCTTCATAGACAACTCTTGAGGTACCATGTTGGATAGCCAACAACGTGTTGTGTCCCTTTGCCATAGCTTGGTATGTATTTTTTTACTCCACTCTACCACCCTTGGCCTGCACTATGTAGGATGTTATGTTAACCACCCCTCATGAAGCTCTTTACCTGCAGGGCCTATAAGGGTGTATGGGGTGTATTTATTATATACTATTTTTTATTGTTTGTAATTGAATTTTTGTTACATGTTATAATTCATGTTTGATTATTACCCAGATGTGCCCCATTGTTGCCTTTAAGCGAAACATTGTGGCCACATCAGGCAACATGGTCTCTAGATATTGTTGATGAGAACACCCATGTTCCAGTCGTCATGTGACATATATCTTGGGCCATAATTTATACCCATTTGTTTTAATCATAATGCTGAAGTGTCCAGCATTGTTTGTCAGGTATACACTATATAAGCGGCGTTGAGTCGGTTCCACATGGTAACATGGCCCCGTTTTGGTGATGTCTCCATAGTTTCCGTTTTCTTTAATATTGCGCTAAGCTCTAGTGCTATTCTAAACAAGTGCCTGTGATTGCGAGCTTTTTCACTATCTGCTTTTGCCTCCGCACTATTATATGATAGACAGCGGCTACTCATATGAAATTAGCGTTTTTTGTTTCCATTTTAGCTATATATACAACTGTTTTGATTTCTTCTTTGGATAGGGAATACCTGTTCAAACGGTCTTTCCCTTACTTTGTCCCTTTTCCAAAATGGCGGGGCCACGTCTATGTGAAACTGACTCCGCCCGCTGAGGGCTCTTATGCGATGACGTGGTGCGTCGTCCTTATCCCGTGACCAAGTCTTTTGTGAAGACGAAACGTTGGGAGGAGACGTTTCCACGTCATCGCAACTACACGAGGGGACGTACGCGTTCCACAAGCCGGCCGGCATCTTTTATTACACGCCTCGAATCTGCATTTGTTTGTAAGTGCACTCTTTTGGCTTTTTAGAATAAACTTTTTTACGGATTTACACTATTTTAGTTTTTTTTGCTTCCATGCTGTGACGTATTGACAATTGGTTTCTGACGTGCTGAAGAACAGTGTATTCACCCCGTTGCTGCCTATATTGATCCTAGAGTGGATCCTATTGTCTGGTAAGGGTCAGTGTGCTTATTTGGTGGTGGTACCAGCACTTCCCTTCCTCACAGTTTGTGCTGTTTTTCTTCACGGGTGATTACGACCTATTTCCATACAATCTATACTATGAAAAGTCTTCTTTGTTTTTTTTCACTGAGGAAAACATCATTATGACGATTTAAAGTGAAGTTTATACATCATCCTTAAGGCTGTCTTTGACCTCAAAGGGTCATATCATCTGGTAAGGGTCAGTGTGTACTGTGTCCCACGGTGAAGGGTTGCCACTGCCCCGTGTCTATAATTTAGTTAATTTTTCACGGGTGAATAGCTTGTACAATCCTCAACGGTATCACACCATGTATGTTTTTTTCTTTTTTTCTTTGGAGTTTTTGCTACACATTGAAATCTACAAGTGCAAGACTGTCGTGACCTGTAATGGGACATTGTTTTCAGCACCTAGCTTGTAAAATCTAGCATCACTGGCTCCACAGATGAACCACTGACCAACACAGAGGACTTCAACTCTTCTTGCTCACGTTTGACTCATTAGGTTCTTCTTTTTTATATATATATTATTTGATTTTATTTTGTGGACTTTATCAAAACCTTTAGGCTTTGTATTCCATATCACTTTTTGTTTGTTTTGTTTGATAACACATTGTGGTATTATCAGGCATTGTCCCACATCTAGCGCGATTCCTCACCTTCTCCCAATGCAATATGGTAACTTGAAGGCCTTTTGTACACAGTTACTGTACAGAACTTCCCCTACTTTGATTAATTAGTTAATTTTAAATACATTTTTAATTAGCTCACTTATTTTAGGCATCATCTGCAACAACAATTACATTTTTGTGAGATACTCCCAAAGGGTTAATTACTTCTAACGGGGTGGAGACTGCCACTCTCCTCATTAGAACACTGCAAGTTCATCATCTGATTAATAATGAAAAAGTCAATCCCATTCAGATTCACTCTGCCAATTGACATAATCAAACCAGGAGCTATTCCTTCATTGCAGAAACTTGTAGCAATCTGCGTCAAAGTTTGGTAAAAAATCTTTGCAATGCACAATCATCACCCAGAGGGATTCTTTTTTTTCTCTTCAAAAGTGGAGAACTCTTTAAAACAGTGTGATTTAGTTGGAATAAGCATGTTACACAGAGCCTGGTTTTTAATAGTCATTAAACCCTGATGCACATGATTTAGAGTACTGTATGTATAGTGTATTGTATCATTAAAACTATGGTCCATATATTGGTTAATTGTAATGTTTGTAAATACCCTTTTAAGGCATTTCTAAATCAGTCATGTGATCTTTCTGTGTGGATGTGTGGATAGAGCTTTGTCAGTCATGTGAATAATTTAGAAAATAATAAACTAAATGTAAATAGCATTATGAAAGCAATTCAAGTCTTAATTCATAGACATTAAATATGAAAAGTATTTCATGTGTCTTATTTAAATAAAGTTTTTTCACATTTAACCACTTGCCAACCGGGCCATAGTTGCATAGTTAGTGAGGTTAAAAAAAAGACACAAGTCCATCTAGTTCAACCAAAAAATAATAATAATATCACCCAATCCCATATACACAATCCTATACCCAAAGTTGACCATAAAAATTTGAAAATCCCCAGCAAAGCATGATCCAATTTGCTACTGTATAGCAGGGGGAAAAAATCCTTCCTGATCCACTGAGAGGCAATCGGATTTTCCCTGGATCAACTTTACCTATAAATGTTAGTACCCAGTTATATTATGTACATTTAGAAAATAATCCAGGCCTTTTTTAAAGCAATATACTAATGCCCTGTACACACAATCACTTTTTGTGATGAAAAAAAATGACATTTTTCTTCATGAAAAAAAATGACATTTTTCAAACTTCATTTTTAAAAATGACGTTGCGTACACACCATCATTTTTGGAAAATAATGAACAAAGTGACGGCACTCTAAAGGGGAAGTTCTATTTGCCTTGAGGCTGCTTTTAGCTGGTTACTTGTTAGTAAAAGACGATTCCTGCTTTTTTGTCTGTAATGCCGCGTACACACGGTCGTTTTTTGCGATGAAAAAAAACGAAGTTTTTTAAAACGTCATTTAAATTGATCGTGTGTGAGCAAAACGTCGTTTTTTGTCTTCAAGAAAACGACCAAAAAAAAATTCCAACATGCTTGAATTTTTTGTGTCGTTTTTCAAAACGTCGTTTTTTGTTTCACAAAAAGTCACCGTGTGTAGCAAAAACGTCTTTCAAAACGACGTTTTTCAACCCGCGCATGCCCAGAAGCTAGTTATGAAGCGAGCTTCAATGGAAAAGAGTGGTGAACGTAACCTCGTTTTTTGTGAAAAAAACGATGGTGTGTATGCAACATCGTCTTTGAAAGTGACGTTTCAAAAACGTCGTTTTTTACTTCACAAAAAACGTCGTTTTTTTTCATCGCAAAAAACGACCGTGTGTACGCGGCATTACAGCGTGATGAATGTGCTTACTCCATTGTGAATGGTAGTTTTACCTCCCGTCTCCTAACTTGCTTCTGGGCATGTGCGGGTTTAAAACGTCATTTTTTACGTAGTTTTGCCCACACACCATCATTTTTTATGACACAAAAAATGACATTTTGAAAAATGACATAAAAAATTCGAGCATGTTGGAATTTTTTTTTGGTCATTTTTCAGAAGACATAAAATGACATTTTGGCCACACACCATCATTTTAAATGACATTTTTAAAAATGTCATTTTTTTTCATCACAAAAAGTGATGGTGTGTACGCGGCATAAGTCTATTCCACATTTTCACAGCTCTTTCCATATTTGGAGGTGAAATCTCTTTTCCTCTATATAAAGAGTGCCCCATTTTCCGCTGTGATGACCCTAAAGTGAATAACTCAACACTAAGTTCACTAAATGGACCACTTATGTATTTGTACCTATATATAGCCGAATACAGCGTGGTCGGATAATTCAGGGAGGGCTTGATAGGACGTCCTAAAAGAATTGCGGGAATATCCGTGACTCAGTGCATCACGGCTCACAGTAAAGACCCGATGACAGTGGCCCTTTACCACGTGATTGCTTCATTAAATGACAGTTATCAGGTGTAAACAAGCGGGCGCATGCCCAGCTTAGCTCTTAGATCAGGTGCAGCAGTGCTGTGTGCTGGACCTGTAGTGACAACAGCGCTGATCTGTGACAATTCATGCACTCATCCAATGCGCAGCCATCCTCATCCATGCTCAGCCATCCCCATCCATACTCAGCCATCCCAATCCATACTCAGCCATCCCCATCCATACTCAGCCATCACTATCTATACTCAGCCATCCCTATCCATACTCAG
This sequence comes from Rana kukunoris, assembly GCA_029574335.1. Lineage (NCBI taxonomy): Eukaryota > Metazoa > Chordata > Amphibia > Anura > Ranidae > Rana > Rana kukunoris. The sequence goes on from CM056060.1 coordinate 69,028,760, forward strand.
CCATTCCTATCCATACTCAGCCATCCCCATCCGTGCTTAGTCATCCCCATCCACAGCTCATCCATCCCCATCCATGGCTCATCCATCCATGGCTCAGCCATCCCCATCCATGGCTCTGTCATCCTCATCCATGCTCAGTCATCCCAATCTAAGGTTTATCCATCCCCATCCAGAGCTCATTCATCCCCATCCATGGTTCATTTATGCCTCATTCATGCTCATCCATGCCACATAAGTTCTCATCCGTGCCACATCCATGCCACTACAGTGCCCATCACTGCCACTACAGTGCCTCACAAATGTGTAATAGGTAGTCAAATTAGATTTGAAATGTATCCCCCTAGAATGCCTGATGGTGCTCCCTGCATGTTGGGCCTCTGTATGTGGCCAGGCTGTGTAAAAGTCTCACACATGTGGTATTTTAATACTCAGGAGAAGTAGAAGAATGTATTTCAGGGTGTAACTTGTGGTATGCAGATGTTGTGTGTGAGAAATAACCTGTTAATATGACAATTTTCATTTTGCAAAGAAGTGTGGGAAAAAAATGACTTAAAAAAAAAAACTCACCATGGCTCATACTAAATACTTTGGAATGTCTGCTTTCCAAAAAGGGGTAATTTGGGGGTATTTGTACTTTCCTGGCTTGTAAGTATCTAAAGAAATGAGATGTCATTTAGTATCAAAAGAAATGAGAGGCCGTCAGTACATCAGGTGTGATCAATTTTCCGTGATTGGCATCATAGCTTGTAGACTCCGAGTCAGACTCGGACTCGCCTTGCAGCATCCATAGGCAGTGTTTACTTACCTTGTCCCTGAATCCAGCGATGCATCCCCGCTGTGTGAGCGAGCCGCGTCCTTGCTCGATTCACACAGTGACTGTGTGTCGCCGACCTCCATTCCCTGCGACGTTACGACGCACGGGGGCGGAGAAAAAAAAGTTAACAAACACAGTACATACAGTATACTGTAATCTTATAGATTACAGTACTGTAAGTACAAAATAAACACCCCCTTTTCCCTAGTGGTCTGCCCAGTGCCCAGCATGTACTTTTATAAAATAAAAACTGTTCTTTCTGCCTGCAAAATGTAGATTGTTCATAGGAACCAAAGTGTCCCTTTATGTCAAAAATGATTTTAGAGCAGCTAGAAAACAGTGATAATAAATTATAATCACTTGCAGAATTGAGCGATAGCGATTTGTGGGGAAATTCGTCATAAAAAAATAAAAGTAATGACAGCGACAATTCTGCAACGGAGCAAATTTCTGTGTTTTTGAGTTGATTACATTATTGAATAATTTTATTGAATAATTTTTATTATAATTATATTAATATTTGTTATAATTATTAATAATTATTTATTATATTATAATTTATATATATATTTTTTTTAAATCATACCCGGGATGCCTATTAGACTCTTGGTCAGATTTAAGTGTGTTATTCCTAAGAATTGCAGGCCTACAATATAAAACGCCAAATTTCCTTACAAATAATGGTACCGCTTTCAGCACCTAAAATCTAAAATAATCATACCACCAGGGAGGTTAATATTGACAGCCCACATAATCAGATATACAGTATTATATTATTATTAATATTATTATGTAGGATTTAGTTTAGGCAGCACTTACAGTATAACTTTTAAATCTTAAAGAGGAAGTCAGCAACTACAAATACTGCAGCTGCTGACTTTTTAAACTCAGGTGCTTACCGACCCATGGAGTTTACCACTGTCTTCCCACAGCTGTTTCTTTTTACTACTGCAGGTCCTGGGCACTGCCATCTTGAATTTGGATGCTGGCTATGAATTCTTTAGGGGGAGGGGAAGGGGGGTGACTATTGGGGGGAATGAGTGGTATTTTGCTTCTGAATGAAGTTCCACTTTAGGATAGAATTTACTGTGACCAAAATTTGTTCCTCCATCTGGGAACTAAGATAATTTATAACTCAAGTGTATGCATGTAATGCAAGGAAGTTGAATTATGTTTCTGGTGCAGTTATTGTTTCAGGGTACCTAACCATGTCCTGTGATAGGGTTGAGCTCTTCCTCCAAGACACACTTTGAATAGCTATAAGACCCCATTCACACCTGAACGTTTGGTATCTTGAAGCTTGATGCTTCAAAACGCTGGAACAGAAAAAAAACAATTATTCTTTATGGAGATGGTTCATGTTTCCACTCCAAGTTGCCTGAAGTTCAAAAAAGTTCTGCAGCTTTTTTGTTAGCTCAAATCCCCTTCCGGGAGCAAACAACTCTTTCGCCATTCCTACTGATGCCATCACTGGGGCACTATTCTTACCTTGATACCAACAATGGGGCACTATTTTCTTCTACTCCCACTGGCCACAGTTTGGCCAACTAAAACCTTAAGGAGAGAAAACTGGCCCTTTGGAGACCCCTGTTCTAGCAGGTGCACTGTAGTGGCATTCATTCTTAAAGTGGTATTCTTATATAAGTAAGGTTCTCCTTTTAAAAAAAATACAAACATATTATACTTGCCTGATTTGTGCAGTGGTTTTGCACAGAGCAGCCCCGATCCCCCTCTTCTCAGGTCCCCCCTCAACGCATTTCTGGTCCCTCTTGCTTGACCAGTGCCCCCATAGCAAGCCACTTGATATGGGGGCACTGGTGCTTGCTCGCTTTCGAGCCCTGCTCTATTAGTCCATAAGATACAGAGCCGTGTCTTGGCCCCACCCCTTGCTCTTTCCTCATTGGCTCACTGGCTGTGATTGACAGCTATTTTCTCAGACAATGAGGAGAGGGAGTCCTAGGACAGCCAAGGCTGTGTTCCTGTATGGGAACATTCATGTTCAGCTGGTGGCTTTTTTTTTTTTGCTCGTGTTGGCATTTTTATGTTTTTTTTTTTTTTTTATAAAGAACTGTTCCTGTGTTTTTATTAACTCTTTGAACACTTTAAGGTGAATGAATAGAGGTACTCCATACTCATTCACATGGATGGGCCGGGATCTGGGGGCCCCCTTATTAAAGGGGGCTTCTAGATTCCGATAAGTCCTCCGCCCCCAGAGGCCTTTGTCCCCATCAACAAGGTGCTTTTGGGGCTGCCCCAAAGCACCCCCCCCCCATGTTGAGGGCACGTGGCCTGGTATGGTTCAGGAGAGAGGGTACTCATCCCCCTTTTTGGCTGCCAGAATGCATGCTTGGATAAGGGCCTGGTATGTATTTTGGGGGGACCCCACACCATTTTTTCTTTTTCAATTTTGACGTGAGGCTACCCTTACTCTTACATAACCAGATCACCCTGCCCCCATGTCTGTTTTTTGGGCGAGTGTCATTCCCGAATGACAAATAAACATGGGGGCGAGGTTACCCAGTGACAGCACCGGGTGATCATGCCCCATAATGACACTTGCCCAATGAGAGGTAGACATAGGGGCGGGGTCAACCAGTGATGTCACCAGGTAACTCCCGCCCCTATTGTTACCTATCATTCAGCTGTGTCCCTTGGCGGGAACAGCCGTGTTCAGCAGGCGGCGTTCTTTTTTTGTTGTTCGGGGTGATTTTTTATGTTTTTTTTTTTTAAATAAAGGATTTGTCAAAAACTGTTGTGTTTTTAATAACTTTGACTTTGTTAGGGAATAAACAAAATAAAACATTTCAATGTAATCCATTGTTCATTTGGAGATTCGACTACATCTAAATCTCCACATAACCAAAAATTCACTGAATTTAGATTGGGACTGATATGAATTGCACATGTCTATATTTGATTAAACCCCTGAGAAAACCAAGGTGATGACTACAAAGTTACATGGCTGAGACGACAGGCTCCCCCAGTATTTTTTTTTCCTTTTTTGTTTAGTCCTTTATCAAGTTTAAGGTGAGAACTTGCCCTTTTTGCCACAGCTTATCCTACCTATCTAAAGAACACGCTAGTCTACTTGGAGCCCCAAAGTCCATCAATCTTCCACTCAGGGTGCAATCACATATCAGCAACATTCCCAGAATATTCCCTTTTTCACAGGGATAATTTCGGGGGCAAAAGTCACGTCTAATAGTCACAGTTCAGATGGGAGAATATGTCCACAATCTGGGCTTTATGTAAGAGTGGCAAGAAGAAAGTCATTGTTGAAAGAAAGCCATAAAAAGTCCAGTTTGTAGTTTGCGAGAAGCCATGTTAGGGCTGAGTCTGTTAAAGGGGTTGTAAAGGATTTTTTTTTCCCTAAATAGCTTCCTTTACCTTAGTGCAGTCCTCCTTCACTTACCTCATCCTTCGATTTTGCTTTTAAATGTCCTTATTAATTCTGAGAAATGCTCACTTCCTGTTCTTCTGTCTGTAACTCAACACCGTAATGCAAGGCTTTCTCCCTGGTGTGGAGAAAGCCTCTTGAGGGGGCAAGCAGGCAAGTCAGGACACATTCTACTTTGCAGATAGAGAAAGGAGCTGTGTGTTAGTGGGCGTCCTGACACTCCTGCTCGCCCCCTCCCCCCTCAAGAGGCTTTCTCCACACCAGGAAGAAAGCCTTGCATTACAGTGTGGAGTTACAGACAGAAGAACAGGAAGTGAGCATTTCTCAGAAGAGATAAGGACATTTAAAAGCAAAATGGAAGGATGAGGTAAGTGAAGGAGACTGCACTAAGGTAAAGGAAGCTGTTTAGGGAAAAATGTTTTTCCTTTACATCCCCTTTAAGCCTTCCTTGACCTGTTTTGTTATGTGGACCTGTTGGCATTGCTTGCTGTGTCGCACTACCCTTAGTTGGACTGCTTTTGGATGCCTTGGTGGACTAGGAAATAGGATTTTGATTTACCAGTAAAATTAAATTCAGAGTACAGTACAGGACACGGCACCATCCCCTCTGTTCTAAATGCACCTGGCAGCATCTTAAAGCTGTACTACAGGCAGGTAAAGAAAATTAAAAGAAAGTGCTGTATCTTCCCATGCTGCAAGAGCTAATATTTTTTTTTTTCAGGGGGTCGTTGCTCTTACAGTGGAACCTCGGATTGTGAGTAACACGGTTAACGAGCGTTTCGCAATACGAGCACTGTATTTTTTTAAATCGTAACTCGGTTTGTGAGTGTTGTCTCGCAAAACAAGCACGATTTAGGCCAAATCGTTGTGTAGTGCCGCGTTTGGCCTGAGGTGGGGGGCGCCCTAGCCGAACAGAAATGCACGGAAAGGCCAAAGGACAGCTCGGCTGACCTCGGCAAACGTCGGGAACGGAATCTTTCTGAGGTTTGCAGAGGTCAGCTGATGTGTCCTCAGGCCTTTCTGTCCATTTTGCGGTATTGCATGCCATTGAAGTCACTGCGGAACAAATTATTTTTATTTCCATTGACTTCAATGGGGAAACTTACTTTGGATTACGAGCATTCTCCTGGAACATATTATGCTCGTAATCCAAGGTTTCACTGTTTTCCACTGTATTTGCTTTTAAGTAGTTGTAAAGGCTTAAGGTTTTTTATCTTCATGCATTCTTTGCATGAAGGTAAAAAACCTTCTCTGTTCTCCAGTGATGTGCATGAGATCCCTGGCTCTCCAGGGACTCTCCCTCTTTATTGGCTGAAAAAGCAGCTCCCGCCGCTGTCAATCACAGCCAGTAAACTAATGAGAAGCGAGAGGGGCGGGTCGAGCCGTGACTTTGTGTGTGAATGGGCATGCACAGGAGTCGTTTAGGAGCGAGCCTGCCTGGGTGCCCCCCATAGCAAGCTGCACAGGGCAGGTAAGTATGACATGTTTATTATTTTAATGTAAAAAAATCCAAAGCTTTAATGCCCCGTTAAGTAAATTAACCCCATTGTGTTTTAAAATGATCTTATCCTTTATTGGTTTGCCATCTCACTGAAGATCACTATAGTTATCCATATTCTCCACCATGAAGATATCTAATTACAATGCAAATGTGCCCTTTTGTCCATAGGGTATGTAATAAGGTGAAATAATTAGCTTTTGTCCTACTGTCACAGGCTTTCTCTCTGCTGTCAACTAGTCAAACAGAGCTGCTTAGTCTCTTCAATATCATATGAAATCGTATACAGTGTGGGACCAGTGGTCTGAGAGCAACGACCCCCTAGAAAAAAACGAGTCATTAGCACTTACAGCATGGGAAGAGGGGGTACGGCCTTTTCATTTTTGAATGCATCCTGAATGCATGCACAGTAAAATGTTCACACCACCGCATTCAGTTCCAGGTATTTCAAGAAACGCACAGCAGCATGCATTTTTTTTTGCACCAGAACATGCATCAGAATGCACACAAATGCATACATGCTAGATTTTTTAAAGTATAAAATAAACAAAAGACAAAACAAACTGGAACGCCTTTAAAAAAACGCATGTAAATGCACCAAATTTGGTGTGAACTATAGTCCACCTTTCTGACCATGTTTTATGTTCCACCCATTCAATACTACAATCAATGAAATCAGTTGCGAAATATAAAGTCTGCATATACATTTTAAGTGTTTTCTTTAGTAGAATCAGGCAGTGACTTTAACTGCCTTTGGCTGATTAAGCAACTAAACAGGTATAGCTACCCCCCCCCCCCCCCGTTACCCTTTAACTGAATGCCCTTCCTCCCCACCACATAGGGTGAAAATACGTAATGGAATTTGTAATAGGGGGAGGGGGATGTTGAAATTCAGAGGATTGAACAAAGGGGTTTATTTAAAGCAAGAACGTTCTGCTCCAAAGTCACAGTGAGTATGACCTCAAAAGCACAGCAAGGCCACCTGAGGAGTTGTGTGGGGGAGGGAAGCATATGAGGAGGATGTCAAGCTTCAATAGTCCACTTTGTTCTTTATAACTCATGAGATGCTCATTATTCTGAATATCTGTATTGCAACAGAATAGCATTTTAAGTTTCGGTGTAGACTGTACATTGTAGCAATTTTGTGGATCCACAGTGTTTGTTATTATATATCACAGGAACTGTAGGCACCCCAGGGTCTTTTATGTAAAGCTGGCCATACACATATGATGGAATAAAATCAGACAGATTTCCCCATCCACACTACACAGCATGCAAATAAAACATATCATGCATGCATATATGCATCACATGTTCTTGCAAAAGTACAACTGGGGGAGTCAATGATTGAGAAGGATCTGGATGTTCTGAAAGATCCTAGACCCAATAACATAACACAATGTCAAGCTGCAGATTCTAAAGCAAGCAAAGTACTTTCTTGCGTTATTAAAAAGAGGGGCATACCGTATATACTCGGGTATAAGTCAACCCGAGTATAAGCGGAGGCACCTAATTTTACCACAAAAAAAATGGGAAAACATATTGACTAGAGTATAAGCCTAGGGTGAGAACAGCAGCAGCTACTGTAAGCGGAAAAGAGGGTCAACAATACCCATTTGCACACCTCCCTGTGCCCATTTGCACGCCTCGCTGTGCCCAACCTCACTGTGCCCAATGCAACCTCACTGTGTCCATTACAACCTTTCTGTGCCCATTAAAACCTTACTGTCTCCATTGCAGCGCACCTGAAATTCTTGACAGGCTGCGCTGCGGGCGTCCATTTTTTAAAACTCGCAGCTTCCCCCTGGTCCCGTCCTGTTCCGTGATAGGCTTTTGACACAGTGTTTAGTGTTTTGCCAATCACAGACATTCTTTGATTCTCGGACAAGAGAAGGTCTGTGATTGGCGGAACACTTAACACAGTGTCTGCTGGGAAACTGAGTCCGAGAATAAAAGAGCATCCGTGATAGGCAGAACACTGAACACAGTGTCAAACGCCTATCACGGAACGGAACAAGACCAGGGGGAGGCCGCGAGTTTTAAAAATGGACGCCAACAGCCCCTCAGGTACACTGACTCGAGTATAAGCCAAGAGGGGTATTTTTAGCCCTAAAAAAAGGGCTGAAAAACTTGGCCTTTACGCGAGTACATACGGTAATCTTGATCCATCACAAAGCACATGATATATGCGGTTCAGGATGTTGCGGAACTGGGGAGTGTGCAGAGAGGGGCAACTAAACTGAGAAGAGAAATAGAGAACCTCAGCTATGAAAGTGCTTCTAAAGGTTCATATTTCTTTTCGATAATAAACATGTTATACTTGCCTGCTCTGTACAGTGGGTTTTGCGCAAAAAAAACCAGATCCTCAACTTTTTGGGTCCCCCTAGCACCTCCCCCTGCCGAGTGCCCCCAATAGCAAGCTGCTTGCAATGGGGGCATTCAAGAAGGCCTGCTCCCAAGATGCACTGAGAATTTGTTTTTATTTTAATGTATAGAAAGCATTAAGGTAAAAATCTTCTGCCTTTAAAAACACTTTAAATTGGAACTTTCCCCAAAACAACTTGCTTCTTGCTGAAGCCCAGAACCCCCAAACAGCAGTAAATAATAAAGTGGAACCAGAGGCGTAACTAGAACCTTCAGTGCCCCGGTGCAAGAAACCATGATGGGCCCCCCTGACCCACCCTTCCATCCGTGCCCCGGGCTTCTAATTTTGGGGAATCCATGAACCCTGCTTCCCGCATGCCCTCTTAACTAAGCTGAATTTATTCTCCATTGGAAAGCGGTCATGGGGATTACCTTGTATAAATACATTAGTAAGCTACATAGTGTAAAACAGTTGTTTTATTCAAAGCCATTGCAAAGGACAAGGGTCATTCCGTTTTTGTCTGCATTTTTACAGTGAACTGTGGTGGACCAGTATTGTACTGAGAGATGTAAACTGACTTGTGTCTGTTTGTGGGCAGGTTCAGTGGCAGAAAACACTCAGGCCACGTACACACGACCGAGAAACTTGAAGAGCGAAACACATCGTTTTCCCCGTCGAGTTCCTTGTTTGGCTGTCAAAAAACTAGTCGAGCCAAATTTTCCCATTGCCCGTCGAGGAAATAGAGAACATGCTCTCTTTTTGGCTCGACGAGTTCCTCGACAGTTTTCTAGGCGAAAAGTGTATACGGTTTTCTCGGCAGAATACGTCTCCCATTGAGTTTCTTGCTGAATTCTGCCGAGGAAACCGGTCGTGTGTACGCGGCCTCAGAGTCCCAGTGCAGAGAAACAGAAATATACTGTAACAGAAGTTTGGCAATACAGGACAGACCCAGTGGGAAGGCAACCCAACCAGGAGAACTCACAGCATGTAACAGTCAGTAAAAGTAGGTCTCAGGTGTGCCGACGAGATCATCTATCTCGTGGGTGGAATGCAGCCTGGATAGTCCATACCCAGGTGGGGAGGCTTTCAGATAGGATGGCTCACCCCTGCCCTTTTCCTACTCCTCTAGAACCTCTCTCGGATGCTAAGCACTTTCTCTGCACTTTTTCTCTCTTAAAGGGGCGTTCCAGCCTTTTTTTATGTTTATTAAAAGTCAGCAGCAACAAAAAGTGTAGCTGCTGGCTTTTAATAAACAGACACTTACAGACACAGACGCGCCGGCCGGGGCTCCGCTCCTCTCCCCCCCTCTCCAGCCGGCGTCTTCATTCCAACTGTGGGCACCCGGCCGTGACAGCTTTTGGCTTCACGGCCGGGCACCCACTGTGCATGCGCGAGCGTCACTGCGCATGCGCTAGCGGCGCTGTGCTGTCCGATTGGACAGGCGATCTCCTACAGGGAGGGGCTGCAGTAATGCGATTAAGCTATTTGCCTTACCAGCCCCTCGGCGGAAGGAGGAAGTGGGACAATGGTCCCAAAAATGATGATCGCCGCCATTACTAGAAAAAAAATGCCAAAAAACTATCCCCGATTTTTTTTTATACCAAAAATATGTAGAAGATAATGTATCGGCCTAAACTGAGGCAAAATAATGTTTTCAGCTACGAGCAAGCATCACATGATGTGAAACATGTCAGCCCTTTTCTCCTTGTCCACTCACCGTTTTTGACTGCATGCATTTTGGCTGTTTTTTTTTTTTTGAGTGTTACATAGTTGTTAAAGCGGAGTTCCACCCAAAAATGGAACTTCCGCTTTTCAGAACCCTCCCCCCTTCCGGTGTCACATTTGGCACCTTTCAGGGGGGAGGGGGGTAAGGGCAGCAGAGAGATGAGCAATTGCTCGTTTTCTGCTGCTGACATCGTGGGCGTGCTGGACAGGTAAGTGTGCATTTATTAAAAGTCAGCAGCTGCAGTATTTGCAAATTCATCTTCCCCATCTGAATGGGTGTCTGTGTTAGGTTAAGGAGACAGCAGAGTAGAAGTTACAAGTACCATCTTGACCAAAGCCTCATACACACAATCGGAATTTCCACAGACAAAGAGTAGGACCTTTGTCTGAAAGGTGTTGGCCAAAAACTTGCCTTGCATACAAATGGCACACAATTGTTGGCCAACAAACACAAACATAATTACATACTACGTGAAATTTCAGCTCTTTGGGCACCTTCTGCTAATGTCGTGTTTGGTGAGCATTGATTCCGAGCATGCGTGTTTGTACTTTTGTCCGACAGACTTGTGTACACACAGACCATTGTCCTAAGAAAATTTTAAAGTCTTTCATCCAACATTCGTCCACAAATTTTTTTTTTATATTGAAATTTTATTGTTTGCTCATGCTTAACCACTAGCCGACCAGCCGCCGTCGTTCTACGGCGGCAGGTCGGCTCTCCTGGGCGAGAGCCCGTAGCTCTACGTCGGGACATTCGCGGCCACTAGGGGGCGCGTGCGTGCCGCCGGCGGCCCGCGCGCGCCCTCTGCTCGCCCCCGAGCCCCGCGCGCGCGGCAGGCGCGATCGCCGCCGGGCACGCGTGCTCGTTCGTTACAGAGCGGGGAACGGGAGGTATGTGTGTAAACACATTCCTCTCGTTCCTGTCAGCAGGGGAAACGCTGATCCTCCGTTCATACAATGTATGAACGGAAGATCAGTGATTTCCCCTAGTGAGTCAACCCCCCCATACAGTTAGAACACAAATAGGAACACACTTAACCCCTTCCCCGCCCCCTAGTGTTAACCCCTTCACTGCCAATGGCATTTTTATAGTAATCCAATGCATTTTTATAGCATTGATCGCTATAAAAATGCCAATGGTCCCAAAAATTTGTCAAAAGTGTCCGATGTGTCCGCCATAATATCGCAGTACCGAAAAAAAACGCTGATCGCCGCCATTACTAGTAAAAAAAATATATTAATAAAAATGCCATAAAACTACCTCCTTTTTTGTAAACGCTACAAATTTTGCGCAAACCAATCAATAAACGCTAATTGCGATTTTTTTTTTACGAAAAATATGTAGAAGAATACGTATCGGCCTAAACTGAGGAAAAAATATGTTTTTTTATATCTTTTTTGGGGATATTTATTATAAAAATATTGCATTTTTTTCAAAATAGTCGCTCTATTTTTGTTTATAGCGCAAAAAATAAAAACCGCAGAGATGATCAAATACCACCAAAAGAAAGCTCTATTTGTGGGAAAAAAAGGACGCCAATTTTGTTTGGGAGCCACGTCGCACGACCGCGCAATTGTCAGTTAAAGCGACGCAGTGCCGAATCACAAAAAGTGCTCTGGTCTTTGGACAGCAATATGGTCCGGGGCTAAAGTGGTTAAATAAAGACATCGTTTTCCGATGAGTGCGGCGATCCAGGATTTTTTCCTTCATCCCATGCTAATTGTGCACAGCCAGCACCCTCTTGGTTTGTTTGGGACGGAAGCAACGGGGATTATTTGTTTTATGGAGCGGTACACTTCTCTTTGCCTTACCAGCCCCTCGGCGGAAGGAGGAAGTGGGACAATGGTCCCAAAAATGATGATCGCCGCCATTACTAGAAAAAAATAATTATTAATAAAAATGCCATAAAACTATCCCCGATTTTTTTTTTTACCAAAAATATGTAGAAGATAACGTATCGGCCTAAACTGAGGCAAAATAATGTTTTTTATATATTTTTGGGGGATATTTATTATAGAAAAAAAGTAAAAAAAAAAAATTCTAAATTGTTGCTCTATTTTTGTTTATAGCAAACCTTGTTAAAACATTAAAACCGCAGAGGTGATCAAATACCACCAAAACAAAGCTCTATTTGTGGGGAAAAAAGGATGTCAATTTTGTTTGGGAGCCACGTCAATTGTCAATTAAAGCGACACAGTGCGGAATCGCAAAAAGACCTCCGTTCTTTAAGCTGACAAATGGTCCGGGGCTGAAGTGGTTAAAAAGCTAAATGGTAACTATTTTTATGTAGCATCTGCACCAGATAGAGGTGTCCCGGAGTCACTTGTGGAAGTTCTTAGGAAGGTAAGCTGCTCTGCCTAGTGCTGTATTTCCGGTTTCCCGTTGACGTCACTTTTGGTCTGCACCCGCCCCTTCACTTGTGTTCCACACTGGCTATGATTCCTTTCGGCTGGCAGCTCTTGGTCTGGTATAGGCACACTAGGCTGAGGAGCAGCCTATCTTCCTGAGACCTTCCACAGATGACTCCGGCACACTTCCATCTGGCCCAGATACCTACATGCCTACCTGTCTGCTATTTATATTAGTTGCCATTTGGCTTTTTAATAAAACCCAGTCATTTTTAATCTGCTACACTTAGTCTGGTGCCCCTTTTGTCCCTTTTGTGTCCTGCAGATAATTACTTTACTCTATTGAGAGCTGTTGCTTTTATACATTTCATATACGGACTTTATGAATTTGTCGTAATAGTACAGACTTTTATAATTAAGGGCTTCAGCCATTAGGGCAGATCTGTTTTTCCACCGCCGTTGATATTTTTTCTTAGTAAATGAGATGACGCTTCACTTTGCAAGGAATACCCAATCACATGCAACGAAAAAAATAAATAATGTTTTGCTTGCACATGATTGTATGATAGAAGTGAGCTTCCCCTCATTTACTAAGCTAAGAAGAATCTGCACTTGCACAGTCTATTTTTCTTTAGTAAATTCACCCCGGTGTGTTACATATTCAATTACAACCACTGCTATTTAACTTAAAGGGGTGTTCCAGCCAAATATAATGTTTATTAAAAGTCAGCAGCTACAAAAAGTGTAGCTGCTGGCTTTTAATAAACATTCACTTACCTTCTCCACGTTCCAGCGACGCGCCGACCGGGGCTCCGCTCCTCCCCCCCCCTCCCCGGCCGCCGTCTTCATTTTAACTGTGGGCACCCAGCCGTGACAGCCTTTGGCTTCGCGGCCGGGCACCCACTGCGCATGCACTCGCCACACTGCGCATGCGCCCGCGGCGCGGCTCGCTGATGATTGGACAGGCGATCGCATGGGACCTGTCATGTGTCCCATGTGATCGCCTACAGGGAGGGGTTGCTGTAGGCGATTAAGCTTAATCGCCTAACCAGCCCCTCAGCGGAAGCAGGAAGTGGGTCAGGAAGTCCCACTCCTCATGAAGCCCCCACTCCCCCCCCCAAAAAAATTGCATGCCAAATGTGGCATGTAAGGGGGTGTGGAGTGGATTAAGCGGAAGTTCCATTTTTGGGTGGAACTCCGCTTTAAAGGATCTCAGCTTTAAGAACATTTACAATGTTTTGGTGATTTTACGTGCATGTGCATGTAAATAATGTACATTGTAATATGTATTGCACACAATAAAAAAAAATGCCTCTGGGAGCAAAATGGTTAAATATAGAGTGATTTTTGTTGTCATATTCAAGACTAGTATGTAGAAATTGTAGGCCTGTGTCTAGGTCAGTGGGGTAAAACAGAGCATTAGAATGAATGGTTTGAAGTGGGTTGCGAACACTTTTCAGAAGTCACTCTCTAAAGTTAGCTATAGATCATACAGCCCAGAACAAAAAACATGCAGTACCCAATTAAGCCTTCTGATTTTCATTATTATAATCCGATAATATTATTGATGTTAAAAGTGGTTATACATGTTTTCAAGGCTGCAATCATTCATGTGTGCCTAGGGCAACATTATGATAAATATATTCCTGTACGTACATTCGGTTTTTGTTTTTCAACCAAGTTGCTGACTGTCCCTGAGCTATAGGGTTTAAAATGTTCTATCTGTCCTTGGAAATGTTCAGTGCTGACTAACAGCACACGAAATCCATCCTGTTTTGCATGATAGCCTTACATGACCCAACATTTGCAAGTTATGTGCTTACTTCAAACCCAATGTCTGAAAAGAATTGGGGTGTCAATGGCAGATGCACCTTGAAGGCTCTGTGCACCTCCTGTATACAGATCCATTAATAACAGCAGTATAGTTCATGTTAGGGTGAATATTACCGCGCTTACCATAAACGGGGGGAGGGGGGAGGGAGAGGGGAGTGGGTGGGTACAGCTGCTGCACTGATTGGTGTATCAACCAAGGCAGATAAAAATGGGGGGGTGTAGTGCTGCGCTGTAAGGGAGAAAGTGGGGATGGGATGAAATGAAGAGGTGTGGCAAAAAACTAGATATGTGGAAAAAGAAAAAAGGTAGGAATAACCTAACTATTATACATAGTAATGTCAGAAAATGACAGTGGTGTATATAAGAAATATATATTGAACGTGCTAAATGTAGCCTAAGCCGGCTACCAAACCAATGACAGTGCAAAATAACATAAAAAGTGTAACTTCCTTATAACAATCTGGTGCACAAAGTGCCAGAAATAGCACACAACAGTGTTATTCAGGGTGAATGTCCATACAACAGGTAACAATGGGTCAATGCAATGTATAAATGCAATATGGAAATAAAGTTCAAAAAAGATTGCTGATGTGAAAGCCAAAATGCTGTGATGACCAGTTGCAGATGCTATTTCCAAAATAATTAAAGATGTCCCCTTACCTTACTGCTGTAAGGTAACAGCAGAAAACAATGCCTGTTTTTTATTTCAACCTTGTGAGTACCCAGTTTTTGTTTTAATAAAACCCCCCTGTTTTAATGGTACTACACTATTGGCATTTTTTTGTTTTCCTGGATGTGAGCGACTATTATCGTTTGGAGGTGATCACCAGGAAGGATCCATTCTCACCACCTGAAAAGTGCTCCTGGGCTTTGTTTTCTGCTGTTACCTTACAGCAGTAAGGTAAGGGGACATCTTTACTTATTTTGGAGACAGCATCTGCAACTGGTCATCACGGCATTTTGGCTTTTACATCAGCAATCTTTTTTGAACTTTATTTCCATATTGCATTTATACATTGCATTGACCCATTGTTACCTGTTGTATGGACATTCACCCTGAATAACACTGTTGTGTGCGATTTCTGGCACTTTGTGCACCAGATTGTTATAAGGAAGTTACACTTTATATGTTATTTTGCACTGTCATTGGTTTGGTAGCCGGCTTAGGCTACATTTAGCACGTTCAATATATATATCTTATATACACCACTGTCATTTTCTGACATTAATATGTATAATAGTTAGGTTATTCCTACCTTTTTTCTTTTTCCACATATCTAGTTTTTTGCCACACTTCCTCTTCATTTCATCCCATCCCCACTTTCTCCCTTACAGCGCAGCACTACACCCCCCCCCCCCCCCAACAGTATAGTTCAGTTTCAACAGTTCAGCTCTATTCCATAATGGCTAAAGCATCCAGTGTCCCTTTCGAGAAGGTCCACTGCAGCCTAAAAACAACGGGCTGTTGACGGAAAATCCAACCATTTGTACACTCCATCTGACAGTTGTTGTCGGATTTTTCGTGGACGAATGTTGGATGAAAGACTTTAAAATTTTCTTAGGACAACGGTCTGTGTGTACACAAGTCTGTCGGACAAAAGTAAAAACACGCATGCTCGGAATCAATGCTCACCAAACACAACATTAGCAGAAGGTGCCCAAAGGGTGGAGCTCAAGAGCTGAAATTTCACGTAGTATGTAATTATGTTTGTGTTTGTTGGCGAACAATTGTGTGCCATTTGTATGCAAGGCAAGTTTTTGGCCAACGCCTTTCAGACAAAGGTCCTACGCTTTGTCTGTGGAAAATCTGATTGTGTGTATGAGGCTTTAGTCAAGATGGTACTTGCAACTTCTACTCTGCTGTCTCCTTAACCTAACACAGACACCCATTCAGATGGGGAAGATGAATTTGCAGATACCCCTGGGAAACTATTTCCTAGCGATTTTCAGTGACAGCCCTCTGACTGGGGGGAAAAAAAGCTAATCATCTTTGGCCCACCATACATATGTGGATTGCTTGGACCCCTGGGTGTCCCAAACCTGTCCAAATACTATCAGGCAGCCAACTTGTCCCAAAAATCACACCACCTATGTAACAACCATATGGGTATCTCTGGAGGCTATGGATTGTGATCCTCTACACATTGACAAGCTTGGCTTAACCTCCCTGGCGGTATGATTCTTTCAGATTTTAGGTGCTGAAAGCGGTACCATTATTTGCAAGGAAATTTGGCGTTTTATACTGTAGGCTTGTAATTATTAGGAATAACTCACTTAAATCTATCCAAACAAGAGTCTAATAGGCATCCCGGGTATGATTTTTTTTTTCTATATTAAAAATTATAATATAATAAATAATTATAAAAAATTATAACAAATAATAATATAATTATAGTAAAAATTATTCAATAGTGTAATCAAATCAAAATCACTGAAATTTGCTCAGTTGCAGAATTTTTGCTGTCATTATTTTTTTTTTTTTATGACGTATTTCCCCACAAATCGCTATCGCTAAATTCTGCAAGTGATTCTGATTTATTATCGCTGTTTTTTAGCTGCTCTAAAACAATTTTTGTCATTAAGAGACACTTTTGGTTGCTATGGGCAATCTACAGTTTGCAGGGAGAAAGAACAGTTTTTATTATATAAAATGACATGTAGTGTACAGGGCAGACCACTAGGGACATGGGGGGTGTGTATTTTTTACATACAGTACTGTAATCTATAAGATTACAGTGTACTGTATGTATAGTGTTTGTTTCCATTTTTGAATTTGGCGCCGTTCTCCGTCCCCGTGCGTCGTAACGTCGCAGGGAACGGAGATCGGCGGCGCGCGGGGACGCTGTGTGAATCGAGCGAGCACCCGCTCGCTCACACAGCGCGGATGCATCGCTGGATCCACGGAGAAGGTAAGTAAACAGTCTCTGTGGATGCTGCGAGGCGAGCCTGAGTCTTACATGGGGTTACCGATCGTAGCACAGAAATCTTACCCCGAGTCAGACTCGGGAACACCGCCAGGGAGGTTAAAGGGGTTGTAAAGAAAATGATTTTATTTTTTAAATAACAAACATGTTATACTTACCTCCACTGTGCAACTCGTTTTGCACAGTGTGGCCCCGATCCACGTCTTCTGGGGTCCCTCGGCGGCTGTCTCTGGTGATCCTTGCAAGCACTCCACACTTTCAGGTGAGCAAATACTGCAGCTGCTGACTTTTAATAAATGCACACTTACCTATCCAGCACGCCCACGATGTCAGCAGCAGAAGACGAGCAATTGCTCGTCTCTGTGCTGCCCTTACCCCCCTCCCCCCTGAAAGGTGCCAAATGTGACACCGGAAGGGGGGAGGGTTCTGAAAAACGGAAGTTCCATTTTTGGGTGGAACTCCGCTTTAACAACTATGTGAGGCCTCGTACACATGACGGTTTTCCATATGGATACCTTCCAAGTTTCGCAAAAAAATCCCAGACTGTGTCCCCCCTCTCCAAATCATCGTTCACCGTATGGGACTCGCTCTGCAAGGCGCAACAATGGCCCTACATTTCACCGTTAATGCCCATTACTGGTCATGATTTTTTCCCACCCGGGAACAATTGACTCTACTTTTGAGAACCGGTTTTCATCTACACCATTATTGCTTCATCAAGTAACTTCTAACACTGGGGTTCAACCTTTTTTCGGCCTTAATTATATCAACACCAGCCTCCTTCATGGATCAGTGGAAACATCACCAGCTTTCACAATTTGTGAGATCCCTACCCCATCCGCTGAGGTCGGAGTCGGAACTGACCATAGTTGAAGAATTACTGAAGGGTCCGCAGCCACCTGAGAGGCCACTGTCTAGTTTTTATCAAACCTTGTTAGCCCTCCCACCCATTGCCCAACACTCATTCCTCTCCAAATGGGAACAAGATCTCCAAAGTCCATTGCCTGAATCTCAATTCTCCTCATTGCTACAATTGGCTCATGTCTCAGCCATTTCCTCGAAAACAGCTGAGATGAACTATAAACTGTTAATGAGATGGCATTACACGTCGGAAGTGCTACACAGATTTTTTCCATCGATTTCGGATCAGTGTTGGAGGGGATGTGGTGAACGGGGCTCGCATGCTCACATATGGTGGTTTTGTCCCCTAATCAAACCATTTTGGTCTCAAGTTATATGTTGGATTGAGAAAATTCAGGGGGTTAGGGTTCTTGAAGACCCATGGGTGGTGTTGTTTCATTGCACGGGTGAACCAGTAGGATCGTATTATAAATCTATTACCCCCTATCTCCTTAATGCGGCCAAGGCTCTCATTCCCCAGTTGTGGAAGCAACAGAGGGTCCCTACTCTGAAACAGTGGCTCCTAGAAGTGGACCGCATTTACCATATGGAAAGCAGCACATTGGAGCTACGCAATAAATCTGAGTTGGCGCGTAAGACATGGTCCTGCTGGTTCACCTTTAAATTCTCCTCTGCATACGCAGAAGCTATGGCACAATCTGTTTAACATTTTACTGTGTGGTTAGTATTTCTACAAGCGATGCTCCTCCTGTTGTGGCTGGCTACACCCCTACCCCTTCACGTCTTTGCCTTTTCCTTCTCTTCCTTCTTTCCTCCTCCCCACTATTGCTTTCCACTGCCCCTCCCTTTATCTTCTTCCTTACTGTCTTTTCCTTTGGGTATCTATGTACCGTATCTCACTAAAGGTTTTGAGGTGGAGCTGAATTACCGCTGAGAGCGGTGGACATATAGCATGGGCCTCCCGGTAGGTTGACAGTGATCGACAATATGTTCATGTGTGGTTTCCTTGCTATGATGCTCTTTAAATTTGGCTGATTGGATCTGCGAAATGTCTATCTACCTAAATGGTAACTTTCTGTTTGGTCGTAATACTCTGTTGATGACTAACTATTTGATGTTCCTCCATGCACTAATGCAACGTTGTATGTGGATACATTTTTTTTTTCTTTGTTTCTTTATTTCTTATTTTAATAAAACTTATTGAACAAAAAAAAAATCCCGAAACCGGTTTTTCATCGAGGAAACTGTCGAGGAACTCGACGAGCAAAAAAGAGAGCAAGTTCTCTTTTTCCTTGACGGGAGTTCAAATTGGCTCGTCGTGTTCCTTGTCGGGCTGCTTTTCGACGAGAAACTCGAGCGTGTGTATGCTTAGAAACCTGTACACCTTCGGTAAAAGTAGCGTTTGTAATATAAATAGCACATTTGTTACGCTGTAACAGACTGAAAAGTGAAAATGTCTCTTACCAAACTTTAACCGAACACGCAGTAACATGAGATTAGCAAACGCAGCCCCAAGGGTTGTGCCAGTGGAATTGAACTTCCCCTGCCGTAGTATGTGGTGAAGTCACCGCGTTTGAGAACGAGGAGATTTGGTCTTGACAGTGTGTACGCAAAGACAGCTTGTCGAGTTCCTCGACAAGCCTAACAAGGAACTCGACGAGGAGAACGATGTGTTTCGCTCAACGAGTTCCTCGGTCGTGTGTACGAGGCCTCACACTCAAATCTTTTCATAGAATAGATGGTGCTCTGTGAATGGATGGGGGGAGATTACACCATTCATGACAAAAGAATGTAAATAGAATACAAGATGTTATTATTACTTTACAATATGTTATCAGCCCTTTCACATAAAACATCATTTTTTCCCAGAAATGGACTGCTGATATAGGCCCAGATCTTGATGACCAAGAATATCCCCA
The DNA here is from genome assembly GCA_029574335.1 of Rana kukunoris. Taxonomy (NCBI): domain Eukaryota; kingdom Metazoa; phylum Chordata; class Amphibia; order Anura; family Ranidae; genus Rana; species Rana kukunoris. The sequence goes on from CM056060.1 coordinate 69,048,445, forward strand.
CATATGAACCACCATAAAATCGAGCTTACATAATGTGCAGTAGAAACTTAATGCACTGGTATACAGTATTTTGCCTGCTAGAATCACTCACTACATGCCTGTTTATTTCCCCTTGTGTTTTTGAGGCTGTGATCTAACAGGGGCTTTTTAGCATATCTGGTGGACCTATCCTGTGGGTCCGCAATTTAGGGAAGACGTCATTCAAGTGCTAAATTGATAGGCTGTGGATTCCCATTGTAAGTAAAATAAATTAAGCTGGTGCTTTATGTTTTTACAGCCTAAAAACAGACTATTGGTAAGACCTGGAAAACCACAACCCTCTCCACAGCTGAAACTGGATCTATAATTATCCAGGTCATGATTTGTGAAAAAACAAAGGCCTAGTTGTCAGAGAATATGGTCAAAATCCTGGTGACATGGTATCCTTGGTTTCATATTTTCTTCCTCTTGACTTCTAGGCAGACCTTCTTTGCCTGTGAGCTACAGGGTGCACACGGCCTTGGCATTATCCCCTTCTTCCCCTTTTCTTTTTTTTCCCCCAAACCCAATAACCAACCCCCCTGCCCATACACAAATTGAAAAGCAGCTGTGACATATGTACTCCCCCCTGTTGCATTTTTACCAACCCACAACCACAAGTGTAAACAACTCCTTAGGCCCCAAGCATAATGAGTGTTTGCCCCAGTGCATGGGGCTCTGGTGTTTAGTTGGCAGTAAGCACCCACAGACAAAACAGAATTCTTGTGTTCTGGGTCTAAGCATTCATCCCTGGGAGCATATTTACCTAAACATTCGTACCATTAGTTGCATCGTCATGCTGCAGCAGCTATCAGCTTCTCATAGAGTCTGACAGGTTGCTGGCAATGAGGCTGGGCGGTGCCCAGTATGCATGCAGCATTACGTGTTTGCCATTTTGGAATATAAGATCCGTTTCTGTTTTTTATATGCAGGGCCGTCTTTAATGTTGATTTGACCCTGGGCAATTTCCTTGGGGCCCCCTGATGCAATTTTGCTCTCCACATGCATACAATAGATATCAGCTAGACTTAAAATCAGTTTACTGTATTAGATCAGGCAGTGATTGCGGTTGCTAGAGGTTACAGCATATCATTACCACTTACTGACTGGTTGCTAGAGATTACTGTACAGTAATACTGCTCACTGATTGGTTGCTAGAGGTTACATCACATTATCTCTTTACTGCAGAGGGGCATAATATACATATGAATGCCATCTTTATTAACATATGAATGCCGCCGGCCTCAGCTATTTACATATAAATACTGTCGCTATTTACATGTAGCGCCTGTGTACTTTCAGGTACAGATGCTATTCTAAATTTAAGGGGGGTGAGAGAGTTAGTTGGCTCTCACCCAGTTAATTGGTCTAAATTGGGTCCCTGCTTCTGCTGGACTTTGTTGTGTGCCGTCCTGTTGTTCTTGGGGTGTGATACCACCCCGAGGCGATGGGTGGTGCAGGTGAGGTTCAGGTTGGGGTGTCTCTTGCCAGCAGCCAATCAGGAGAGGGTTTTTCTCGCAAGGCATACTGGGGGAGGCAACTTCAGAGGCAGACGCCATTGAGGCGCGTCTTCTTGTTCCTGGTGCGGCACCCACCTTTAGCGTGACCGTACATCACCGTGGCCCGAGCGTAATGGCCTACCTGGCCGGGGCATGGGTGCTACGCGGAGTTCCTGGTTCTGGGACCATGTCGGCCCGGAGCAACTGAAGTTATGGCAGGGGCCCCAGTGATCGACTGGGGTCCTATATTTGAAGATCCCAAGCGAGTTTAGCTGTTCGGTGGGTAACCCAGTTGAGGAGCACCAATGAGAGGCTGGTGATCCAACAGCACTGGAGAGAACCATCGGGGATCTAGGTGACGGGACACTGAGAGGTTGGATGTCAGCAACCTGTCAGTCGGTGACCAATCTGAGAACTACCTAAGGTTTCATTCAGGCCCTAAATTCACTAAGGAAGATTTACCTCATGATCTACATTCTAGGGAATGGCCTGTGGCAGAGGCTTGTTTTCCCACAAGGTTCTGAGTGATACCCTCCTGCCAGGTCGGTGTAAGAGGCCTGTCCAGGTACACTACACCCACTCCGGCTGAAGTGGCGACGAAAGCAAAGTGTCGTTTGAAGCAGGACTGCTTCTGTTACTTGTAGGCCTGAATCTGCTATTCTTCTGCTTAGTTATCTTTTCTTATTCACCTCAAGTTTATTGTTTCACTGTGTTGGGTAAAATAAAGCACAAGAAAAGACACCTGTTGTTTGGACATTTGATCATTGCTACTCTCTTCAACTACCCTAGACATCGAAGCTATAGAGGTAACAGGCCAACCCAAATCTATCCAACGGCTCCTGCTGGGGTGAGCGCTACATACATATGAATGCTTCCGTTATTTACATATGAATGGCAGTTATTTACATGTAAACACAGGGTCTGCAGGTGAGTCATCTGTACATTGCAATAGGGCAGAGCTGGGCAGCATTAGTAGCAGCACTTCACACTGAGATATCAGGACGCAGCACAGGACTAAAACTTCAAGGGACAAGAGAATTTGAACTGTGATAGTTTGCAAGTATGAGGCAGCTGTTTGGACACCACAACAAAGACAGGGCCCAGGGCAGCTTCCCCTTTTGCCCTGCCTTAAAGACGGCCCTGATTATATGGTTAAGCAGGTGATCTCTGACCTAGTTCAGGGACTCAGAAATTACCTGTGTAACCATAGAATAAACAGAAACAGACTTTTTTTTCAGCATACAATACTGGATTTATGGTATTATTTTGTTTGTATTGTATTTGTGTTATTGCTGAGCGAAAGAATTAAAACATATTAAAGGGGTTGTAAAGGTACAAGTTTTTTTACCTTCATGCATCCTATGCATGAAGGTAAAAAAACATCTAGCAGCACCGCCCCCCCCCCCCGAGCCCCCGTTGTACTTACCTGACCGTTCGAATCTCCCGGGCGCGTCCACGTCGTCCTCTTCGGTTCCCAGCCTGGCCGTTGATTGGCTAGGCTGGGCAGATTGATAGCAGCGCAGCCATTGGCTAGCACTGCTGTCAATCAGGGCGGATGACGTGGCGCGCTGGGGGGCGGAGCCGAGTGATACAGTCGGCGGCTATGGCCGCCGCTGTATCACAGGAGCGCGCTCGCAAAAGCTTTCCTCCATGCGAGCGCCCTCGCATGAAGAGGGAAAGCTTTTGCGAGGAGGAGCCCAGACAGCCACCGAGGGACCCCTGAAGACAGGTTTCCGGGCCAATCTGTGCAAAACGAACTGCACAGTGGAGGTAAGTATCACATGTTTGTTATTTTAAAAACAAAACAATCCTGTGTTTAGTGTCCCTTTAAAGCAGAATTAAACTCTGCATTTTTTTAAATGGGCTCCCAGGAGATGTTCACCATGATGTGCCAGTATGCACAACATATTGGCAGATTATGGCAGACTTACCTGTCAAGTGACCCCCACTAGAACAGCTCTATCAGCACTCCTGCTGTTGACGGACGCCCCTATATTGTCCCAGTTTTCCATTCAGGTTCGGACTGTTCAGCCACTCGATTGGCCAGGCCTCGATGATGTCACTTCTGTGCAAGCACAGGCAGTCACATCATCATGAGACAGAGTGGTGCCATAAATGTACTGCATATGCATGGGTCAGTTTACATTACCATGACAGGCAGGTAGAAGCAGTTATGACAGAAGAGACCAGTAGGATCTTTTCTATCATACAAATCCTACCTGTCAGCGTTTTTTGTAGGTTAATTTCCATTTTAAACCAGAAAAAAGCAGGCCATGCAGAGGTTAACAACCAAAATGACCAAAAGTATTTGTCAGCACTTGTTATTGTGTAACATGTTGAAAAATCTTTCACAAGACAATAAGATCATTACATTTTCTTCTGAAAACAAGGAATATGTTGGCCATTTACATGGACATGTAGGACTATTCTAATTCTTGGTGGGAATTCTGCAGCAATTTTATCAACAAGTCCATATTGCTTTAAATATAAATGATTCTGGCACCTAGAAAGCCACCAGATAATTTTTACAAAGATATGAAATGTTTCCCATGTGCTAACAGAGAACAAGCTGACATTAGGAAAAACGTAGGCCAGCCATACACAGAGCAAACGGGTTGCAGGAAAGAAATTAGTTTGTTTCCCTTATCAACACAGACAGTGGGAATCCCTCCTGCCAGGCTATTGTCTTCTCCCAGCGGGGACCGGAGAAGCAGACCCTGCTGGGAGAAGCTGCTAGAGATAATCACACGAGAAGTCCGGCAAGCTGGTTATACCCTGACTAGTGTAGTTCTAATAGGCCAACCCTCCCTTGACCCCTTTAGATTAACCTCCCCACCCCCTTTTGCTTAACCTCCCCAACCTTTTCCCATTAACGAGATCGACACAGATATTGGAGTAAAATTGGCCACGACAGCCATTTATTTTATATAACCAAATTAAATATTTTAACCAAAATTAAATACTTTCAAATAAATTCCAACTTTTACTTTATTAACAATACTTACAAAACTGTTATTATTAAACACTAGTCTCTTGGTCTTTTTGACAGTACCCCATTAACCATTCCACCATCACACTGCTATACCTTTTTCATCCACGGTCCCCAGCCGACTCCAGCCCGGAGACACCCCTTTTTAACCCGCAGTGTACCACAACCGTAATACAGCGGACACCGTTCCACTGCAAATAACCCCATCATGGGCCCATCCCAAGATGAGCCCCCAACCATTTTCCATTCCATCTGTAAACTGCCACCATCCAAAGACCAAGGACACCGCCACAGCTGTCATGACAACCCGTACACCGACCTGAAATAAAGAAAACAAACACACAACACGAAACACAAAACCAACGGGGAGGGTGGGTGGGAAAACCTGCCTCCCTGTGTGAATTCCTTCCGATTTGTGCCACGTGGGATGCCCCGCCCCTGTATATATAGGGCTCCTCCCCCCACACTCTCCAGCCTCACAGCCACTCCCCTGGAGCACCTCCTTCAAAATTTAACCCTTCTGCTGTCCATCCTCCACTCTAGTCATGCCTGGCCCTCCGTTATCCTTTTTGTCCTGTCACTCTGGGCCTCCCTTGACTAGTGTAGTTCTAATAGGCCAACCCTCCCTTGACCCCTTTAGATTAACCTCCCCACCCCCTTTTGCTTAACCTCCCCAACCTTTTCCCATTAACGAGATCGACACAGATATTGGAGTAAAATTGGCCACGACAGCCATTTATTTTATATAACCAAATTAAATATTTTAACCAAAATTAAATACTTTCAAATAAATTCCAACTTTTACTTTATTAACAATACTTACAAAACTGTTATTATTAAACACTAGTCTCTTGGTCTTTTTGACAGTACCCCATTAACCATTCCACCATCACACTGCTATACCTTTTTCATCCACGGTCCCCAGCCGACTCCAGCCCGGAGACACCCCTTTTTAACCCGCAGTGTACCACAACCGTAATACAGCGGACACCGTTCCACTGCAAATAACCCCATCATGGGCCCATCCCAAGATGAGCCCCCAACCATTTTCCATTCCATCTGTAAACTGCCACCATCCAAAGACCAAGGACACCGCCACAGCCCGAAAGGGAAAAACCTTTTCCTTAAGGGCCCCTCCACACCCGCAGGGCCCTCTGGATACCCTCCTGTATCCCCATTATCCACAAATCTATACCCACCTCAGTTAGGTGAACACCATCCCTGAGCAGGTATAGCCCCACGTTTAACTCCAACTCTCTGTGTCTCACTACCAACCCCCCATGCTTTGCCACAAACCGTCCCAAAACCTTATTAACCTTAATCCTCCCCTTGTTGAGCCGATCCACCGACCTTGCCATACGCCAAGTAGTACGTGCAACAATGTCGGACCACACCAGCAGCATCCCTGGGAAAGACGCCCGGAATGTCAAGACGTCCGCCTTAACAGCCGAGATCAAGTCCCCTATAGGCCGTATCCCCAAGTCGTTCCCCCCGACGTGTAACACCAACACATCTGGGGGACGATCGAGCAGAGCATAGCGCTGCACCTCCGGCAGCACCCTGCACCACCCCATCCCAGGGATACCCAACCACCTCAATGTTGCCTCCCGCCTGGAAATCCCCAGCTGCCTACCATTTGGCCTAGCCTCAGCTCTCCTGGCCCCCCTACACACATACGAATGCCCCATGATCCACACGAGGCGTGTCTGACCTCCATCTGAAAGACAAAAACAGCAGCCATAATAATCAGAAATCACCCCCCAACATCATAACCTGGGAAAAAACCCCGCCCCACTCAAACTTAATCCAACACCATATGTGGGCGCACATAAGAGCGGAATCTCCTTGATTCCCACCTCCCAATTCTCTTAACTGCAGCCTCATCCAACCCACACCGGGCCGCCTCAGTAGCCGCCCCGATACGGAAGGAGTGCGAGGCAAACAGCCGCTCATCCAATCCCACCTTTTTTAAGCACCTCCTGAATATCGCCACAAATTGAAACCTCGACACAAATGAACCATCCCCATGAATCAAAAAGGGGCCGCCCATCCCTGGTCGCACTAACAAAAACTCCCGTACCACCCGCACCGGACACACCTCCGAACCCGGCAAGGGATATAAAAACACATCCACCCCTTTTCCTCTCTGATCCGTCTTCGACCGCCGTAACCGAAAAACCACCCTGTCTTCCGATGCCCGTACATCCTCAAATAAGAGGCCCCCAGCCACCCGTTTTGACGGACTGACCAGCTCCCCCACCCGAAATGCTCCAAAAAACGCCACCGAAAAACTTGCCCGGAATAAACTCACCTCATATCCGGATGAACATACCTCCCCCAGGACTCCAAAAATCCTCTGCAACACGGAAAAGGACACAGGCCTACGCGCATCCTTGCGTGGGTGTCCCTTTTTGTACCCTTTAACCGCTTGTTTAACCCAAAAGCTCTTAGTGAAATCAGTCCCGCCTTCCAACTTAAACAAAAAGGCGAGACCCGCCAGTTTCTTCTCCAAAGCCGAAACTGACCCCCCACTCTCCATATGTCTGACTACAAAGTATATGACCAACCATCCCGTCTCCACCTCCCCCAGTTCAGTGTCCGCCAGTCGTTTAAAACATGCCCAGTCCTCCCATACCTTCCTGTATGCAGACCACGTCGGCCCACTCACCGACTTCCTGATCCAACCTGCTGCGATTCCAACGCAATTCCCCACATCCAACCCGGGCATGGGACCCCTTCCTTGTCCGCCTGTGGAGCCAGCTCTCTGAATCTGTCCCACTGAAAACGAGACAAAGCGTCAGCGAGTCTGTTGTCCACTCCCGGAATGTGCACCGCATACAGGAAAATATTCCATTGTAAACAGCGCAACACAAGGTGGCGCAGCAACCGAACCACCGGCAACGAAGACCCGGAAATCCGGTTAACCACCTGCACCACCCCCATGTTGTCGCAGTTCAAACGTATTTTCAAGTTCCTGCACTCTGCCCCCCAAAGCTCAATTGCCACCACCACCGGGAAAAGTTCTAACAGCACCAGGTTCTTTTCAAAACCCGCTGCCAACCATGACTCGGGCCACGCCTCCGCGCTCCACCGTCCCTTGAAGAAAGCCCCATAGCCTGTGGACCCGGCCGCATCTGTAGCCAGGTCCAGGTCAAAATTGCTGACCGGTCCCGACATCCAAATCGCCCGCCCATTAAATGCCTCCAGAAACGTGTGCCACACCTGCAAATCAGCTTTCAGTTCCCCCGTCAGGCGAATAAAATGGGTCGGAGACCTCACTCCCGCCGTTGCTGCCGACAGCCGTCGGCAGAACACCCTGCCCATAGGAATGATGCGGCAGGCAAAGTTCAACTTGCCCAACAGGGACTGCAACGCCCGCAACTGAACCTTGTTCCGCCCCATCAAACCCCGAATCTCCAGCCGAAGATTCTCCACCTTGTCCACCGGGAGCCTGCACTCCATCTCCTCTGAATCAATCAATATTCCTAAAAAACTCAACACCGTGGTCGGGCCCTCCGTCTTGTCAGCTGCCAATGGCACCCCGAACCTGTCCGCAATGTGTTGCAACGTTGCCAACAAAATCGCACACACATTGGAGGACGGAGGGCCCACGCACAGGAAGTCATCCAGATAGTGAATGACGGAATCCGAACCCGACACCTCCCTGACCACCCACTCCAGGAACGAACTGAACGTTTCAAACAATGCGCAGGATATGGAGCACCCCATTGGCAAACATTGATCCACATAAAACTCCTCCTGCCACCGGCAACCCAACAGCCTAAAACTGTCCGGGTGAACCGGCAACAATCGAAACGCGGCCTCAATGTCCGATTTCGCCATGAGAGCTCCCTTCCCGTAGCGCCGAACCCACCGCACCGCCGCGTCAAATGACGTGTACGACACCGTGCATTCTTCTGGATCAATCCCGTCATTCACCGACCCCCCCTTTGGAAAGGAAAGGTGGTGAATGAGGCGAAACTTGTTCGGTTCCTTCTTGGGAACCACTCCCAGGGGCGAAACTACCAAATCCGGCAAAGGCAATTCAGTGAATGGCCCTGCCATCCTACCCAACTCTACCTCCTTTGCCAACTTTGCTGACACCACCCCAGGGTTCTCTAAAGCAGACCGCAGGTTCTTCGCCAAGGGAGGCACCTTCGACAAAGAACACGGAATGACAAAACCCTCGGAGAACCCTGACGCGAGCAGCTTCGCTGCCGCCCTGTCCGGATACCTATTTAGAAAAGGCTCCATCCTTTCCCACCTCACCGGTGTCGTCCCTCTTTCCAGCAGCTTCCCCCCCCCGTTTTCCTCTTTTGAAACACCGGGACAAGGGGTGGGCACCCCCGCAACCGGAGCACTCATGCTTAAAACGACAGGTTCCCCCAAACTTGCAGGAACCCTCGTTATATTGCCAACACACCCCCCACTTCTTTCCGGCCGGCGATCCAGAGGTGGTTGTACCCCCGGCCCCCCCATGAAAAAACGGGATATTAGTCCGGGGCGCAGACATCATCCGCATCCACAGAGTAATCTCCTTGTGATCCCACCTTAGCGTAGGGCGGACAGCCCGCCGTTGGCGAAACTGCTCGTCATACCGCAACCAGCCTGTCCCCCCATATGCCCGATAAGCCTCCCCTATCGCATCCATGTAGCAGAACAGCGCAGCACAGTGTTCCGGATTTTTCTCCCCTATGACGCTGGCCATAATCGCAAACGCTTGCCACCAATTGCTAAAAGTGCGAGGGATCAACCTATACCTCCTTTTTTCCTCGTCCTCCTTCTTCGTACTGTCTGGCTTCACCCTATCTAGGTTGAACTTTTCCAGTGGCAGCAGGGAAAAAATCTCCACATACTCACCTTTTACGATTTTGTCTTTGACCTCCTGCTTCAGGTGAGCCCCTAACGGCCCATCAAAACAAACATATACCTCACCTCTTGCAGCATCATCCAAACGCACAACGTCAGACCTACCCGCCGTCGGCTTCTCTCCCCCTTTTTCCACCCCCGCACCACCGTCAGGTACCACCCCTGTATCCCCCGCCACCGTGGACTGTGCCCCCACTGATGTTGCCCCCCCACCCACGGCCGGGCCAACCCACGGCGCCGCCTGCGGCGGCGTCCCAGGACCCCCCGCAAATCGTTGCAACAGGTCCCTCAACCCCCCCAACAACTCCTGCATCCCTCCCGGGGAGCCCTGAGCAGCAGGCACCCCGCCCGCCACCCCGGGACCCCCGGCTGCCGTCCCCACATTTTGCCCATCACCCACATTAACCGGAGCACCCCCGCCCCCCACCCCCAACAAAGCACATAAAGCAGAAGCTACATCCCCAGAAGAAGCAAGATTGGACTTACCGAGCTGGCCGGGAACATCCCTCACAGCTGTCACAGGCGTCTCCATCGCAGGCGACTCCTCCGGGCGACTGTCGTCCTCCGATCCTGATGCTTCACCTTCAGACCGATCTTCCAAGGCCGGCGTCATCGGCGATGTCAGCCCCCCAGGCGAGGAAGGCCTGGAGGCCGAAGATCCCAGCCTCCCGGCGGATCGTCCTCTCACACTTGACCCGGCCGTGGACGTCTCAGCACCCCCACTCCTACTGGCAGGGCCCCGGTTGGACCCCCCGCTGCGACTTGGGGACTCCGGCCTCCCCCCTGCCCTGGAACTGGTGGCCGCGATCCGGGACGGCCCCCCAGCCGTGTCACTGCGCCTCCCACGCTGAGTCCCCCCCCTCGCCGATCCTGTAGTGGAGGGGGTAACCGATCTCTCACCGCTGCCACGCCGATCGGGCACGGAACGGGCGCCATTCCTGCCCGTAGCTCCGCCCCCCGAAGTCGGCCTACTTGCTGAGTCCCGACCGCCTGCTCCCCCACCCGATGTAGATGCCCGTTTTGCAGGAGGGGGTGACTGCACCTCCAGGGGACTCCTGTTGCGCCGCTGTGTCACCGCCGCAGGCCCAGGCGAATACCGATCTGGCGGCCGCGATCGGCGGCCGCGAGGGGACACCACCCCGCTGTCTTGGGACCCCCCAGCTTCCTCTACCAAAAGGCCCCCAACCTGTTCCTCCAACCAACCTGGCCCCCGTGAAGCCGCCGCTGAGCGCAACCGCGCCAAAATAAAGTCCACGCCGTCCATGCTTGGGCCTAGTTACAGGGAGCAGAGAACAAAACCTGCCTCCCTGTGTGAATTCCTTCCGATTTGTGCCACGTGGGATGCCCCGCCCCTGTATATATAGGGCTCCTCCCCCCACACTCTCCAGCCTCACAGCCACTCCCCTGGAGCACCTCCTTCAAAATTTAACCCTTCTGCTGTCCATCCTCCACTCTAGTCATGCCTGGCCCTCCGTTATCCTTTTTGTCCTGTCACTCTGGGCCTCCCTAAATTAATCGATCAATTTGGTACATTCAGCTTGTCCATTATTGGTTTGAATCTACAGAGATTCAAAACGTGTATGGCCAGCCTTAGGGGTTTATTTACTAAAACTGGAGCAGTCAGAATCTGGTGCAGCTGTGCATGATGACCAATCAGCTTCTAACTTCAGCTTATTCAGTTAAGCTTTGACAATAAGCCCTGGTTCACACTGGGCTGCGGGAGTGAAATCACTCCCTCTGGCAGTCCCGATATTGGCACGATTTAGGAGACATCTGTGCAGGTTTCTGCACAGATGTCAATGTAAATCGCGTCCTGAAATCGCAAAAAGTAATACAGGAACAACTTTTTGAAATCGGTGCAGCGCCGCAGATGCGGCGTCGCACCGATTAGGACGGTGTCATTGCCGGCAATTGCCACCGATTTGAGTTGCGATTTCACATGTGAAATCGCATCTCAAATCGAACTAAATCGTACCCAGTGTGAACCTGGGCTTAAACCTGGAAGCTGATTGGTTTCTATAAAGAACAGCTTTTGCAACTTTTGTAAACCCTCTCATATACCCAGTGAAGTGAATATCCTTAGATGATACACTGAGGTGAAACAAATCCCCCTACATAAGTTTTACTTGTTTATCTGCAGTCTTCAATTGTCTATACCCTTATCACTAAAACTAAAACTTATAACACAAACTTCTCAGAAGTGACTCGTGCTGATAACAGAGAAATTAACATATCTGCAGTCTTCTTTTGTCTATGCTCCTTTAAAAGAGCACAGTTAAAAAGGATAAAAACATTTTGCATTGTGGGGAGTACAGAGGAGGGGGTGGAGAGCGCTGCAGTTACAGCTCTTCTACACTTTGTGAGAGCTGATTGGAGGCAAGGGACAACCCCCCCCCCCCTTCACATAGGCAGAGGAATGAATGAATATGCAGGGCTGTATTATTAATAGACAAGCTGTGTGCTAATCACTAAAACTAATAACACAAAAAGTGACTCATGCTGATAACAGATAAATGAACATTTTAGGCCGCGTACACACGATGAAATCTATCTGCTGGAAATGGTCTGCTAGACTGTTTCAGCAGACAGATTCGATCGTGTGTACGGGCAAACAGACGGATTTGGCCACCCGACAGATTTGAAAGCATGCTTTCAAATCTGTCGGCTGGGAACCCGTCCGCCCGACATGTCTGCTGGTTAGTATGCTAACCAGCAGACATATCTGCTCACACACGCGCCGAATGGTTTCGACGCATTCACAGAAGTGTTTTACTTCCTGGTGCGGTGACGTGGCGGCGTCAACGTCACCGCCACGTCACCAACACGTCAGCGCGCTGTCTGCTGGCGGGGATTTTGGTTTGATCGTGTGTACACGATCAAACCAATACATCCCAGCAGACAGATTTGTTCAAATCGGTCTGTCGACCGATTTGAACAAATCTATTTGCTCGTGTGTACGGGGCCTTAGAGAGAGACAAGTAAACACTACAGATATATGCACTTATGTCAAATTTCATGACTGGGGTTTACAACCACCTTAAACTGACCATACATTATACAATGTTCCTATTAAATTCCTTTAGATTTACCTTCAACTATGTAGTGCAAGGGCCTGACTGATTGGATGCAACTTGAAAGGTTTAGGGGCTTTTCACACGGACGGATAGAATGGTGCTTTTAGCTGCGGATTTTACCGACATCATTCATATGACATCATTCACACACTACGGTTACCTGCGTTTTTTTCCCCACGGTTTTGTGTGGATAGAAAAAATAGAACTGGATACGTCCAGCTGCGAAATCCCGCAGCTATCGGCACATAACCACAGGTAATCGCAGTGCACTGTGTCAGCTGCGTTTGGTATGAATCTTGAGGGGGAACTCCACGCCAAATTTCAAATAAAAAAAACGGCATGGGTTCCCCCTACAGGAGCATACCCGGCCCTTGGATCTGCTGTGGATTTTAAGGAGACACCCTTTACGCCAAAAAAACGGTGTGGGGTTTCCCCCAAAATCCATACCAGACCCGTATCCAAGCAGCAGCCCGGCCGGTCAGGAAAGGGGTCGGGACGAGCGAGCGTCCCCCCCTCCTTAACTGTGCCAGGCCGCATGCCCTCAACATGGGGGGGTAGGTGCTTTGGGGGGGCGCCCTGTGGCCCCCCACCCCAAAGCACCTGTCCCCATGTTGATGAGGACAGGGCCTCTTCCCGAGAACCCTGGCCGTTTGTTGTCAGGGTCTGCGGGAGGGAAGCTTATCGGAATCCGGGATACCCCTACCCCTACCCCTACCTATTCACCTGGCGGGAAAAAAAATTGTAAGCCTGCTCAATTCAAATGTCTCAGATGTGGGCATGATTTATGTTAAATCATTGTGGCCCCACGTAAATGACGTTTTTTTAACGGCGCATGCGCATGCGCCGTCCGTGGCAAAATCACGTCGCAAATAGTCAATGCTTTCGATGTGAACGTAACTTACGCAAATCTCTATTCGCGAAAGTTTTGCGCAAACTACGGAAAATTCTACGCTGTCCCGACATTCATACTTAACATTGCGTACGCCTCTATAGAGCAGGGGTCACTTTACGCCGGAAAACGCCTTACGCAAACAACGTAAAATAATGCACCGGGCATACGTGGATTGGCGTATCTAGGTCATTTGCATTCTTGATGTGGAAAATAGACGGAAGCGCCCCTAGCAGCCAGCGTAAAAATGCAACATAGATGCGGCGGCATACTAAGACTTACGTCAGTCAGCTCTATGCCACATTCAGGCGTATCTTTTTTTTATGGATACAAAACAAAGATACGCTGGCGCATCTTAGAACTTACGCGTAAGTTCTTTGTGGATATGGCCCTATAGCAGATCGAAGGGCCTGGTATGCTCCTGTAGGGGGAACCCATGCCGGTTTTTTATTTGAAATTTGGCGTGGAGTTCCCCCTCAAGATTCATACCAGATGCAGTGCTCGATATTGACAGGGATCCAAGTTGTATCCCCGTTCAATATCGTGCCATGGCTAAACGCAACCACAGCTAAAAGCACTGTACAAATGCAGCTAATCGCTGTGCCTGGAGTCTTGAATTCCAGCAAAACATAAACATGCTTTTAGCTGCGGTAAATCAGCCGTCCATCTAAAAGGGGCCTAAGGTTTAGGTTTGACCTCATATTATATGGTTTTGGTAAATCTAAAGTAAAATTGTACAAGTGAATTGTATAATGTATATGTAGCACCCTTGTACTTTTAGGTACCGGTGCTGTCCTAAAATTTAGGGGAGATAAGAGAGTTACTTGGCTCTTATCTAAGTGATATGACCTATTGGGGTCTCACCTCGGCTCGGCTGTGTTTTTGTTCACTCTGTTGTTTCCGGGGTGCTGCACCACCCCGGGATGACAGGTGGCAGCAGTTGGAGTTGAGGATGGTGTGCTCTCTCTCTGCAGCCAATGAGGATGTTTGTGCCTCGCTGGGCATGCTGGGAGAGGGTATTTAGGAAATGGACATTTTGTGTCCGGGGTTCTTCTGGAGTACGTCACCCACCTTCAGGGTGTCAGCGATGCGCGCCCGGCGTTATGGCCTACCAGGCCGGGGTGCGCCTGCCACGCGGTGTTCTAGGTTTCCGGGCCCATTTTGGTTCGGAGCATCTGTAGTCGTGGCTGGACCCAGTGATCGACTGGGTCCCTATGATCCATTGGGGATCGAGGTGGCTGGACACTGAAAGGCTGGACGTCGGTCACCTGTCAGTCAGCAACTTAACTACGAAGCTACCTGAAGTGACTCATACCTAAAGTTCATTGAGGAGGATTATCTCTGTGATCTGAGTTCTGAGGAGGGCCTGTGGCAGAGGTCCGCTCTCTCAAAGTTTTCCGAGCGATACTCTGGCTGCCAGGTACATTTTACCATTTACCATGTAGAGAAGCCCGGAGCAATAGAATGCAATGGCATATGCGCAGGGCGGACATGACAGGGTTAACAGGGGATGTGAAGTTTGGAGGAGTTTGCTGTGGGAGTTTCTTAGGGGAGGGGTTGAGAGGCAGATAAAAGCTGGTCCCTCCCATCAGAGGCAAGCACAGTGCAGGGGAAAGTTCACAGGAAGGACAGAGCCATGTCTGCTATGGAACAGCTTTTTACCCAGCTCAGGGATCGGGCCGAGGTGAGAGGACAGAACTGGCTTCAGGAGGTCTTGGGGCCTATGCTGTAGCAACCGGAGGGCGAGAGTAGGGTGGTGGGGTCCGCTGGGGGGAGGGCCTGGAGGTCTAGGCCCCCAGAGCGTTTTTCCCTGGATCGATTTGGGGCCTCCACGCGGCAGGGGGGGCCGGTTCGGGTACTAAGGGGGGTCCTCCAGCAAAAAGAACGGCAGTTTGGGCGGCGGAGAGTCCTGTGCGGATCCCTGGCCAGGCGAGCAGGCCTGTGGTGGAGCGAGGGGGGAGCTCAGGAGTGGCGTTGTGGCCTAGCACGACGAGTGATCGCAGGACCGTAGGCCCCGCCCCCCCATCGGCATCAGTGGTGCCCAGGCCTAGCCCTGGGAGAGTGGAAGCGAGTGTCCACAGGCCTTCCGCTTCCGCGGCAGGGGATGGAAGAGGAGCCACACGGTCGGATGGCGTGGCGGGAAGAGCGGAGGCCTGCGGGGCTGAGGCCCCACACACTGGCCCTGGCAAAGCTGTCCGGAAGTCGGTGGATGGCTATGCGGCCGGATGGCGACAGATTCTGTGGCAGCCGTGGGTGTTATGCCGGGCAGGCCCTCGTCAGATGAGGAACAATCGGGTAGTCCACGGTCGGTTGGCGAGCTGGCGGAGTCGGAGGAGGAGGCTGATGCTCCGCCCAGGAGGGTGGCCACGGTGGAGAGTAGATGGTCGGCTGGCGGGTCAGCGCCTGCGCAGCCTGGTAAGTCCATTTTACCTTTATCTGGGGGTGGTGTGTCTGGCAGTGCTGGGCCAGGGTGCCAGGCGGGGGTTGTGGCGCCGGTAGTCGGGAGGCTGCCAGGGGGAAATGTGGGGATGCTGTTTTTTTTGGAGGGTATCAAGGTGTTGGTGCAGAAGTTTGAGACGGACGAAAGATCGCTGGTGGGTCCGGCGGCTGCCTGGGTCCCGCCAGCTGGGGGGGGTGTTGGGTGCCAGCGCGGTTGGGGGTGGTGCTTCGTCCAGGACCTTTGCTACTCCCGTTGCGGTGCCTGTAGTGGATTCCCCTGCTCCGATAGTTCCGATAAGGGGTCGGCAGGGGAGCCGGCGGGTAGGCAGGACATTATCAGGCTGGCGGATTCGGCGAATTGCGAGGTGTATCTTTGCTATGAGGGACCGTTGGGGTTGCACCTGAAGCCAGAGGTGCGGGAGAAGTTGTGGAAGGGTGAGTACGTGGATATCTTCTCTTTGCTGCCCCTGGAACAGTTTGATTTGGATAAGGTGAAGCCTGATGATTCCAAAAAGGATGATGAGGAGAAACAGGGGTACAGGTTTATCCCTAGAACATTTACTAATTGGCTGCAGGCATTCAGGATCATGGCCAGCGTGATTGGAGAAAAGCACCCGGAGTGTTGCTCTGCGCTTTTCTGCTATCAGGGCTCAATTGCGGAGGTGTACGGTGGCACAGGATGGCTCCGGTATGATGAACAGTTCCAGCAGCGTATGGCCGTGCGGCCTGACCTGCGTTGGGACCATAAGGACATTACTGTGTGGATGCGGTTGATGTCGGCTCCGCGGGGTCAGAATCAGTTATTTCAGGGGGGGCCGGGGGACCTTCGGCCCAGGGTCAGTCGGTCTGAGACAGAAAAGGGGTGTGTTAGGGGCAATACAACTTGGGTACTTGCAAGTTCGGCAGTTCTTGCAAGCATGGGGTCCAGGTGTTTCAAACAAGGAAAGGGGAAGACCGGCGATTCTGGAAACAAGAGGGAAGACGCCGGTGAGGGTGGAAAGGATGCTGCCGTTCCTAGGTAGGTATCCGGACAGGGCGGCTGCTCGAGTTTTGGAGGAGGGTTTCATGGTGGGGTTCAGGAGTCCATGCAATTTGAGGGTTGTGCCTCCATTGGCCCGTAATCTTCGGTCGGCCCTGCAACATCCTGGTGTGGTTTCTGAGAAACTAAAGAAGGAGGTTGCTTTGGGTCGCATGGGCGGGCCTTTCCCGACAGCGCCACTTTCTAACTTGGTCATGTCCCTGCTAGGGGTCGTGCCCAAGAAGGAGCCCAATACGTTTTGGCTCATTCACCACCTGTCTTTTCCTAAGGGCGGGTCGGTTAATGATGTGATCGATCAAGGGGTGTGTTTGGTGACTTATACCTCATTCGATGCAGCGGTGGGGTGGGTCTGGCGTTACGGCGTGGGCTTTGATGGCAAAGGTGGACGTGGAAGCTGCATTTCGGCTGCTTTCTATATTTACCCGGATAGCTTCCGGTTGCTGGGGTGTTGCTGGGATGGAGAGTTTTACATTGACAAGTGTTTGTCGATAGGTTGCTCGGTATCCTGTGCCTTATTTGAGCTTTTCAGCTTGTTTGTGGAATGGGTGGTGCGGGTTGTTTCAGGGGTAAATTCTGTGATTCACTACCTGGATGATTTCTTTGCATTGGTCCAGCTTCTTCCAGAATCTGTGGGGTGCTCCTGGCTACGTTGGAGCACATCACGGAGAAGTTTGGCATTCCGTTGGCTCCTGAGAAAACTGAGGGACCCTGTACGGTCATCAAGTTTTTGGTCATTGTGCTGGACTCTGATGCGATGGAGTGCAGATTACCGGAAGACAAACTGGTGGATCTGAAGAGGGGGGTGGCAGAGCTGATGGGATTGTGCAAGGTTCAGCTCAGTCGTTGCTGAGTAAGCTGAATTTTGCGTGTCGCATTTTTGCGGATGGGTCAGATTTTTAGTCGCAGGCTTGCGGCCAGTACGGCAGGCGTCAGGTCACCAACGCACTTTGTGAGTCTGGCCAAAGAACACAGGAAGGATTTGAGGGTAAGAGAGGCCCGGAGCAAAAGAATAACAGGCAATAGGCGCAGGGCTGGCATGAAAGAGTTAACAGAAAACCCTTACAAGCCAGGGGGGACTGGTTAGGAGAGAGGACAGTGGGGAGGGGAGGAGAGGCTATAAATTCCTCCTCTCTCCTTTCCCGGGTAACACAGCGTGGGGAGAAATGTTCCCACCCACCCTCCCTTTTTTGTTATGGGCTTGCTGATAGTGGTGACAATGGTTTGAGAAAATGTTGTTTTGTTTTGGGTGCTTTCCTTGTGTTTTGTTTCTCCTTATGCAGGTGTGAGAAGAAATGACCCCAAATATGGATGCCATTACCCAGAGGTGGTATGGGTTCTGAAGGGGTGTTATTTGCCAGTCTACCACGTGTAGCTGGAATGTTGGTGAATGGGGGCACTGCGGTCAGTGGTCGTCTCTGAGCCAGCTTGTCGGCTTGAGGCCTATGACCAGAGGTGAGGTACCGCAGTGCCAAAAATGTTATAATGTTAAAAGGTTTACAAGTCAGTGTTAGTGGTGCCTGCAAAGTCCAGCACTAGTATGAGAAGAACTGTTTTCTCAGGAATTATATGGTTTATATATGTTATTTATTAGTTATTATTTGAAGTTATTTAAAATAAAGGAGGCTGCTCCGGCCAGTTTTTACTCCCAAGTTACAGTGGTGGTCTCATTTTTATTAAAGGTTTAAGGAGGAGTATAAACAGTGGGTCTTAGCAGTAAAGGTTATATCTGGGATACCATAGTGATGGCATACCTTGGAATCCTTTAATGGTCGGGCATTGTGGATGGCGGGGCCTGTGAGCAATTTTGACCTTTAAATTGTTCACGGATGCTGCAGGCTCCTCCAGCTTTGGAGCTTTTTCCAGGGTCAGTGGAGTGCGGGACCGTGGCCAAGGTGATGGGTTGAGGCGGGTTTCACAAAGAATTTGGTTCTACTGGAGCTTTTCCAGGTGGTGCTGGCGGTGGAGTTGTAGGGGACATCTTTCAGGGATCTGAAAGTTTGTTACCATTATGACAACATGGGCATGGTTCAGGTCATCAACAAGTTCTCAGCGTCTTCTCCACCGGTTATAAAACTTTTACAAAAACGTTTGCGTTGCTTGCAACTTAATATTTTCATGTATGCGGTACACATCCCGGGGGTTGAAAATGTCATTGCTGACGCCTTAGGTGGTTACACGGATTGGGCGGTAGGAATCCAGGAGGTTTTAGTTATATGTTCGTCCTCACTTGGTAGTGGGTTTGTGAGTTTTTTTGGGGGATGGAGTAGGAGTGCATTTTGTTTTTTGTGCATTGTGTGATCAGTTTGTCATGGTGTCTGTTTTTGTCCTCTTTTACTTTCAGGTGCAGTGACGGGACTGGTCTGGATATTGGGCCACTCATATGTGTGCTAGGGGGCTCGGAGAGGTGATGCCAGACCTGAGGGTAGGCAGTTGGGATTTTCCAGTCAGGAGGACTGTATTAGATGGTATGTTGTGGGGGATGATGTTGCCCGAAGTGCAGCGTTTTGCGCAGAGGGATAGGCCACCTGACGTCTTGGTTTTGCACATGGGCGGCAATGATTTGGGGGTCAGGACCATGATTGACATCATACGCGACATCAAAGTTGATGTGGAGCAGTTGATGTTGGAATTTCCCGGCATGGTCATCGTCTGGTCGAACATTGTGGCGAGGACGACTTGGAGGATGGCCAGGTCTGCTGAGGGCCTTAATAGGGCCAGGAAAAAGATAAACAGTGAAGTGAGTAAGTTCATTGTGCGGAACGTGGGTCTGGCGGTTAGACACCTAGAACTGGAGCAGGACACATGGAGGTATTTAAGGGGTGACGGGGTTCACTTGAACGAGGTGGACGAGGTGGGTATTGACCTTTGGGTGCTGATGTTGCAGGATGGAGTGCAGAGAGTCCTTCGAGTGTGGAAGGGCGGCCAAGGGTAAGGTTGTTCCCCTTGGGTGCTGTGGCGGGTGATGGTCTTGGCAGGAGAGGGAAGATATGGCAGAAGGAGGAGTTTTGGGGACCCATCGTTCCTATGTGTCACGATAATGGTTTCCAGCTAACGGGGGTTAGCTGGGAAGTGGTAATGGGGCACTGCGGTCAGTGGGCTGTCTCTGGGCTAGTTCGTCGGCAGGAGGCCTATCAATACACTGTTAGTTACCGCAGTGCATTATGGTTTTCCCCTCATAGGGGTATTGAGTTCCTGCTTAGACCAACACTAGTTAGATTTATGGTTTTGTTAACAGAGTTTGTTATTTATGGTATTTTATGTTATTGTGTTATTTATATATATTTATATATACATTGGTTTAATAAATTAGGCTGCTACTGCCTTTTATAACTCCAGCACTGGTGTGGTCTCAATTACTATATTTAAGAGGAATGGTGGGAGGATTTTGGGGTAAAGTGGGAAGAATTCCATTTGTTATACATCAGTCATTGGTAAATAAAAGCAGGTAGATAAGACACCTGCTGTTTGGACAATTCATCATTTCTGCTCTCATCAACTACCCTAGACGGCGGAGCTATAGAAGTAACATGCCATCCCAATTCTAACCAGCAGCTCCTTCGGGGGTAAGTGCTACATATAATATATTACAAGCCATGCTAAAAATAAAGATTACTTCATCAGTATGCTACTGCTCCTCTACTTTCCAGACAAACGTCTGTGCATGCTCTTTCTTGACCAAACTGTGCTGCTGCCACTGTGCTGCTACTGTAATGTCAGGCCTGGACCACAAGAGTGGCTGCATAGAATCCCTTATATTTAACAGTATTTGTAACTGTTATGCCTCTTACACACGATCAGACTTTCCGACGGGAATTGTGTGATGGCAGGATGTTGTCGGATAATCCGACCGTTTGTATGCCCTTTCAGACAAATGTTGGATAGCATGCTTTAAATTTTTCCAACAACAAATTTGTGATGTTGGATTATACGATCGTGTGTACACAAGTCAGTGGAAAAAAATACATAGTACAAACACGCATGTTCCGAACCAATGTTAACCATAAGACAACATTTGCAGAAGTTGCCCAAAGGGTGGCACTAAAGAGCTGAAAAAACACATAGTTTTGTGTATATTCTTTGCTGTTTGTATGTACTACAAGTTCAATGCCCTTCGCACAACATTCAATGGATTTGTCTGCGAAAAATCCGATCGTGTGTACCAGGCTTAAGACTACAGTTCAGCTGAAGGAGAGTGTATGGTTGGTTTAGTAAAGCAAGACTTTCCATGGAGACAAATGCGGGTTGCCATTGCTAAACCCCTTCCAAAGAGGCTAGTTGTCTGGTTAGTACACCGACCAAGTGGATTTAATAATGTTAAGGTTATTGTTCTGGAACAACTGTATGCTGTATTACAAATCAAAATGTCAGGCATTCTTACTGCATGCATGTTCCAGGTAAGGGGCACAAAACATTGAAGTAAGAGAGGAAAATTAAAAGACAAGAAACTAGCATTAATAGAATGAGAAGAATAGTAGCAATAGCAGCCTGAACATCCTTCTGAAAAAAGGTCTTCTGTTGAAGTTTTGGGTTTAGGACTCCGCTTTTTACCTTCCCATTTCCACCCACAAGAGGACCAGCCTGGATCACTGATTAAATAGGCCTGCAGGGAACAGCACCAAGAAGAGGGTTAGTATTGCAGATGTTTTTTTTCATCAGATGTCGTGGACTACCTTTTTAAATTATTTTTTATTTATAGATTTTCAGA
The DNA here is from genome assembly GCA_029574335.1 of Rana kukunoris. NCBI lineage: Eukaryota > Metazoa > Chordata > Amphibia > Anura > Ranidae > Rana > Rana kukunoris. The sequence goes on from CM056060.1 coordinate 69,069,966, forward strand.
AATTACAAAAATGTGTGTATGAGAAAGTTAGGGTATGGCAATACATGCATACAACATAGAATATCATAGAGACCTGTGACAAAATCATCAAGTATTAAACATTTATGAAGGTTAGACTGTAACAGCACAGGTTTGTAGATGAGTAAGGAGGCAATGCAGAGGCTTATTTACTGTAATGCCGCGTACACACGACCGTTATATATGTCATGGAAAAAACGACATTCCTCTCAAGCCTGCCTTGCATACACACGATCGTGAAAAAAAATGCTTGAGCAAAGCGCACTGACGTACGGCTGGAACTATAAAGGGGAAGTTCCATTCGAATGGCACCACCCTTTGGTCTGCTTATGCTAAGTTCCCCGTCTCATAACTTGCTTCTGAGCATGAGCTTTTTTTCCCCCCTCGTTAAAGCGTACACGTGAAAAAAGACTCTGGAGCCTCCACACAACCAATTAAAAAAATGGCATTTTTCTCATCATGAAAAACGGTTGTGTGTACGTGGCATACGTGTCTGCATGATGGCACCAAATGATTGCATCTAGTCTAGTATATCAAAGTGGTTTTCTGAAGGTACATACAGTTCGTAGATACATATGTCACATAGAGAACAGTTAAAAGAAACAGAATACATAGAGCAAAGCAGGGTTTAAAAAATGAAGGGGAGCTAGATGACCCTGAAACGTGCACATAACTGAAGTAGGTCTAGAGCAGGGGTCTCAAACTCAAATTATCTGGGGGCCACTGGAGGTATAAGCTGGGTGAGGCTGGGCCGCATCAAGTATTGGACCAAAATTTTAAAATGTACAACTGATGCAATCTTAATAATAGTTTGCCGCCAGTGTGTTCTGCCAGTGTGCCCATCAATTGCTGCCAGTTTGCCCATCAATTGCCGCCAGTGTGACCATCAAACGCAGCCACTGTGCCATCAAACACAGCCACCTTGATGGGCACAGCTGAGTGGCTGCGTTTGATGGGCACAGTGGCTGCGTGTGATGGGCACAGTGGCTGCGTTTGATGGGCACAGTGGCTGCGTGTGATGGGCACAGTGACTGCGTTTGATGTGCACAGTGACTGCGTTTGATGGGCACAGTGGCTGCGTTTGATGGGCACAGTGGCTGCGTGTGATGGGCACAGTGGCTGCGTGTGATGGGCACAGTGGCTGCGTGTGATGGGCACAGTGGCTGCGTTTGATGGGCACAGTGACTGCGTTTGATGGGCACAGTGGCTGCGTGTGATGGGCACAGTGACTGCGTTTGATGTGCACAGTGACTGCGTTTGATGGGCACAGTGGCTGCGTTTGATGGGCACAGTGGCTGCGTGTGATGGGCACAGTGGCTGCATGTGATGGGCACAGTGGCTGCGTTTGATGGGCACAGTGGCTGCGTTTGATGGGCACAGTGGCTGCGTTTGATGGGCACAGTGGCTGCGTGTGATGCGCACAGTGGCTGCGTGTGACGGCACAGTGAGGCTGCAATTAAGGTTTTTTTTTTATGCAGACAAGGAAGGCAAGCTTAAAATAACACAAAAAAAAAATAATTCTGACATTTTTTTTAATTAAAAATATGATGGTCACCTCAGTCCAATCCCCCCTCCCCCCCCTCCCCAATACAGACTAATTTAAGTTGTCTCTTACTTTTTTTATAGTTCACTTCTTCTTCTGTTGCAGACAGTCCACTCCACACACTCCACTCCAGACAGTAGCAGGCTGAGGCAGGCAGCAGGCTCCTCGTGTCTTGTCCTCCTTTTTTTTTTTTTTTTTTCAGACACAGCTCCGCGCGAGTCCTCCCTTCCTCTCTGCCTCAGTCACCTCTCACCCCCCGCGTGACGTCACGCGGTGACGGCGCACGTCGGGAATATACCAGCTTTCATGGGGGGGGGGGGGGCGAGAGGCAACGCAAAGAATGAAAGGGAGCCAGGACCAGGACAGAGGAGCGCAGTCGGCACACAGTGTGCCACAGCCGCTGCCTGCGCTGTCTGTCACTCAGTGAAAGTGAGTGACAGACAATCCAACTGATCTGGCGGCCGCGGCTGATTGCGCTCCCCCCCCTGTTAGACTTGGTAGCGCCAGGGTCACTCGCCCCTCCCGCCCCTGCCTTGTACCGGCCCTGCTGCATGCGCTGCAAAGTATGACACTGTCCGGGGGAAGGGCTTGACAGTGGGCCGCAAAATCTTGGTCTGCGGGCCGCAACTGGCCCGCGGGCCGGGAGTTTGAGACCCCTGGTCTAGAGTGTCCCCTCATCACGATCTCTGGTACCTGCCCATGTGAATGCTTATGTTACTCCAGGGAATTGCAGGACACCTTGACCCTTCCATACTGTTTACAATGTCACTGCACGATACCACCTCTGGATGTACCGCGGGGCCTGACCCTCACTGTACTATACTGAGTTCTGTAATATATTATTTTATTCTTGCTTGTCTCTGCCTCCCCTTTTTTCCTCTTTCCTTTACCCCTCTGTTTGCGACCACTACTGCTATACCTGCCATATTGTTCATATATACCTGAAAATATATTTTTGAACCAAACAGTCTACATCATTATAGGGAAATGTGGAAATTTGAGCCTCCTACTCTATGTACAATGCCGCTATACGGTAGCAGTACTGATTGTGCTGTTGAGCCTGACCCCTGATGTACTCTAACATGTACTGTACAATGTTATGTTATTTCTACTTGTCTCTTTTTTATAACCATCATTGCTGTAATTGCTGTGCCGTCTTCTGTATACATGCCATTGTTTCTTCTTCAATAAAACATACTTTTTGAAAAAAAAAAAAAAAAAGAAGGGGAAAACGCAAAGTGGCGTGGAGAAAGAGAAAGAGAATGGATGAAGGAATCGGGCTGAGAGGGAAAGGAACTAGGGTACACCATGTGAAGGGAAAAACCCAGATTAGCACTGGACATCTTATGGTAGCAGAGAGCAAGCCAAAATGACATATTAACAAAGTCATAGATGACTTTTGTTTAAAGTCATCCATGCATGTACATTCAATCCAATAGAACCACGTTACCATGAATTTAGATTAAGTATTCTTCAGAGAGTTGGTGGGACTTTCCATAAACCTAGCATATTCTACTCATCAAATCCATTGCTGGATTGTAGAGGGAGATGAAGATTATCATATTGCAGGAATACAGGAGAGGCAGGTTCTGGTGTCTGAGCACTGAGTTTCTATAGGCCATTGCTGGGGAAGAATTGTGATGTAGAAGAGTGAATGAAAGAGTTTTGTGAAATAACCTATCTGTGATTTTTTGGGTTAGGTTGTGTACTTGGGTACAGAAGGTATCTAGTGCAGGGCACTTCTAAAAAATGTGTAGGATACCTCATGAACTCTGTATGCATGGTACATTGTATGGAGTACCATTGGGGTATGGTGCCAATGAGTGATAATAATATAGCCAGATTCCTGGTACTTACTACTTATGGAGGATTTATATGACGGGAAAGTATTTTAGATAATTCCTCAGAAGAAAGGGTAATGTCAAGGTCTCTTTCTCTTTGTTCCAAGTATTGTGGTGGGTGTTTTGGTATTGTGGTAGGTGTTTGGGTATTGTGGTGGGTGTTTGAAAACTTCAAGCTGCTTTTTTTGTCATTGCTGGACTTTAAGATTAGGTGACCAGATTTTTTAAAAGAAATGCGGGGACATATTTTCTTTTTTTTACTAGTATTGGCGGCAATCAGCAACTCTCTGCCCATTGCCACCGCTGCTCGCCTCACAGCCTGTCTAGTCTTAAGCCCCATATACACAATCTGAAAATTGTATGAAAAATTACGCATTTAAATCGATCGTATGATAATCGGATCGTTAGTACAGAGCTTTCGAGAGCTGATCAGGACAGTATTATTCTATCGGACATGCACAATTTTTTTTTCGGTACGATGCCAGATCATACAATTTTTGTTTAATCAGTACAGTCATTCAAAAATCCAATACAGATGCATTACAATACATGAAATCACTCCTGAATTTTTATTCATCATATTCAACGTGAGATTAGCATGCAAAAAAAACAGACGATCATTTGTCCGATAATCGGATCGTGTGTACGGGGCATTACTCTTCGCGCCCCAGCTACTACTGGGTGGGGAGCGACAGAAGAACACCCCATCAGGAAGGGCAAGGAAATAAGCAGGCAGGCGGCTGGCCAGGACTTGAGCCAAGGCAGAAGAACATGCGAGCGGAGCTGAATGGGCAAGCACCTGAAACTGAAGAAATATTCCCTCCGCTCCGACCAGCACATGATCATCAGAAAGGGGCACAGATAATGGAAAAAAATACACCCCCTAAGCTAGTAGGAGCTGCAGAGCAGGGGGAATGGGGTGTAAATTAGAATTTCTTTTTTTTTATTCTGAACTGACTGTCTTTGACATTGCCCCAGCCCCTGTTCAAATGCAGTCCGGGGACAAAACCAGGGACAAACTTGGTCCGGGGACAGTGTCCTTAATCTGGGGACTGTCCCTGGAAACCGGGGATGGCTAGTCACCCTACCTTAAGATTATGCTCACATGGATGTTTGATGCAAAAGTGATTAAACTATGTGGGGCATATCGTTTTATTATTCTTTATGAAAATATGACATATGCATGCTAATAACTTATAACTAGTAAGCCTAGCAAACCCTGTAAAAAAAATCAAACAATAACGATATAGGTGCAACTAATGCTATTAAAGAATATCATATTTTATTTATGACAAACTGTCCATTTCCCAGATGAAAGATTATTTTAGTATATATATAATACTTTCAGTAAAGGCACTACGCTAAAGTTAGTGGGGAATGGGAGAGTTATTTTGCTCCCATTCATAATTGTGTTAGGCCGCGTACACACGATCAGACCGGTTTAAGGCCAGTTTCATCAGACCAAATCGATTGTGTGTACAGCCCATCGGACCGTTGTCCATCGGACCAAAGTTTTAAAACTTGCTTTAAAATCAGTCCGATGGATGCCTGACCATCGGACCAAAACGATGTTTAGTACGCAAAGCATCAGACCAAAAACCCGCGCATGCTCAGAATCAAGTCGACGCATGCTTGGAAGCATTGAACTTTGTTTTTTCAGCACGTCGTTTGTGTTCTACGTCACCGCGTTCTGACCCGATCGTATTTTGGACTGATGGTGTGTACGCACATCAGACCATCAGGCCACTTCAGCGGTGACCCGATGAAAATGGTCCGTCGGACCATTCTCATCGGACCGGTCTAATCGCGTGTACGCGGCCTTAAAGTTTGGGCTGATGTCATTTACAAACTGTCCTGTAGGTCAGTCTGCGCTCCAGGGGTGATGTCCCCACCCCTGGGCGGCAGATGGCGCTAGAGGGGTTCTGACAGAGACACTTTTCCCCAGCAGAGCATGCTGGGGGAGGGTATATCTGTGGCGGACGCCATTTTCTTTGGTTCTTCCGGGTTCCAGGTGCTGCACCCACCTTCAGGGTGTGCGCATTCAACAGGTATTTGGATATGGCCTTCCAGGCCGAGGCCACATGCTACGCGGAGTTCCAAGTGGATGCTAAAAGGGGCCCCAGTGACTTACTGGGTCCTCAGCTATACTAAGGAGATCCTAAGCTAAGGGGTGTACGGTGGTGGAACGGCTCAAAGAGAACCCGGAGGGAGGTGATCTGAGAGACTTGAACGAACCATCGGGGGTCTACTGACTGGCACACTGACAGGTACACTTCCACTGTCAACCGGTCACCCAGCTTATCCAAGCTGTTTATCCAAGCCTGATACTGCAAGGTTACTTCGGGGATATGCAATTAGTGGACCTCCAGATGTTGCAAAACTACAAGTCCCATCATGCCTCTGCCTCTGGGTAGCATGCTTGTGGCTGTCAGAATATTGCTATGCCTCATGGGACTTGTAGTTCTGCAACAGCTGAAGGTCCGCTAATTGCATATCACCGCTTTACTTCATCAACCTGTCCTGTCTACCTTCTGTTGATGTTGTTCGTGTTTGACCGAGGAATAAAGCATTTAAAAAACGTCAACCTTTGGCTTGGACATCCTATTACTGCTCTCACAGTTGCCGCAATCAATTTCCCTAGACATCGTCAAAGGTAACTTAACTTATGCCGATCCCACATCTAACCAGCAGGCTCCTGAGGGAGTATCGCTACATATATTAACCATTTCAGAACCGTGCTATAGCCGAATGATGGCTACAGCGCAGGTCTGAATATCCAACCCGCCGTCTTTTGACGGCCGCCCCCTTGGGCGTTCCCAGCGCGCGCTCCAGAGCGCGCAGCGGGGAAGCTCTGTGTTGGCCGTGTCCCTTGGACACAGCCAATCACAGATCGCGGTGAACGGGCAATCAGAGTGGCCGTTTGCGATGCGATCTGTGCGGCGAATGAGAGATGATCTCATATAGATCATCTCTCATTGCCGTTTTACACAGAGACAGTGTCCTGTCTCTGCAGAGGAGGAGACCGATCTGTGTTCCTTGTACATAGGGACACAGATCGGTCACCCCCCTCCCCCCACAGTTAGAACAATATGTAGGGAATACATTTAACCCCTTCCTAACCCCCTAGTGTTAACACCTTCAATGCCAGTCACATTTATATAGTAATTAGTGCATATTTATAGCACTGATCGCAGTATAAATGTGAATGGCGCCAAAAATGTGTCAAAAGTGTCCCATGTGTCCGCCATAACGTTGCAGTCCCAATAAAAATCGCAGATCGCTGCCATTTCTAGTAAAAAAAAAATAATAAAAAATAATAATTCTGTCCCCTATTTTGTAAGCGCTATAACTTTTGCGCAAACCAGTCGTATATTGTGATTTTTTTTTCCACCTGGGCAGGAGGGGGGTATATGTGCCCAGTAAGCAAGTGGTTAATGTGCTGCATCACTGTCCAATAATGTTTAAATGATAATTAATGCATTTGTTTTGCTGTAGCCAGCTTAGAGCTGATGAAGATTGTAATAATTCCATGTAAAATGTCAAGGCCTGTACAAACAACCCTGCACTCCCCCTCCCCGTCACTACCCCATTCTTGTTCTAATCAGCAGAGACTCCATGCTGCAGTAATCACAGCTGGCTATCTGTGGACTTGAAATAAGAAATATGAACCCACAGCAGTGACACGGCTAAAGTATACACAGAGTTATGTGTGTGTGGGCCCAAGGGCTCAATGTGTCCCTCAATGTTTTAAAAAGGCCCAGCATGAAAGCACTGCTTTTGTCAGTGGGGATGTATCACTGGAATGTTATTTAAAAACATTCTCAAATTTCTGCTGAGGTGCTGTGGAACATTTTTGCTACTTAGAAAAATACATTTTTTTTTAACCCTTATTTAGTCTTATTATAATTAGAGGGCGGGCATTCATATGTAAGTGTGACATAGCGGGAAAAGAAAAATGCGCAAAGCATTTTTTATTTTCTGGGAAACTCTAAAATCGGGAAAAGGGTCTAAATCCCAGGAAATTTCGGGATAGTTGGCAAGTATGCACGCCTATACAGTACCTGAATGCAGAGTTAAAGCTGAACTCCAAACATATATAAAGGACACAAATTATTCCAGCACAGTATTTTTAAATACATCCATAAAAGTGAACATGACCACAACGTGTGATAAAGTGTACCAGTTTCTCCACAATTGCGCCAGCAAAGGGCTGAATGGGAAGGATAAAATTTAGAACGTTTGAGCGGGGTAAGGTACCATGAGTGCACAATTTTTTTAAATGATTCCCCAATGGTTTATACATTTGGTCGAGGCATATGCGGTAGAGAAGGCTTTCTGCCAGGTCTTATCTGGGAAGACCATGCCCAGGGTTTCTTCTCATTTAATGATAGTTGTGGATTTTGAGAAGGAGTCTTGGGCATTGTAAATGTTGTAGAAATTCCTCTGAGTGGGCAGGTGGGATCTTGGAAGAGTTTAAATATTGAGATTGTTAATTCTAAAGCCCTGTACACACAAGCGGAATTTCCATCAGAAAAAAGTTGGATGGTTTTTCCGATGGAATTCCTCTCAAGCTTGGCTTGCATACACACGTTCACACAAAAGTTCTCTGAAGTTTTGAGTGTTAAGAACACGGTGACATACAACACTACGACGAGGCAAGAAAAAGAAGTTCAATGCTTTTGAGCATGCGTCTAATTGTTTAGGATATAGGATCTTTAAAGGGGATGTTTAACATTCCATATTTGCCCATGATTTATGTTTGGTGGGGGGAAGGGAAAAAATGTAATTTAAACTCGCTCGCGGCTGTAATATATTGCCGGCTCCTGGCAATATAGATGATAAACGGACCTGGAAAGTAGAAAAAAAAAAGAAAAACTCTGCCTCAATGGGAGGCCTCCCGAACCCAAAACACCCTCCACATGTTGAGGGCAACCGGCCTGGTATGGTTCAGGAGGAGGGGCACACTCGTTTGCTCCCCCCTCTTTCCTGACCTGCCAGGCTGCTTGCTCGGATAAGGGTTTGGTATGTATTTTGGGGGGACCCCTCACCATTTTTTTTTTTTTTGGCATGGAGTTCCCTTTAAAATCTGTGCCAGACCCAAAGGGTGGGACCCCATGTCGTTTTGTTTGCTATACACACACACACACACACTAGACTGCCTGCACTGTACTGACTGCAATGTGTGTGTGTTTGTATATACCCACACACTAAACTGCCTGCATGCCACTGACTAACCTGAATAATTTAGCTCAAGTTCTCTGTCTCCTCCACGTTATCACACTACATACTACATACAGGGCAATATTAGAATAAAACCTTTTAGACTCTGCAAAAGACTTGAGACTGGGACAGAGGTTCACCTTCCAGCAGGATAACAACCCTAAATATACAGCCAGAGCTTCAATAGAATGGTTTAGATCATATTCATGTGTTATAGCAGGAATACACGGTTAGAAAACAGTGTTCGTTGGTCAAAATCGTCACCAACTTTAACCAAACAAAAAAGAAATGTTTAAAAGAGCAATCGATTTCATACCTAGTGTTGACATCTCACGTACAAGTGGGGTCGTCTACTAGTTCTGCTCATGTTTGATAATGTTCAATAGATGTTTTATGGACGACCTTCACACCAACGAATACAATATCGTTTGTTCGCAAATGATACAACACCATTTTTCTATTTTTTTAATCAGTCTTTTTTGTTCATAATATTAATATCGGGTATTACTTGCTGGGCATCAACGAGTAGAAAATCGGCCGACCATTCACAGAATGAAAATTTTCGCTCAATTTTCTTATCGTACATTCCTGTCATTAGAATGGCCCAGACCTAAATCCAATTGATAATATGTGGCAAGACTTGAAATGTTCTGTTCACAGATGCTCTCCATCCAATCTGACAGAGCTTGGGCTATTTTGCAAAGAAGAATGGGCAAAAATATCTCTCTAGATGTGCAAAGCTGATGGCGATATACCCAAAAAGACTTGCAGCTGTAATGTGGGAAATTTCAAGGGGTATGAATACTTTTTCAAGGCAATGTATGATGGGCTGAAATGGTACTATTCTTTACTAGACTCTCAACTAGCTTGCTTATGTCAGCATAGAAAGAGTCTTCCTCTGATGCTGTGCTTACTGACCCAAACTGTGAGCGATCTTCATCCAAGTCTTTTGCTGACAGTAATGGCCCATACACACGATCCGAATATCGGCCGACGGATCATACGACTTTTTTCGCTTAATAATCGCAAGTAAAATAAATAGGTTTTTAAACTCACGAAAATTATCGTACGATAGAAAAAAACGATCGGAAGTGATGTCACGTGTTGAAATGTATTTGTATTGTATTATCGGACGACGGCTGTACTGACTAAACGAAAATCGTACGATCGGACATCGGACGAGAAAAATGTTCGCGCTTGTCCGATCGAATTTAATCGGATGAACGGTCGTGATCAGCTGTCGAAAGTAGTGTACACACGATCCGAAAATCGTACGATCCATCATCGGACGATCGTTTTCGTCCGATATTCGGATCGTGTGTATGGGCCATAAGGCCTCGTACACAAGATAGGTTAAACGGAGGACATTGGTCTGATGGACCGTTTTCATCAATCAAAACTGATTGTGTGTGGGCCCCATAGGTTATTTAACCATCGGTTAAAAAAAAGCCAACTTGCTTTAAATTTAACCGATGGATTCCTAACCGATAGGTCAAAACCGATCGTTAGTAGGCACAACCATTGGTTAAAAATCCACGCATGCTCAGAATCAAGTCAACGCATGCTTGGAAGCATTGAACTTCATTTTTTTCAGCACGTCGTTGTGTTTTACGTCACCGCGTTCTGACACGATCGGTTATTTTTGATATAGAAATCTTGTGTCTTCCTCTAGCCCAATTGAATTGGGCCCAATGTGATTTGATCCATATATCATTCAATCAGTGCAATAGAGATTGTGAGTGTCTCCTGGTAGAACTTTAACAAAGGGAACAAGGTAATGGTGTCTGCCTGTAGTGCCTTGGGTGAAAAGAGAATGCACCACAGCAGGCGATACCAAGTTCAGGAGGGATGATATACAGATCCTGCAGCAGGTCTCTGCAGGTATTGTGCTCAAAGGATGGTGCTCGACCACACATCTCTCAGCACCCCAGCTCAGCTGGATCTGTGACGCAGGAGATGAGGGTGACCTCCTGGCTTCCACCCGACTACCAGATACTGCTGACAACAGATGCGACCCCCCCCTTGATCCTATAGGCTCTCCCCTACTGCCTAGGCCGCAACAACCACCGCCATCTCCCAGACTGTTCAGATCACTGCTCCCAACACCAAGGGCATGGTCCCAAGAGAGAAACTCCTCTGGCTTTTTATTTGTTCTCCCAGCATCCCATCTTTTTCCTTCAGCCGGCTGGAACTTGCAGTCAGCAATGGTCTGGCACAAATGTAAACTTGGCTTTCCGGACTTTATATCCCAAGATCTTTTGACCTCTTGCAAAACCTCATTCGCTCTGAGTCAGTCTGGACACCAGGGGAAACAGTCTCCCTGTGGCAAATGCTGTAAAGTATCCTCTGTCATTGCAGGCATTTCAGCCAGCTGCTGACTACATCAACATTCCACCTTTAACTGGAGTTTTACTTTAACTGTACCTTAAATTTTTAATTATATTTCAGGTTTGGGAGGGCAGTGTTGGGTAGAATTGCTTACTGGCTTTATACATCATTCAGAAACTCACGAGGCACAGGAAGTTAGCATGTGTTTCAATATAGCAAGAAGCACTTAATTAGTATTTGAGTGAGTTTAATATAAAGAGGTACTACTGTTTGAAAAAGGTGCCAACATTGTAAAGCCGGTTATAGTTTTGCAGATATAAAAGCCATACTCTCTGATTGTGACTGTTGGGGGTAATTCTTTATAGTATGGAGCCTAAATACTCCCTCTTCTTATTCCCAATCAGAAGCTGGCAGGAGATGCCCAACCACTAAAGACAAAGCAATCTAACCCTTGTCCCTACATTCCTCCATCAATGAAAGGTAAGTGACTCTGTATAGTGTAATTATGTTATAATCACTAAATTTCATATAAGCTTTTTATATGTTATGGCTACGCTGTCTTTCGGAAAAACAGGGTAAATCGGAGGGGTGGTGGTGTCTGTCACTATGTGAGAAATGATCGCAAAGCGAGTGTGAAAGAGGACCTAGCTGATGGAGAGTGTGATGAGTCTGAAGCATCATGCCGTGTACACACTGTCGTTTTTTGTGATGAAATAAAACGACGTTTTAAAAAACGTCATTTAAAATGATCGTGTGTGGGCAAAACGTTGTTTTATGTCTTCTGAAAAACGACCAAAAACAAATTCGAACATGGTGTCGTTTTTCAGAATGTCGTCTTTTGTTTCACAAAATATGATCGTATGTACGCGGCATTATAGTTAGAACTGTACATGGGTGTGCATACTACAAATGTTGTCATTGGAGTTTGTTATAGACTTCCCAGTGTTAGTGAGAAGGTGGAGTCCCAGCTCCTTGCACAGATGGAAAGGGCTGCAAGGGCTGGGACAGTGATAATAATGGAGGGTTTTACCTACCTAGAAATTGACTGGAGTAATGGCACTGCTGGGACAGTTGAAGAGAAAAATGTATTAACTTATTACAAGACAATTTTATCGGGAGCAGTGATTAGTATCGTGTCACATGTAGCTCAGCCCCCACACAGTTAGAATTACTCCCTAGGACACACTAAACCCCTTCCTCGCCCCCTACTGTCAAAAGTGTCCTATGTGTCTTCCATAATGTCGCAGCCATGATAAAAATCGTTGATCGCCGCCATTACAAGTAATAATTTATTTTTTATAAAAATGTCATAAAACTATCCCCTATTTTGTAGACACTATGGGCCAGATTCAGGTACATCTGCGCATTATTGGACCGGCGTAGCGCACCGCCTTTACGTTAGACTTGCGCAATGTAGCCGCACAATCACCCTATTCTCGTCGCTTTTACGCAGAAAATAGCGCCTGCGCAACGTTATTTCTGAGGCGCAAGGCGGAGTAATACAAATTGGGAAGGACGTGGGGGTGTTACATTGAAATGAGCCGTGACCCCATGCAAATGAAGGGCCGGCCGGCTCGCGCATGCGCGCTTGAAGCAGACCATGTCAGCACCTCTGTGCGCATGCTCACAACTCGGGAACGGCGCAATCAGTGAAATTGAAAAAGGACTATGGCAAAATCATGAACTACGCAGACAGCATAAATAGACACACACAAACGCACTTCCATTGCAAAAGTACATCCCTTTGTATCCCTTCCCATATAGCAAAGTGCTTTTGTTCCGTTGTTAGTTGCGTTGTGATTTGTATTTGTCAGATTTGTGTACTGTGTGATCTAGTGTTTGTTAGAAGATATTTGAAAGTGATTTTTGCTAAGTGTTTGTGAGATTTTTTGTTTGATAGTTTTCTGTTTGTTTGTTTTCTTGCTTGATTGTTCCTGCTTGTTTTTGTGACTGCTTTTTGCTGTGTGTTTGTGAGAATTTTTGTTTGATATTTTTCTGTTTGCTTGTTTTCTTGCTTGATTGGTCGTGCTTGTTTTTGTGAGTGATTTTTGTTGACTGGGAGTGATTTTTGGTCAGAGTATGACTGAGAGGAAGAGGAAATAAAATTTTTCTTTGAGGGAGAAACAAATTCTTGCCCGGGCCATTTCCGACTATGGGCGTTTCCTCCACGGCCCGGACAGTGCCAACACCACCCCGGCCAGGAGGAGAGAGATTTTGGACATGATCACTGACCAGGTGAATTCAGCGGGGGAGGGGGAGACACGGAACCGGTCTGGGATTGATAAAAAGATAAATGACCTCAGGCGTCTGGTCAAAAAGAAGCTGGCCAGAATGCTTGCCCATGCCAGGGCCACAGGAGGGGGCCCACCATGCCCTGTTAGGCTGACAGCGGAGGAGCGTGCGGTGGCCCAGACCTTTCATAGGCAAGAAGTGGAGGGCCTGCCCGGCTATGACTCAAGTCATGAAGGCGTGATGCCAGGTAAGGTTTTTTTTTCTATCAGGTGTGTAGCATGTGTGGGGGAGGGGGTGAAAGGGAATATGTGGCAAGTGTGTGGATCCTCCAACCTGTGAATGTTTTGTGTCATTCACAGATGTGCAGGAGGGTGCTGGGCCATCTGGCCTGACCGCACCATCCCCAGGACAGCAGCCTAATGAGGCCCCCCGACAAGGCTGGAGTCCGCGGAGGAGGTTGAAGAGAAGGAGGAGGTTGAGGAGGAGGAGTTTGAGGAGGAGGCGGAGTCCATGTCAGGCACTGGCCTATTGTTTTTGGATGACTCTTCCCCTCTGGCTGGCAGCAGCCAGCCCTCCCTAAGGGGGAGCCCCCCCCTCCTCCCCCAACATGGCTCCCCTCCCAAGGGGCTCCCCTTCTCCCCGGCCACAAGCATCAGCTGGAGGCAGGAAGGCGACCCAGAAGACCAGGGGGGTGGCCGATCTCCTGCCCGCCACTCTGAGAAGGGACCAGTTCCTCCAGACCCGCCATCTGGGACAGGTCAGCCAGACATTGGTGCGGATGGAGGAGAGCCTGTCCTCTGTCAAGGATACACTTGGGAACCTGGACTTCCACTCCCGGGCTTTCAGAAACTGCCTTAACGACCTGCAGACTACATCAGCAGGCGTTGGGCAGGATGTGAGGGCCCTTACCCAGGCTATCCAGGCCAACACGGCAACACTAGGTGCTGCCCTGGACAGAATAGCCATGGCCTTGGAGGGCAGGCCGCCAGATGGGCAGAGACCAGGGGCTGCTCCTCCTTCCCCGGTTTACCCCCTCCCCCAAGAGTCTCCCCAGAGGAGCCGGGGCTGTGGCCGGGGGCGCCCCAGGCGTGGCTCACGTCAAGGGCACTAATTTGTTTTTCCCCTTTTTTTTGGGCCTTTTTTTTTCTGGAATTTTTTTGATTTTGCTGGTAATTTTTTTTTTTTTTTGTGTTGTGAATGCTGTTTGAATGTGGGGGTGACATTCCTGCCGGAAAAGGGGTGTCACCCTTAATTTTGGTGGAGAAGGGTTCCCCAGGACCAGGGAGAAGTGATCCCCAGGTCCGTGTGAATGGTGTATGAATGTACAGTGACATAATTGGAGCCTTGGCGTGGCGTTGCTGCTCACAAGTCCTGCATGGTGGACTGGTGCCAATCCAATTTGATGAGGATGTGGGGTGTGTGTGCTAGGGACCACAGTGGTGTGCATGCATGCATTCTCATTGTGCCATGATTAATGTGTGTGTTTAACGTGCAAAGATGCCCAATGTGAGCTGTCTCCTGGCTGCTCTTCCCTCAGAAGACGGGGTATCCTCGGTTAGGGGGGGATTGTCTGGTTCAGGGGTCAGGTCATCACGTAGGTCAATCTGCAGGCCCTTTCTCACTGCGAAGTTGTGCAGCAGGCAACAGGCACCGATGATATGGCACACAAAGTTTGGGGAATACAACAGGGTCCCCCCAGACTTATCCAGGCATCGGAAACGTGACTTCAGGAGGTCAAAGGTGCGCTCCACCACTGCACGTGTTTGGGCGTGGGCTTGATTGTATCTTTCCTCTCCTGGGGTTTGGGGGTTCCGGATAGGAGTCATGAGATGGGGTCCCAGTGGATATGCACCTGTAAGGGAGAAGACAGGAGGATGTTAGTCATGCATGTGCCCCTTGTGATGTGTGCATCATGGGGGGGGACAGTCATGCCTGCCACTCATGTCACTCACCAACCAGCCAGGTGTCCCCATACACGTTCTGATCGAATTCCATTGGGATGGGGCTCTGATTGTATATGAAGCTGTCATGGCTGGACCCTGGGTGTTTGGCACGGATGTGCCATATGAGGCCTTGGGCATCGACTATCACCTGTACGTTGATGAAATGCCAATGCTTCCGATTGCGGTACATGTGCTCTGTCTCCTGGGGGGCCTGGAGTGCCACATGTGTGCAATCAATGGCCCCCACGGTGCGTGGGAATCTGGCAATTCTGTAGAAATCTGTCATTGCCTTCAGCCGCAGGTCCTCAGTGGTGGGTTTGATGATTTGGTTGGCCATGCATCTGAGGATTGCAGGAACAACCTGGTGCACACATCTGCTCATGGAGGATTGTGACATCCCAGCCACCACTCCACTTGTTCTTTGAAAAGAGCCACTGGCAAGGAAATGGAGTGTTGCCACGACCTTGACCAGTGGCTGCACTGCATGTGAGTGGTGTGTTGGGCTGGTGATGTCCTCCTGCAGGGTTGTGGTTAATTCCAGGATGGCATGAGGGCTGAATCTGAAGATGCGATACACCTCACAATCACTCATGCCAAACAGGTCTATGCGTGTGCGGTATATCCTCTCCCGTGCCATCCTCCGTGCCCTCCTCCTTCTTTGCTCATCTAAAGTCAGTAGTATAGCTATGCGCGACGATGCCCCTGGCATGTTGGCATACAGATTCTTGTGCAACACGTGTGACTGCTCAGCTCCTCACTAACAGTGTTGCTTTATCTGACATGTAGACGATTTTTCTCTTTTTAGACCAGCTTTTATATGGTCTAATTTTAGACAGGAAATTTTGCTGTTGCTCACACTGCGTAGCCTGCGCTGCCCCAATGTTCTTTTGTGGATTCCCGTAAGTCCCTCATTAGCATATTTGACTAGCAAATCAATGGTCTGTCTAGCGCAATTTTGCGCGGACAGATGCGCCTGTCTAACGAAATTACGCTGGACAAAAAAAAGTAGATTTCTTGCGTATTTTGTTTTGGGGATGCCGTGCATCGAAACGCACGCGCACATTTAGACTTACGCCGCGCATCTCCTGTTACGCAGGCGTAATCGCTCTGTGAATCTGGCCCTATAACTTTTGCAAAAAACAATTAATAAACACTTATTGCATTTTTTTTTACCAAACACATTTAGAAAAATACATATCGGCCTAAACTGAGGAAAAAATTTATTTTTTTATATATTTTTTGGAGATATTTATTATAGCAAAAAGTTAAAAAGATAGCTTTTTTTCAAAAAATTTTGCTTTTTTTGTTTATAGTGCAAAAATTAAAAACCGCAGAGGTGATCATATACCACCAAAAGAAAGCTCTATTTGTGGAAAAAAATGGACGCAAATTTTGTTTGGGAGTCACGTCGCACGACCACAAAATGTTGTCAGTTAAACCATTGCAGTGCCGAATCGCAAAAAGTGGCCTGGTCATTGAGCAGCCAAATCCTCCGGGTTGAAGTGGTTAAACACTAACTATAATTATTATTATACAGGATTTATATAGCACCAACAGTTTACGCAGTGCTTTACATCAGGGAAGACAGTACATTCACAATACAAATCAATACACGAGGGATCAGAGGGCCCTGCTCGTAAGAGCTTACAATCTAGAAGGGTGGGTCAAGTGGAACAAAGGTTAGTTAGCTGTGGGGGATTATCAGATGGACTCAAATGAAAAATGCAGTTGCTAGATATGGGAAGGGTAGGCTTCTCTGAAGAGGAGGGTTTTTAGGGATCCTCTAAAAGCTAATAGAGAGGGAGATAGACGGATAGATTGGGGTAAGGAGTTCCATAGGCTTGGAGAGGCTCTGGAAAAGTCCTGGAGACGAGCATGGGAGCAGGTGATGAGAGATCTAGAGAGCAGGAGGTCTTGAGAAGAACGAAGAGAACGATTAGGTTGGTATTTAGAGACTAGATCATTGATGTAGCTGGGGGCAGAGTTGTGGATGGCTTTGTAGGTAATTGTTAGTAGTTTGAATTTAATTCATTGGGTGAGCGGAAGCCAATGAAGGGAATGGCAGAGAGGAGCAGCAGAGACAGAGCGGTTGGTAAGGTGGATGAGTCTGGCAGCAGCATTCATGATAGACTGAAGGGAGGATAGAGTATGCAGCGGTAAGCCAGTGAGAAGGGAGTTGCAGTAATCGAGGGGAGAGATGACCAGGGAGTGAATTGATAGTTTTGTGGTGTCATTGGTTAGAAAGGGGCATATTTTGGAGATGTTGCGAAGGTTGAGGCGGCAAGATTTGGACAGTGATTGAACGTGAGGTTTAAAGGACAGTTCAGAGTCCAGGACTACACCTAGGACCTTGGCATGTGGGGATGGGCTGATAGTTGTGCCATCAATTTTGACAGAGAGATCAGGGGAGGAGACACGTGGAGGAGGGAAAATGATAAGTTCCGTTTTGGATCGATTGAGTTTGAGGAAGTGGTGCGACATCCAAAGTGATATATCTGATAGTAAATTAGTGATACGTGAGGAGAATGAAGGAGTGAGTTGAGGGGTAGAGAAATAGATTTGAGTGTCGTCAGCGTAGAGATGATATTGGAAGCCGTGGGAGGCTATCAGCTGACCCAGGGAGGAGGTGTAGATTAAAAATAGGAGAGATCCAAGAACAGAACCTTGGGGGACCCCAACGGAGAATGGAAGAGGAGAGGAGGAAGTAGAGTTGTAAGTAACGCTGAAGGTATGGTTGGGTAAGTAAGTAGAGAACCAGCAAAGAGTACAGTCACGGAGACCAAAGGTGTGGAGGTTTTTGAGGAGGAGAGGGTGGTCAACTGTATCAAAGGCAGCAGAGAGGTCCAAGAGTAGGAGCACAGAATAGTGTCCCTTAGTTTTGGCCATTAGTATACCGTTTGTTAGTTTTAGGAGAGCAGTTTCTGTGGAATGTTGAGGACGAAATCCAGACTGAAGGGGATCAAGAAGGTTATTATCAGCAAGGTGGACACTCAGTCGGTTGTAGACTAGACGTTCAAGGAGTTTGGATAAAAAAGGGAGCAAGGAGATGGGGCGTAGGTTGTCGAGATTGTATGGGTCCAGTGAGGACTTTTTAAGTATGGGGCTGACAAGTGCACTTAAGCCCCGGACCAATATGCTGCTAAATGCCCAGAGCCGTTTTTACAATTCGGCACTGCGTCGCTTTAACAGACAAACGTGCGACGTGGCTCCCAAACAAAATAAGCGTCCTTTTCTTCCCACAAATATAGCTTTCTTTTGATGGTATTTGATTGCCTCTGCAATTTTTATTTTTTGCGCTATAAACAAAAATAGAGCGACATTTTTGAAAAAAAAACTATATTTTTTACTTTTTGTTATAAGAAGAATCGAATAAACTGAATTTTAGTCAAACATTTAGGCCAAAATGTATTCAGCCACATGTCTTTAGTAAAAAAAAATCGCAATAAAAAAAAAACGAGCTACCTAGCGGCAACAGTGACACTAATACAGAGATCAGAAAACCGATCGCTTAGTGACACTGGCAATAGGGGTTGAAATGGTTAACTAGGGCGGTGATCAAGGGGTTAAAACTTTATTAGGGGGGTAGGGGGCTACCCTGGACCTAACACTAACTGCCTGTCACACTAACTGTCACACTGACACTAAATGCAGTGATCAGTAAATATATGATCACTGCATTCAGTGACACTGTGACAGGGGACTGGGGGGGGGGATCGGGGGGGTTTTATGTGCCTATGTGTACAGTGTGTTAGTGTAGTGTTGGTGCAAACTCACTGTGCGATGTCTTCTCTCCTCAGCGGCGGTTGAAAACACCTTACATCACTTCCCCCACAGACAGAGGGCGGGGAAGTGCGCGGATTGGCTGGGAGCGATCGCGAGGGGCTGGCTAGAAACGAATAGCCGCCGCCTCATGCCGGATCGCTCCTGCAGACACGGGGACCGCCGCAAGTACCGGGGGGGTCCGATCGGACCCCCGACCCACATCTAGGCAGGGACGTACAGGTACGCCAATGTGCCTGTCCATGCCATTCTGCCGACGTAAATGTACATGCGGCGGTCCCTAAGCAGTTAACAGAATCATTACACTATTTCACAATCTGTAGACTTTATCATAATTTATAATATTTTTTTGCCACATTATAGACTAATTTGTATTTCACAATATATATATTTATAGAATATATATTCTTATTGTTTTTGCGCTGCACCATTTTTTCCTTTATATACTTTTGTCACTTTTGGATTTTGTGAATATCCTGTTTAGTGTTCAGCTAGCATTACTGGGGAAAGAAAATATTTATGGTTTTCCACTCTTATTATTGGTTTAAATTGTATTTACAACTTATATATTTTTGCGCTGATTGCACCCTTGTTTTTTGCACTGATTGCACCCTTGTTTTTTGCGCTGATTGCACCCTTGTTTTTTGCGCTGATTGCACCCTTGTTTTTTGCGCTGATTGCACCCTTGTTTTTTGCAACTTGTGTAGCGCTGTCAATTTACACAGCGCTTTACATATATATTGTAAATTTGCATTAGTCCCTGTCCTCAAGGAGCTTACAACCTAAGGTCCCTAATACACATTTATACATATAATAGGGCCAATTTTAGGCAGGATCCGATTAACCTACCATTTCTATTTTAAACTGAATGGGTTTACAATAACTTTTCATTTATTTTCCTCAAGATCCAAAGAGTGCCCCCCCCCCCCCCTTGTCTGCTGTAATGACCTGAAAATGAATAACTCTACACCAAGTTCACTCAATGGACTACCTACATATTTATTCATGGTGATCATATCCCCCTTATATGCATCTTAAGAGAGAATACATTCAGTTCCCCTGAGAAAGTTGTAGGCGCCCCGATGGTCTAGTTTGGTGAAGTTTATCGCAGCTCCAAGTCTCTGAAATAATTTGGGCAGCAGAAGGTGAGGGTAGCGATTCTTTTTTTTTTCAATATTCCTTTATTACAAATTTTTCTTGCTTATTAATTAACATAGTTTTTCATTTTGTTTTGTTACAATATCTTAAAATTGACATATATTTCCTATTTCATTCTCATTCTCTCTTAGCACTCATTCCATTTCTTTTCATCCATTTCCATTCAGTCACTATTTTCTTCCACCTTTTGTCCACACTATACAGTATTTTCAGTTAGTCCTGTGTCCATTGTTAAATAAGATCTACTCCACTTTGCCCATATATATTTTAATATTTTTGCACATTTCCCCTTTGTTCATACATTACTCTTTCATGTGGTAGGACCTGATTTACTGCTCTCACCCATTGGCTTAGTGTCTGTGACATTGGCTGAATCCATTTCTCTACTATTTGTTTTCATGGCAAGAATAATACTAGCGATTCTTCACAGTAATGTTGTTAAATTTGCGGTACTCAATACAAGGCCGAAGGGTGTGGTCTTTTTTTGCACAAAGAAGATGCCTGCTCCTGCCAGAGATGTGGAAGGGCAGATGAAACCTTTCAGATTTTCTTCAAAGTACTCCTTTAATGTACCCATCTCCAGTTCTGTTAGAGGGAAAATTCTCTCAAAAGACACCTTGGCTCCAGGGAGGAGCGCAATTGGACATTCATAGACTCTGTGGGGAAGGTGAGTCTCTGCACCCCATTTACTGAAAATGTCCAAGAAATCATGGTTCGCTACTGGGAATGATTGGCGTACTTCAGAGTCCAGACACATCAAGAAAGAAGAGTCACTATTAACCTTTTAAAGGCAGTGCTGATGACAGTAGGATGAGGGGAATGTGACTTTCCTGGTGGCCTAATTGATGTATGGGTTGTGGGCCTGTAGCCAGGGTATGCCAAGGATGACTGGAAACAAATGTGAAGTGATAATATCCAAACGTAACAGTTCTTGGTGGAGATTGGCAATGGTGGCAGATAAAGGGGTGGTTTCCTGCGTAATGGGACCTGACTTGATGGCAGACCCATCGGCAAGATGTACAAAGGGTTCCTGAGCCTTGGGTAGAAAGGGGATCAGATGTTTAGCTGCGAAAGCTGAGTCCATGAAGCAGCAGCAAGCTCCAGAGTCAGTGATAGCGGATACCTAGATGTTCCTTCCTGGGACTGTAACAGAATGGGAAGAGCAAAGTGAGATGAGGTGTTGGTCACAGCAGAAGTATGGTCAGAAGATATTGATAAGCACTTATGGAGCTTTGCTGGGCAAGATCTTACATAATGGCCAGGTTCTTCACAGTACAGACACAGTTTGTTTAGACAACAACATTGGTGTTCTTCAGCAGTGAGTGAGGGACGTAGCAAGCCCAGCTGCATAGGCTTGAATGTGTCAAGAGCGGCGTGCTTGCTGTACCGGTGGAGCAGGATTGGAGAAGCTGTGGACTCTTGGTAACATCCAGGTGGGGCGAGGTTGTCCAGTGGCCCGTTCTGATTTGCGTTCCCGCAGGTGTCGATTGATCTGTATAGCCAGATTAATGAGTGTATCCAGAGTATGGGGCAACTCGGGCTAGCTCATCCTTGAGGGGGTCTGACAGTCCCAAACGAAACTGGTAGCGGAGGGCAGCATCATTCCAGTTGGTATCAGAAATCCAATGTCTTAACTCTGCAACGTTCCTCCAAAATTGTATAGCCTTCTTGCAGATTTTTGACAGCCTGTGTCTTGCCTGCCAGATGTAAAAAGTTCATCCATGGGAGAGGTTCCTTGCTCGGGCTCAGACATGGCTGTCTGATACTATCATGTACATAGTAGATCAGCCCGATATGCAGAGGAATGCCTCCCTTATGCTTCTGACTCACAGCCCCTGGTAGAGTAGACAGGAGGCGTGGGAGTGCAGAGTAGCATTAGTACCTGGCAGGATCAACAGCTGGGCAGCAGGCCTGGAGTTCTCGATGACACAGATCCTGGGAATCAGCAGACTGGAGACAGCAGACTTGACTGGAGCAGGCTTGTGTCAGTAAGCCACACACAGGATGAGAGGCAGGTATACAGAGAGATGGTTCCAAGGACTGGAACACAGAAGGGTCAGGCAAGCTAACTCATACACAGATAGGTAGTACTGGAACAGATGCAGAGGCAGAAGCAGAGTCACCAAGCAAGCCGGGTCCAGAGGATAAGGCAAATGTGAGGTCATGGACAAGCCGGGGTCAGATGCAGGCAGGCAGAAAGCAAGGATAGTCAAAGGCAAGCCAGGTAATCACACAAACAGATTCAGATCACTTGGAAAGCTGTAGATCAGATAGCAAACTTCATTGTGTCAGCTGAGTTTAAATAGCCCACCTGGCGCCAGG
Source organism: Rana kukunoris (assembly GCA_029574335.1). NCBI lineage: Eukaryota > Metazoa > Chordata > Amphibia > Anura > Ranidae > Rana > Rana kukunoris. Next base: position 69,092,351 of record CM056060.1, read on the forward strand.
GATCGCACGTGCATGCTCGCTCATGCACATAGGCACCCGCAAGTGCGCACCAGCTTGCAAGGAACTACTGATTCCAGAAAGCCCTACCTGACAGTGGAACTCAGCCGGATCAAAGCATGTCTCCCACATGCAGACCCCAGCAACATGGCTGACCATTAACAATAGTGAATACATGCACTGATGTTGTATAAGGCATATAAAAAAACACATATCGTGATATAAAATATAAAGATAAAAAATAAATTATAAAAAATAAGCATATAGGAGGGAATTATGTGAGGTTTATATAGATAACATACAAGTGGATTATCAAATGCTCAGGTTTTGGTTTAAGGAATAAATTGCAAGATTATGGTGGGTGGTAAGGCTGCTGTCTGGCTATATATACTTACAACTAGAGGATTCTTGAATGTGACAGATTCACATGAGACCATAAGGGTCCTGTTAGGGATTGGTAGGAGAAGGAGTTAAATAATGAGGGGAAAAGAGGGAGTACAGTATATTCAATTGGGACAAGTTAAAAATGTATATCATATCGTATATCCAGGGTATAAATCCAGCAGGTTTCTCTCTCGCAGAGACGATTGGTGCGCTCTGCGCGTGGGAAGCTTTTCGGGATGGATTCGATTACCCAGACTTTCAGCCCTTGGGTGGAACCTTGGTAGAACTGAGTGCAGTGTCTGTGGATTGTCAGGTCTTGATTCTCCTCTATGGATTGTCCGTGTTCTCCAGATCTCTTTCACAATTTCAGCCTGTATACAGTAGTCCACAGGGGCAGATGAGACAATAGATAACAAGCAGACGAGTGGTGAATTTTTTCTGGCCATGTTGGATGAATTTGTAGGATCAGCCAACTATCTACAGTATGGGTCTTCAAACTACGGCCCTCCAGTTGTTCAGGAACTGCAATTCCCATCATGCCCTAGTCATGTCTGTGAATGTCAGTATGTTACAATGCCTCATGGGATGTGTAGTTCTGCCACAGCTGGAGGGCCGTAGTTTGAGGATCCCTGATCTACAGTTTACCCTTTTGAGGGAATCTCTGTTTGATACAGCATAGTGTCCATGTGTCATTTATATGTCTGAATAATCCATTTATTCAATTTTTCATATCATCTTATATTGTAATGTAATGTTTATATATATTTTTTGTATTTGTCATCTATTAAATATATTTTTTATAATTTTTTGATTTATTTTTTGTTGCCCACATAGTCTCAAACCCAGAGGTTTTTCTCTTTCCAAATTCTAAAGGGACGACGGCAAACGCATGAGCTTTTGTTTAGGCCGGTTTATTTGAAGCATTTTATTTTTCGACTTTGGTACATTCCCTTGATAGTAAGGAATGTGAGGGTGGGTTTTCGTAGGACCTGTGTAGATTTTAGTTTGCTGGAAGCAATTTTTCTTTTTATGTTCCTGGCTTTTCTGTACGTAATTTTGGGTACCTTGGCTTTACAGAGGGTTTCAGGTGGGGGTCTTCCAGTAGTATTCCCCAGTACTTGCTGAAAATATGCTCCATCCTCTTGTGTTGTGCATGAAATTGGATTACGAATCTTATGGTCTGAGGTGGTGCAAGTTCCTTGTAATTGGAGGGGGTGATTCTTTGAGGAAATCAGCGTAGGCTTCTTGAATTAGAGCGGAAGAATACTCTTTGTTTCAGGAGGTCCCCTTGTGCGATGCAGTCTTCCAGGTGGGTGCGGTTGTGTTTCAGTCGGCAGAATTTACTCTTCTGGATATTGGCAATCCACCTTGGATGATAACAGCTCTGGAAGTGTAGATTGGAATTGCCTGCAGTTGGTTTTGTGTAGATTTTCGCATATACAGTATGGCTTGTTCTGTATGGCACAGCTCTAGGTCCAGGAAGGCCAATGTGTTTGGGTCGCAGACAGAGGTTAAAGATAGACCAAGATCGTTTGCGTTACAATAGGCGATAAATTCCTCTACCTGGGGTCAGGAGCCATCCCAGATAACGATAATGTCATCTATGTATCTTCCGAAATATATGATGTGTTCTGAATATGGATTGTTGTTCCAGATAAAGCGTTGTTCCCATAGACCTAGCTTAACATAGCTGGGGGCAAAATTTCCCCCCATAGCTGTGCCTTGTAGTATTGAATCCTACGGACTAAGACTGGGATGACATTATTAAAGTTCATGTGCGGAACCAAACTCAAAGCTCCCCTATATGACTCAGTGGGAAAATGACCTGAATATATCCATTGATTTATCGGACTGGCAAGATACGGCCTTTAATCTATCAACACCACGTTAATTGAGGCCAACTATAAAACGCTGTTGCGTTGGTACCTGGTCCCGACTCAAGTGGCCAAAATGCATCCGTCCACCTCGCCTAACTGTTTTAGGAGTTGTGGTCAATTGGGGACAATGTATCATACTTGGTGGCAGTGCCCTCTGGTGATTAGGTTTTGGATTAGGATATTTAATTTGATAAATTCGGTGATGGGGTAAATATCCGTAGATCTCCAGAGGTAGCCTTGTTTCATAGATTACCTGCTGAGGTGCCCAAGTCATCAATGAAATTAATCACGTATATACTGTTAGCGGAGAGAATAGCGATAGCCCGGCATTGGAAACAACTGGTTATTCCCATGGACTATGTCAAAAATAAGGTCAACTGGATTATGGTTAATGATAAACTCACACACATACTCCATAATAATTCTGTAAAACTTGATAAAATCTGGGACCCGTGGATCCAATATATTTCGGTTCCCCAATGAGCTCTGGGTTGACCCTCTTTTACTTTTACTTTATTTTCTTTTATTTTCTCTTTCTCTCTCCCTCTTTCTCTTTTCCCCTGTCTCTATTCAAATTTATTTGTATTCAATATATACTAGGTCATTTTGGTACCTTGTTTGGCCCAAGGGCGGATCCAGAGTCTAGTCTCGGGAGGGGCACTGCCAGAAAATAAGGTGTTGCTTACAGCAGTGTTTCCCAACTCCAGTCCTCAAGGCACACCAACAGGTCATGTTTTCAGGATTTCCCTCAATTGAAACAGCTGTGGTGATTACTAAGGCAGTGAAACCTGTGCAAAATAATGAAAATCCTGAAAACATGACCTGTTGGTGTGCCTTGAGGACTGGAGTTGGGAAACACTGGCTTACAGAACTCAATTAGGTGTCCGATGTGTCCACTGCAATGTTGCAGTACCGCTAAAAAATCAATGATTGGCGCCATTACTAGTAAAAAATATTTAAATATAAATGCCATAAATCTATCCCATAGTTTCTAGACGATTGTCAGGGACTGCAGACATGGTACAAGAGATGGTCAGAGACTGCAGACATAGTACAAGAGATGGTCAGAGAATGCAGACATAGTACAAGAGATGGTCAGAGACTGCAGACATGGTACAAGAGATGGTCAGAGACTGCAGACATGGTACAAGACATGGTCAGAGACTGCAGACATGGTACAAGACATGGTCAGAGACTGCAGACATGGTACAAGAGATGGTCAGAGACTGCAGACGGACGTGGTACAAGGGATAGTCAGAGACTGCAGACGTGGTACAGGAGATGGTCAGAGACTGCAGACGTGGTACAAGGGATGGTCAGAGACTGCAGGCATGGTACAAAAGTTGGTCAGAGACTTCAGACATGGTACAAGGGATGGTCAGAGACTGCAGACGTGGTACAAGGGATGGTCAGAGACTGCAGACGTGGTACAAGGGATGGTCAGAGACTGCAGACGTGGTACAAGGGATGGTCAGAGACTGCAGACGTGGTACAAGAGATGGTCAGAGACTGCAGACATGGTACAAGGGATGGTCAGAGACTGCAGACGTAGTACAAGAGATGGTCAGAGACCGCAGACATGGTACAAGGGATGGTCAGAGACTGCAGACATGGTACAAGGGATGGTCAGAGACTGCAGGCATGGTACAAGGGATGGTCAGAGACTGAAGACATGGTACAAGAGATGGTCAGAGACTGCAGGCATGGTACAAGGGATGGTCAGAGACTGAAGACATGGTACAAGAGATCAATGCAGCCTCATCAGTGCCCATCATTGCAGCCTCACGGTGCATATGAACGCAGCCCCACCTTTGTATAAAGATTCAGTCCCACTTTTGTATATTAATGCAGTCCCACCTTTGTATATTAATTCAGTCCCACTTTTGTATATCAATGCATCCCCACTTTTGTATATCAATGCATCCCCACTTTTGTATATCAATGCATCCCCACTTTTGTATATCAATGCAGCCCCACTTTTGTATATCAATGCAGCCCTACTTTTGTATATCAATGCAGCCCCACTTTTGTCTATCAATGCAGTCCCACTTTTGTCAGTTAATGCAGCCCCACTGGGCATGGCACTCACAATGGCATTGCCTCGATCACACACAGCAGTTATCTCCTCTCCCGACGTGTGTCATGGAACAAACCGGAGCTGTAGGTCTGTGTTCGGCAGGGCAGTGTGCTCTAGCAAGGTCCCCCCCTAGATGGGCTTGTGTGATAGACAAAACACTGATTCAATCAGTGTTCCATCTCCATCTATTATCACCCGAGTAGGTCTAGCACAGGCAGCACAGCTGAACACAGATCCAGCTCTCACACACAGCCAGAGATGCCCGATGTCATACACGCAGGAGAGAGGGGAACGTTGCAGTCAGCTACAGCTCAAAGCAGCCTCAGGACAGGCAGCCTACCGGCCCTGGTAATGAGAGAGTGAGAGAGAGTGAGAGAGAGAGTGAGAGACTCGGCAGCGGTAGCTGCCGGCAGGCCCGGACTGGGACAAAAAATAGGCCTGGGCATTTTACACTGAGCAGCCCAGGGGGGGGGAGAAAGGAAGGAAGATAGATCGATAGATAGATAAAGATAGAAAGCAAAAGGGAAGATAGATAGATAGATAGATAGATAGATAGATAGATAGATAGATAGATAGATAGATAGATAGATAGATAAACAAGAAAGATAAATAGATAGATAGATAGATAAACAAGAAAGATAAATAGATAGATAGATAGATGGATAGATAAACAAGAAAGATAAATAGATAGATAAACAAGAAAGATAGATAGATAGATAAACAAGAAAGATAGATAGATAGATAGATAGATAGATAGATAGATAGATAGATAGATAGATAGATAGATAAACAAGAAAGATAGATAAAGATAGAAAGCAAGAAGGTAAGGAAGATAGATAAAGAAAGAAATATAGATAAAGAAAGAAGGGAAGATAGATAGATAGATAGAGAAGGGAAGGAAGGAAGATAGATAAAGAAAGAAAGATATATAAAGATAGAAAGAAAGAAGAGAAGGAAGGAAGATAGATAAAGATAGATAGATAGACAGTGGCGGTGCGTCTATAGAGGGTCCCGGAGCGCCGCCCCCTCTGGCTCAGCCACGACAATGGGCACAGTGGCGACAATTGAAGGGCACAGTGGCTGCATTTGATGGGATGGCACAGTGGTGAGACTTGATGGCACAGTGGCTGTGTTTGATGCCATGGCACAGTGGCTGCGTTTGATGGCATGGCACAGTGGTGACAATTGATGGCACAGTGGCTGTGTTTGATGGCATGGCACAGAGGTGACAATTGATGGCACAGTGGCTGTGTTTGATGGCATGGCACAGTGGTGACAATTGATGGCACAGTGGCTGCGTTTGATGGCATTGCACAGTGGTGACAATTGATAGGCCCAGTGGCTGCGTTTGATGGGCACAGTGAGGCTGCAATTGTTTTTTTGTTTTTTTCATTTGCACCCACCAAAAATGTTGAGCACCAGCCGCCACTGTATATATTATTATCTATCTAGCTATCTATCTACAGTGGCGGCTGGTGGGGGGGGGGTGCAAACGAAAAAAAAAGAGAAAAAAAGGTGAAGAGAGAGCGAGAGAGAAGGGAATGAAGGGCACCCCATACATCAGTGTACAGTACTCACTCAGAGGGAGGAGGGACTGGATGGATGGATATCAGACTCCATCTTTTCTTGAATCTTCCCGCCCACATCCCTTAGGCAGCAGAACAGTGTCTGTCGGGAGAGTGGGCAGGGCAGACACGGGAGGAGAAGAAGAGAGGAGGGGGAGGAGTAGAAGCAGCTCCTCTCCTCTAACTGGCTGTGGGGGCAGCAAGGGGAGGGGAGAAGTGTCAGAGCTGGCTATGATACCCCAGCTGATCTCTCTCTATCTGGCGCTGTGTTGGTAGTGTACCCCTGGGGAGACGTGACATACAGCCCGCTGGACGCCGTTCGCGGGCCGCAATACGCCCACGAACTGTTCGCGGGCCGCAGCCGGCCCGCGGGCCACCGCGGACCACAGGCATTTGCTAGGTTTGCCCTATGCCCAGTCCAGGCCTGGCTGCAGGCACTGCAAAGCAGTTTTTTTTAAAAATGGTAAAAAAAAATAAAAAAAATGTTTTTTTTTTTTTTTTTTTTTTTTTTAAGTCAATGTGACATGATTGCCTCGGGGGGGGGGGGGGGGGGGGGCAATTACCCTGTTGCCCCCCCCTGGATCCGCCCTTGGTCTGGCCTTCAGGTTCTCAGGCATTTGTATAATGATTCCTTGTTATGTTTAATCAGTATTTTTCTTCGATCCTTCCCTCCTTATGTTTGATCTCATGACTACACTCAGGTTCCTATCTATTTTAGAATTGCCTCTGGTTGGATCTGATATGCATACTTTACTTATTGATTTTTTCTGATGAATGTTACAGTGCCTTGCGAAAGTATTCGGCCCCCTTGAACTTTGCAACCTTTTGCCACATTTCAGGCTTCAAACATGAAGATATAAAACTGTAATTTTTGTGAAGAATCAACAAGTGGGACACAATCATGAAGTGGAACGAAATTTATTGGATATTTCAAACTTTTTTAACAAATAAAAAACTGAAAGATTGGGCGTGCAAAATTATTCAGCCCCTTTACTTTCAGTGCAGCAGACTCTCTCCAGAAGTTCAGTGAGGATCTCTGAATGATCCAATGTTGACCTAAATGACTAGTGATGATAAATAGAATCCACCTGTGTGTAATCAAGTCTCCGTATAAATGCACCTGCACTGTGATAGTCTCTGAGGTCCGTTTAAAGCGCTGAAATGTGGCAAAAGGTTGCAAAGTTCAAGGGGGCCGAATACTTTCGCAAGGCACTGTATATTCTCAACCAATCTAACTGAAAACTTCCTGGGACTTTGGTTTATTTTCCGGTATATACAGGCTATACAAAGCTTCTTTGTATATTTTTTTTCTTTGATATTTATATATATTTTTTGGTGTTTTTATTTTCTTGCTATTGTAGTTGCTTGCATTTTGGCCTATGTATATAGTTTAAGTCCTTTTTTTGGACTTCTTTTCTTTAATAAAAAATATTGAACTAAAGTTCATGTGCGTGTAAAGGCAGGCTTTCCAATACTTTTGGTAATACAGTAAATACTTGAATATGATGTTCTTTTTGGAGAGAATACAGTCTTTTTTTTACTTTGGAATAACCTACTACTGTATATTGACATGGAACAAGTTTTATTATGAAGACTATTCCCCATTTCAGTAATTTTTATTAAAAAAATACTTTTTAAATTTGAGAATCTGAACATGTTCTCATTCTTCTATTTTCTCTGGTGGACCCCAGTGGCTTGGGGGTTACATAGAGGAGATATATTGATTTATAAGGCTATAGCACTAGCTGTGCTCTTTGTGTTTTACAGCTGTCCAGCGCATGGTACAGTCTCACATGCAGGCCCTTGGTTCTCTTGGTGACAGTGATGATGATGATGATGATGATGATGAAGAGGTAAATGATGACACTAAAACTGGAACAGAAGAAACGTCTACAGAGCCCTCAACCACTGAACCGGAGGAGTGCCTGGACTATAGCGTGAAAGGTGAAACAGGTAAAAGCCCAAAGATTTAATATTAGGTTGATCATCATAAACATGACACGTTACTTAAAGGTGACAACTGTCCAACTCCAACAGGACTGGGCTTCAAAGAGATTTCACCTTCAAACCTCATAGAGCCTTGGGGAAAAACTGGGGAAAAACTAGAGATGTTAATGGTTTTCTCAGTAGACTATTAGCCCTTGGGGGATGCAGAGCATACAAATGTTAAAGCTTCTATAATGCACATATAACTAACTGCCTTTGTCCTTATGGGCAGAAAAATACTGTATGTATATAATTATATTTCCCAGCATTGGCCTCATGTAGCCTAGTAACTGATTTCACTGTCTCTTGGAGCAAGAAGCTTCAAGGACAAGTTCATTTTTCCACAGCAGAGGGACTGGGTGACAGCGGGGGGTGGGTGACAGCAGGAGACTGGGCATCAGCAGAGGCCTGGGTGACTTCAGGGGGATTGGGCGACAGCAGGGGGACTGGGCGACAGCAGAGGACTTGGCGACAGAATGATGGGCGACAGCAGGGGACTGGGCGACAGCAGGGGACTGGGCGACAGCAGGGGACTTGACGACAGAGGGCTGGGCGACAGCAGGGGACTGGGCGACAGCAGGGGACTTGACGACAGAGGGCTGGGCGACAGCAGGGGACTGGGCGATAGCAGGGGACTAGGTCACAGCAGGGGACTGGGCGACAGAGGGCTGGGCGAAACCAGGGGACTGGGCGACAGCAGGGGACTGGGTGACAGCAGAAGGCTGGGTGACAGCAGAAGGCTGGGTGACAGAGGGCTAGGTGACAGAGAGCTGGGTGACAGAGGGCTAGGTGACAAAGGGCTTGGTGACAGCAGGCAGAGGACTGGGGAAATTGGGTTGAAAACTTACATTCAGGGCAGTGCTACAGGAAAACCAGATACCACCTTGATCTTTGTCAGCTAATAGAACTTTTTTTACTTTTATGTAAAAGTCTAAAGATAGAAGTAATGAAGTTGACAAAGATTAAGATGGTATCTGATTTTTCCTGTAGCACTGTCCTGGGTGTTAGAAATCGAGCAGAGCAGTTTTCAACCCAATTTCTCTTAGTCCAGTGGCTGCATAGAAAATAAAACAGCATTTTTAGAGGCTTTTTTTACCTCCATGTTCCTCTTTCCAAAAGGACTGTGCAATCATCCCTCCACCCGCCAGTGACAGGGTCACCCCTTGCCTGGCCACACCCCCTCACGAGTCCTGACCATTGACAATGAAGGAGGCGGGCCAGCTCCTCAGAATCAATCAGAGACCTGAGCCGCCAAACAGCTCTGCAGCTGGGGGAGGGATCTGTCATTGTACTGCATCATGTGATAGTTCCCTCCCCGCGTCCCAGCGCGATCCCCGGCCAGCAGCATATATTCTCTCTCCACCTCCATCTAGAATGTACACACACTCCCGCAGGTAGCGGCACGCCTGCCCTGGATAGGGCCCTAGGAGAACGTGGGGCCCCTGGGTTGTGCCCAGGTGTGCCCGCTCAGAAAGATGGCCCTAAATGCAGCCTTACTGTCCATGAATGCAGCCTTACTGTCCATGAATGCAGCCCATGAATGCAGCTTTACTGTCCATGAATGCAGCCTTACTGTCTATGAATGCAGCCCATGAATGCAGCCTTACGTTTCATGAATGCAGCCCATGAATGCAGCCTTAATATTCATGATTGCAGCCCATGAATTCAGCCTTACTGTGCATGATTGCATCCCATGAATGCAGCCTTACTGTGCATGAATGCAGCCCATGAATGCAGCCTTATTGTGCATGAATGCAGCCTTACTGTACATTAATGCAGCCTTACTGTACATTAATGCAGCCCTACTGTACATGAATGCAGCCTTACTGTGCATGAATGCAGCCTTACTGTAAATGAATGCAGCCTTACTGAGCTCATCAATACATACTTGCCTGAATCACATACACCAGGCATCTCCCATGGTGTGCGTGAGAGCTGGCTGGGTCTGTGTTCGGCTGTGTGTGCTGTAGGAAGGTCCCGCCCCTTTAGACCTGCTTGTGTGATAGTATATGGAACACTGATTGAATCAGTGTTTCGCCTATTACACAAGTCGGTCTAGGGGGGCGGGACCTTCCTACAGCACACACAGCCGAACACAGACCCATTCAGCTCACACACACACCACGGGAGATGCCTGGTGTGAGTGACAAATATGAGTGAGAGAGAGGGAGGGGAGCGCTGCAGTCAGCCACAGCTCAAAACAGCCCAGGGCAGGCAGCCTACCGGGAAATTTTCCGGTATCCCGATGGGCCAGTCCAGCCCTGCAAACACATCCGTAGCCCACACAGAGGGTTCCACCATTACTGTATCTTTCACAATCAGTATACTTCAGCCTCCTAAGCGCTACATACACATAAAAAGCAAAACAAAATGCACGTTAAAAAGGTGTCAAACTATATGCTAAAAGAAGCGTCAAAGTGTGCATTACAAACCACACCAAAATGCATCTCAAAATAAGCTGTGCCAAAATGTGTGCTAAAGAGCCAAAATGTGTGTTTAAAAAAAGCGCCAAAATGCACAAAAACATACGGCCATATATGTGTTAAAAAAAACGCCAAAATATGCATAAATAATGCCAAAATTAGCAATTAAAAAGGGCCAAAACACACATTTAAAGAATGTGCCAAAATGTGTGTAAAAAAAGCACTTATTATTTTCATGTAATAACATAGCCTTTTTAAAGAGTCACTAAAGGCAATTTTTTTTTTTTTAAATAACAAACATAATATACTTACCACCACTGTGCAGCTTGTTTTGCACAGAGTGTCCCCTAATCCTGTCTTCTGGGGTCCCTCGGCGGATCTCTCGGCTCCTCCTCCCAAAAGCTTTCTACCTTCATGTGAGCGGGCTTGCATGGTGAAAAGCTTTTGCGAGCGCGTTCCTGTGATACAGTGGCGGCATAGCCGCCGACTGTATAATTCGGCCACGCCGCGTCATCCGCATCATCCGCTGTGATTGACAGCAGCGCCAGCCAATCAACAGCCAGGCTGGGAACCAAACAACATCACATGGACGCGCCCAGGACTTTCGAATGGTCAGGTAAGTAAAACGGGGGCTTGGGGGGACCAGTACCATCAGATGTTTTTTCATCTTAATGCATAGGATGCATTAAGGTGAAAAAACATTTACCTTTACAACCCCTTTAACTTTGGTTTCAATTTAAAAACTCAGCTGCTCTGTAATCACACAAGTTTCTCAGGAGATCACAGGCAGCCCTCCCTCTTCTACACAGATCTCAGGTGTTCTCAGAGGAAAGAAGTCTCCTCTCTTCTCCTTCTGAGAACAAATGTTCACCGCTTCATAAACAGGGTGCCAGAAGAGAAGAGTTTTTTTTTGAGAACTGCTGAGAACTGAAATGAGATAAATTATTAATGTTTATAATTATCATTGTCTACACAATTCCTGTCTTTTTTTTTTTTCCTCAAATAATTTTTATTTATTTTTTCTCTTTCTTTCTGGCTTGGAATAACAGCCGATCTGTTCTATAAGCTAAAGTGGAGTACCCACATAGTCTTTTTTATTTTTCCCTTTCCTTTTCTTTTTTTTTTTTTTCCTTTCTGTTTTCCTATCTTTTTTTTCCCCTTTATATAGAAGACATGTAGTGAAGATCTGTATATATATATAAATATATTGTATTCTGTAAGTATATGTAGATGGTCTTCATATAAATGTATCTCTGCTGAGTATAAGACATATCCCTGTAATATGAATATAAAACAATAAAATAATATTATAAATAAAAAAACACTATCGCCATCTTGTGGCCAAAAAGTAGATTGAATAAAGAATTTAAAAAAATAAATAAATCGCTCGATACCATTCTTAGAAACACTTCATAAACTTTAACAAAAATAATAAAAATTATATAATAATATAGGGAAGGTGATGGTTTATATGTCTCTCTTTTTTTCCCCAATGACAGAGCCCCATTCATTGATGTAGTTATTGTCATGCATTGTTCCCGATGTCGACAGGGTCATATGACCTGTGACACCTTACAGGCATGTGGGACGAATGGGATCAGGCTCTTGGCTGACTCTTGGTTTACTCCATGATGTTGCCCAGCTGTTGCCAGGTGACGTTCCTGGATGCCTGTGCGGTCATGTGACCCGCAGCCTCATATAAATGTCACGCTGGCTTCTGACTGGCCGCCGAGACTCTCCCGGACGGCCACATGACCTAGCTTGGAGTCGCGATCACGTGACCCGTTCGTGGAGTTTACAGAGCCGTTGTTTTAGTGGTGTTTGGTGAGGGGGTCTGTAAGGGGAGGGCTCCCCAGCTCCCCCTTTGTAGAAGGCCCAAATTCTTCCATCAGATTGTATGATGTCAATGCGGAAGTCCGCAAGTCGTTGCTTACGGTTTAGTGGAGCGCAGACGATGACGTCATCATCAAGTGCCTATCTCCCGTGAAGCGCACGCCATGTCTGCACTGAATTATAGCACATAGTATTTAAGTACAGGGGAATGGCTGGCTGGTGTATGCCCCAGTTGAAGTGTTATCACACGAAACCGGTCAGGCACATACATTGGCCCCAGCCATTCCTATACTGTGCTACCTTTTTTCTTATACAGGGATTTTTTTTTAGCTTTTTATGTTTTTTCCTTTTGATGTGGATATGCATTTTTTATTGAGTGTGTTCATGTTTGATTGACCACTTTTGAACAATAAATTTTGTACCATTTTTTACACTGTGAGGAGGTGTCCTCTTCTCCTTTTTTATGTGGTTAGTCCATCCTATGATACAGAGGAAACAGTGATTCATCATACCACGACCAGGATTCCAGTCAATTTGGATTTTATTATCGTGGAGAATCGCAGTCCAGGGCCAACGAGAGGAGCTGCTCCCCATCCATTGGGTGGTTATGTACTTTTAAAACTATCACCGTGTGGTGTTCCTGGGTCCATCACAGCCAGTAAGGGTATTCAATCTCTTCTTACCTTGATGATTGGTAATATCTCTGAATGGGATTCCATACACGATGACATTGGGAAGAAGCAGGTTCCATCTCCTATATAGGCCTTGACAGCTTCACTGTATTTACGCACATTGAATTGTGTTTTTACGGTCACTAAAACTAGTTTGCACTGTGAAATTTATAATTAGTACCAGTTTTGCAAGTCTCTCATGTTGGTTGTGTGGTTGGATAAATTGTATTTTTCACCTCTATAGCCTTTGCCAGCATTGGAAAGTGATTCTTATTTTTGGCGCTGCACTTTATTTTCACATTTCACACAATTTTTTCCTTTTGTTGTGCTGGCAGCCACCACAGATACTACACATTGGAAGAGCGCAGTATATTTATATATTTTTGTAATCTTGGGAGTAGTACATGGATGGGAGGAAGCAGTTCCAGATAGTGTAAACCTTAGTGACCCCAAAGACTCTGCTTCTCATGCCTCCACAAACTTGCTGTACATTGGGCGCCCTTATTTTTCAAAGCCTGGGAAAGAACCCGAGAATTTGTGGCATCAAGGGAAAAAAAATCATTATTGGTTGGCAAACCTCCTTGACCACCGTTACAAGGGGAAAGTTACATTGTTACATAGTTAGGTTGAAAAAAGACACGTAAAAAAAAAAAGAAAAACGTACAATCCCCTATACACAGTTGATCCAGAAGAAGATGAAAACCCCCAGCAAAGCATGATCCAATTTGCTACAGCAGGGGAAAAAATATTTCCTGGATCAACTTTACCTTTAAATATTAGTACCCAATTAAATTATGTACACCTAGAAAAGAACCCAGGCCTTTTCAAAAGCAATCTACCCTGCTGGACAAAACCACCACTGGGAGTCTATTCCACATTTTCACAGCTCTTACTGTGAAGAAATCTTTCCATATTTGGAGATAACATTTTTTTTTCCTCTAGACGTAAAGTGTGCCCCCTTGTCCTCTGTGATTACCTTAAAGTGAATAACTAAACGCCAAGTTCACTATATGAACCCTTTGTGTATTTGTACATGTTCATCATATCCCCCCTTTTTTCAATAGACAATACATTTGGTTCCTCTATTCCTTCCTCATAGCTGAGCTCCTCCATGCCTCTTATGAGTTTGGTTGCCCTTCTCTGCACTTTTTCCCGTTATTCGATATCCTTTTTCAGAACTGGTGCCCAAAACTGAACTGCATATTCCAGATGGGGTCTTACTAATGATTTGTACAGGGGCAAAATGATATCTCTATCTCTGGAGTCCATACCTCTCTTAATACGAGACAGGTCTTTGATCGCTTTGGAAAATGCAGCTTGGCATTGCATGCAATTTTTAAGCTTATGATCTTCCAAAACCCTCACATCCTTTTCCACTATGGATTTCCTCAGTTGTATACCCCCTAGTATGTATGATGCATGAATATTCTTAGCCCTCCAGTGCATAACTTTACATTTATCAACATAAAACTTTATTTGCCACATAGTTGCCCAATGAAACCGTGCATTGAGGTTGGCTTGTAAGTTGAAGACATCCCGTAAGGATGTTATTCCACTTCATAGTTACAAAGTAGGTGAGATTGAAAAAACACACAAGTCTGTCAAGTCCAACTTATGTGTGTGATTTATATGTCAGTATTCCCTGTATGTTGTGGTCGCTCAGGTGCTTATCTAATAGTTTATTGAAACCATTGATATCCCCCGCTGAGACCACTGCCTGTGGAAGGGAATTCAACATCCTTGCAGCTCTTACAGTAAAGAACCCTCTACGTAGTTTAACCACTTGCCGACCGCGCTATAGCAAAAATACTGCTACAGCGCGGTCGAGTTACTGTGACACAACGTCCCTGGGACGTCGTCGTGCACTTCCGCATTTTCGCGTCCCCTGAGACGCACTCGCGGAAGTGTCCATGCTCGCCGGGTCTAGAAGACCCGGCGCATCACGGATCACGGTAAATTGCCGCTGATAGCGGCCGTTTACCATGTGATTGCGCCGTCGAATGACGGCGCGATCACTTGTAAACAAACCGGCGTCATTTGATGACGCCGGTTCCTCCCTCTCCTCTCTGTACCGTTTGGTACAGTGTGAGAGGAAAGGGGGGGGAGCGGGTGGCAGCAGCAGCGCTGTGGCTGGATCTGTGACAAATGCAGTCACAGATCCAGGCATCCATCCCAGCTTAGCCATCCCTGCTACCCCAATACTCAGCAATACCCCAGTACTCAGCAATACCCCAGTACTCAGCAATACCCCAATACTCAGCAATACCCTGCCCAATACTCTGCAATACCCTGCGCAATACTCTGCAATACCTTGCGCAATACTCTGCAATACCCTGCACAATACTCTGCAATACCCTGCGCAATACTCTGCAATACCCCAATACTCTGCAATAGATAAAGTGGATGAGGGCGCTAAGAGATGTAATACCTTAACTAGTAGGTTAAGTGAAAAACCCAAATGGGAGTGTGGGTGGGTGCATCATAGGGATGCCTAATTAGCAACAATTCAAATTGTCAATAGCAATGGTGCAAAGTATCAAACAATCAAACTTGAATAGCTGGGTGAACGAATTAGCTAAGTGAACAAAAAAATACCAGAAATATAAATAATAATGTGTAGCACTTACCCCCGAAGGAGCTGCTGGTAATTGATTGGCCCTGCACTCTGCTCTACTACCCCCAAATAATTTGTCTCAACCCGCTTGACACAGCTGTGTAACAGTGTGGATGTGAAACTTTTACTAAACGGAACAACCCCACATAACAATGTGTATTTAGTGTACCTTTACCGTTATCTGGGCATCCGTTGTTCCACCTGTTAGAATAACGAACAAGTCTCACACCAATTGTGATCAACCAGAATGCAAGTTTACTGGAACTGGTATAAAGACAGTAGTTTTATATTAACTGTATCAACATACAAACTTACTATAATAATGCAAAGATATCAACACAGCACAATATGATTTTTCAAGAGCTTCCCCTGAGGTATAAGGCAGCCTTTTGTCTTACTGCATCCAAAGCACAAACCCTCCCTGTGAAGAAGTGTAGTCTCCGGTCATGAAGTAATGAAGTAACACAACTGAAGAGTTATAACAGTTCCTGCTGTAAAACACACTTGTAGATGCCTCTGGTGTAGGTATACCTTAACTGTCAGTCAGCCCTCAATCAAGCATAGGCTTTTAGGCCTGATTGAACTCAGTCTATTTGAATGAGACCTCCCTGTAGGACTACAGGGCCCAGCAACTTTGTAAAATGAGTCTAAGTGTGTTAAGGGTGTTAAAAAAACTTCTGGGCAACAGCCCTCTCACCACACCAAGCCTGGAAAGTTGTGAACCTCTGCTCCGGCTGCCTCATTCCTGCTGCCAATCAGCACTGTCACGCTGCTCCGCTCCGCAAGCAAACTGGACATCCACTTGGCTCTGTCAAGGGTCCTGGATCCTCAGACCCGATCACACTGCTTCTCCAGCACACTGTGGTAAGGCAGAGTCAATGGATGTTGTTCTGCTCTGCACGATGTAGGCCCTCTTCTGAACACTCCTTCACAGATCCTTGCAGGCAGGCCATGTGTCCAGAACCCAAGAAAAATGGCTGCACTCTGCCTTTTTTATCCACCCAGCATGCAGTTCAGCCACCTAGTGTTCATGGGTAAGTGAGTCTTTTCACAAGATAAACATTTTTCTGCTCTGCATGTGTAAGTTAAAACATATCTCGTTCACATTGGTATTTGGCTCCCTCTAGTGGTATGCCATCTTTAGCATTACATGCTACACATATATAATGGGTGATAATAAAACCTTCTAATCATAAACCTGCTAGAAAGGTGAATCAACCAATACACTCATAGGACAGTAAGAAATCTGTCTTGCAAAAATAAATAAAATATATTAATTGATGGTGTATAGTCCAATGCAATAGCTGAGATGCAGATAGGTAGGCAGAAATGCAGGGTATCTGGTCACAGATGTGCTTGTTAAACCTTCACCATGGGAATTCTTAATATCACCAAAACGTGCTGGGGAGCTATATTGCGCTTACCACAAATAAAGACCTCTTAGTTAAAAGCAGGTCATACGAGCTGAACAGGATAAGTGCCTGTTTCACTGGGAGCATAACCTGGATTCAGATGCAGCAGGATCTTGGAACCGTAGCACTCATAATAAAACAGAGAAAGTATGGGGAAAGCCCATAGTGCATTATCTTTATTTAAAAAATTTTAAATTCACAAACAAACAGCCGAGTGGCCTCTTACTTTGTAGCGTGCCTGCCTGGCACTGGGACTGACAGCGTAATAATTATTTCTCACCGGGGACCTGCTTGTTGCACACAGTGCAACCCGATGGATGCTGGATTAAGTGTTGTCTCAGACAGGAACAGGGCACTAGAGGATCAGCTGGGTACAGAGAATGCCAGACCTCGCCGCCGACATATGTTTCGTATCTTCGTACGTATCTTCGTACGCCCCCTGATGACGTACGAAGATACGAAACATATGTTTTTATTTTGTTTCGTTAAAAAATGCATTAGTCTAAAAATCCAAATGAATTAAGGTTGAATCATTTGCCATATAGTTGCCCACCCCATTAATTTGTTTAGATCTTTTTGCAAGGTTTCCACATCCTGCGAAGAAGTTATTGCCCTGCTTAGCTTAGTATCATCCCCAAATACAAAGATTGCACTGCTTACCCCATCCTTCAGGTCGTTTATGAACAAATTAAACAGGATTGGTCCCAGCACAGAACCCTGGGGGACCCCACTACCCACCCCTGACCATTCCACTACCCACCCCTGACCATTCCGAGTACTCCCCATTTATCACCACACTCTGAACTCACCCTTGTAGCCAGTTTTCAACCCTATGAGCCATGCCAACGGACCTTATTTTGTACAGTAAACATTTATGGGGAACTGTGTCAAATAGACACGTACGCACTGAAATATTTCGGAAATTTGCTTTTCGTCCAAAAAAAATATTTATTTAGTTACTCCTGAAATTCGTTTTTATTTTGTTTCGTTAAAAAATGCATTAGTCTAAAAATCCAAATAAATTAAGGTTGAATCTGTCATTGAAGGCTTATAGGGCCAGATTCAGGAAAGAAATAATCCAGCTTATCTCCAGATAAACTGGCTTATTTCTGCGTCTGAGCCCTCCTATCTATACGCCTGATTCATAGAATCAGTTACGCAAAGATTTCCATAAGACCCAACTGGCATATGTCTCTTACACTGTTAAATCTTATTTTCATATTTTAGGCTGGACGCTAGGTGGCGTTCCCGTCTAAAATATGCAAATGAGCCTATACACCGATTCCCGAACGTACGCCCGGCTGGCGCTATTTTTTACGTCACCATAATATCACCAAAACGTGCTGGAGAGCTATATTGCGCTTACCACAAATAAAGACCTCTTAGTTAAAAGCAGGTCATACGAGCTGAACAGGATAAGTGCCTGTTTCACTGGGGGCATAACCTGGATTCAGATGCAGCAGGATCTTGGAACCGTAGCACTCATAATAAAACAGAGAAAGTATGGGGAAAGCCCATAGTGCATTATCTTTATTTAAAAAATTTAAAATTCACAAACAAACAGCCGAGTGGCCTCTTACTTTGTAGCGTGCCTGCCTGGCACTGGGACTGACAGCGTAATAATTATTTCTCACCGGGGACCTGCTTGTTGCACACAGTGCAACCCGATGGATGCTGGATTAAGTGTTGTCTCAGACAGGAACAGGGCACTAGAGGATCAGCTGGGTACAGAGAATGCCAGACCTTGCCGCCGACATATGTTTCGTATCTTCGTAAGTATCTTCGTACGCCCCCCTGATGACGTACGAAGATACGAAACATATGTTGGCGGCGAGGTCTGGCATTCTCTGTACCCAGCTGATCCTCTAGTGCCCTGTTCCTGTCTGAGACAACACTTAATCCAGCATCCATCGGGTTGCACTGTGTGCAACAAGCGGGTCCCCGGTGAGAAATAATTATTACGCTGTCAGTCCCAGTGCCAGGCAGGCACGCTACAAAGTAAGAGGCCACTCGGCTGTTTGTTTGTGAATTTTAAATTTTTTAAATAAAGATAATGCACTATGGGCTTTCCCCATACTTTCTCTGTTTTATTATGAGTGCTACGGTTCCAAGATCCTGCTGCATCTGAATCCAGGTTATGCCCCCAGTGAAACAGGCACTTATCCTGTTCAGCTCGTATGACCTGCTTTTAACTAAGAGGTCTTTATTTGTGGTAAGCGCAATATAGCTCCCCAGCACGTTTTGGTGATATTAAGAATTCCCATGGTGAAGGTTTAACAAGCACATCTGTGACCAGATACCCTGCATTTCTGCCTACCTATCTGCATCTCAGCTATTGCATTGGACTATACACCATCAATTAATATATTTTATTTATTTTTGCAAGACAGACTTCTTACTGTCCTATGAGTGTATTGGTTGATTCACCTTTCTAGCAGGTTTATGATTAGAAGGTTTTATTATCACCCATTATATATGCACATTATTATTTATATTTCTGGTATTTTTTTGTTCACTTAGCTAATTTGTTCACCCAGCTATTCAAGTTTGATTGTTTGATACTTTGCACCATTGCTATTGACAACATGAATTGTTGCTAATTAGGCATCCCTATGATGCACCCACCCACACTCCCATTTGGGTTTTTCACTTAACCTACTAGTTAAGGTATTACATCTCTTAGCGCCCTCATCCACTTTATCTATTCACTATTTACAGCACACCACTGTTTACACTGAGGAGCAGCTGAACACTACGTTTTACTTGCATATCTGCATCACGTAGTAATATTTCTCTTGCAGAGAGACAAATATATATTATATTAATTAACTATATTATCATTGGCGCGGAAAACACTTCACCCTTTAATACTCTGCAATACCCTGCGCAACTCTCTGCAATACCCTGATACTTTGCAATACCCTGCGCGATACTCTGCAATACCCCAATACTCTGCAATACCCCGCGCGATACTCTGCAATACCCCAATACTCTGCAATACCCCAATACTCTGCAATACCCCAATACCCTGCCCGATACTTTGCAATACCCCAATACTCTGCAATACCCTGCGCGATACTCTGCAATACCCCAATAGTCTGCGCGATACTCTGCAATACCCCAATACTCTGCAATACCCCAATACTCTGCAATACGTTCCACCCTCCTGCCCCCCTCCGGTGCTTTTACAGACTCGCCGCTACCATCGAAGTCAGGATTTATTTTTCCCAGCCTAGAGGTGAGATGTGAGGTCTTATTGACCCCATATCTCACTGTAAAGAGGACCTGTCATGCTATATTCCTATTACAAGGGATGTTTACATTCCTTATAATAGGAATAAAAGTGATAAAAAAAATATTTTTGGGGAAAAAAGTGTCAAAATCAAGTAAATAAAGTAAAATGAACAATCATTTTTTTTTTTTTTTTTTTAAAGCACCCCTGTCCCCGTGTGCTCGCATGCAGAAGCGAACACATACGTAAGTCCCGCCCACATATGAGAATGGTGTTCAAGCTACACATGTGAGGTATCTCTGCGAACGTTAGAGCGAGAGCAATTATTTTGGCCCTAGACCTGCTCCGTAACTAAAAACATGTAACCAGTAAAAGTAATTAAAGCGTCGCCTATGGGGATTTTTGGCGCCATTCCACGAGTGTGCGCAATTTTAAAGTGTGACATGTTGGGTATCTATTTACTCGGCGTATCTTCATCTTTCACATTATGAAAAAAAATTGGGCTAACTTTACTGTTTTGTTTTGTTTTAAGCACAAAACAGTTATTTTAAAAAACACGCGTTCAAAAAATGTCTGCGAACATACCATGCGAGATAAAAAGTTGTAACGGCCGCCATTGTATTCTCTAGGGTCTTTGCTAAAAAAGCATATATAATGTTTCTGGGTTCTATGTAATTTTCTAGCAAATAAATTATGATTTTTACATGTAGGAGAGAAATGTCAGAATTGGCCTGGGTGTTCCAGAACGCCTGGTGGTGCTCCCTGCATGTTGGGCCTCTGTATGTGGCCACGCTGTGTAAAAGTCTCACACATGAGGTATCGCCATACTTGGGAGGAATAGCAGAATGTGTTTTGGGGTGTAATTTGTGGTATGCGTATGCTGTGTGTGAGAAATAACCCGCTAATATGACAGAAACACATTTTTTTTTTTTTCAGTCATTTTTCTTTTATAGCGCAAAAAATAAAAAACCCAGAAGTGATCAAATACCACCAAAAGAAAGCTCTATTTGTGTGAAAAAAAGGACAAAAATTTCAAATGGGTACAATGTTGTATGACTGAGTAATTGTCATTCAAATTGTGAGAGCACCGAAAGCTGAAAATTGGTCTGGTTAGGAAGGGGGTTTAAGTGCCCAGTGGTCAAGTGGTTAAGGTTAAACATATTTTCTTCTAATTTGAATGAGGGCCACGTGTCTTGTTAAAATCACTTCCGCAACAAAGTTTTATTCCTATTGTGGGGTCACCAGTATGGTATTTGTAAATTTAAATCATATCCCCTCTCAAGCATCCTTCCTGAGGACTGGTTCCCAGAACTGGACAGCATAATCTAGGTGCGGCCGGACCAGAGTCTTGTAGAGCAGAAGAATTATTGTTCTATCTCTCGAGTTAATCCCCTTTTTAATGCATGCCAATATTTTGTATGCTTTGTTAGCAGCAGCTTGGCATTGCATGCCATTGCAGAGCCTATCATCTACTAGGAGGACCCCAAGGTCCTTTTCCATCCTAGTTTTCCCCAGAGGTTCTCCCCCCAGTGTATAGATTGCATTCGTAGTTTTGCCACCCAAATGCATTATTTTACATTTTTCTACATTGAACCTCATTTGCCATGTAGTTGTCCACCCCATTAATTTGTTTAGATCTTTTTGCAAGGTTTCCACATCCTGCGAAGAAGTTATTGCCCTGCTTAGCTTAGTATCATCCCCAAATACAAAGATTGCACTGCTTACCCCATCCTTCAGGTCGTTTATGAACAAATTGAACAGGATTGGTCCCAGCACAGAACCCTGGGGGACCCCACTACCCACCCCTGACCATTCCACTACCCACCCCTGACCATTCCGAGTACTCCCCATTTATCACCACACTCTGAACTCACCCTTGTAGCCAGTTTTCAACCCTATGAGCCATGCCAACGGACCTTATTTTGTACAGTAAACATTTATGGGGAACTGTGTCAAATAGACACGTACACACTGAAATATTTCGGAAATTTGCTTTTCGTCCAAAAAAAATATTTATTTAGTTACTCCTGAAATTCGTTTTTATTTTGTTTCGTTAAAAAATGCATTAGTCTAAAAATCCAAATGAATTAAGGTTGAATCTGTCATTGAAGGCTTATAGGGCCAGATTCAGGAAAGAAATAATCCAGCTTATCTCCAGATAAACTGGCTTATTTCTGCGTCTGAGCCCTCCTATCTATGCGCCTGATTCATAGAATCAGTTACGCAAAGATTTCCATAAGATCCAACTGGCATATGTCTCTTACGCTGTTAAATCTTATTTTCATATTTTAGGCTGGACGCTAGGTGGCGTTCCCGTCTAAAATATGCAAATGAGCCTATACGCCGATTCCCGAACGTACGCCCGGCTGGCGCTATTTTTTACGTCATTTGCATTAGCGTAGTACCGTCGTAATTTTATTCCTGCTATATGAGGCTCAGCTAATGTTAAGTATGTACGGCGTGCCGTCGTTTTTTTTTACGTGGTTTACGTAAAACATTCCCGAATAGGGCTTTGCGTAAGTGCCGTTCACGTCGTATTGACGTCGAGATTTGGAGCATGCGCACTGGGATCAATTCACGGCTTGCGCATGCGCAGTTCCTTCGGCGCGGTTCTTTTACGCTACGCCGCCTCAACTTTGAGAATAAAGCACTTGCCTGATAAAGTTGCGTCGGCGTAGTGTAAATACCAGACGCTAGGCAATTCTACGTGAATCTAGCCTATAGTGTTTTTTGAATGTTCTAAGATTCGACAGAGCTGCTAAACTATACGACGCCGCAATCGTACATGTCGAATGTTCCGCCTACAAGCTATAGAACAAGTCTAATGTTGTATGACTAGTAGTAATTATATTTATAAATTATTATTACTAGCCAACAACATTGTGACGTTGTACAGTTTAGCTGCTTGTCTAATCTTCTTAGAACTTTCAACACCATAAGCCTTCAATGACAGATTCAACGTTTGTATGTTTTTCGCTGCTTGGTCGAATCTTCGTCGTTCATGTCGAATGGTCTACCCCAACACGGTCTCTATAATGTCAAATCTTTTCTCTCTATGTCGAATCTTTCCTCTCTATGTAGAATAATCTTGAACTAATAGAGTTAAGATTAGGCACATTTCGAACCAGATTCGATTGACACAGATCGCTATTGTCAGCGTCATGTCGAATCTCATATCTATATCGAACTCTTGTAGCAACGAAAACTAAAATTAAGCATTTTTTTATGTCAGATCTTTCATATTTCGGATTCTGCGCGTTCGTTTTCGTTTGTTAAAACGATAACGAAAATACCCAAAATTCGGACGAAAATGCATTTGGCCGAAAACAAATGCACATATCTAGTGTCAAATGCTTTTGCAAAATCCAGATACACCACGTCTATGGGCCTTCCTTTATCTACTGGAAACTCCCCTCCTCATAGAATGTTTAATTTCTTGTTGCATTATTTATAAAGTCTGAATGCTGACGATGATCCCTCAAACTTGTATTTTTTTAAGGCCTTTTCCTTTGCTTTTATATGCATTTTTACATTGGTGTTAAGCCACCCAGGACTTTTGCTCGCTCTTTTAAATGTATTACTCAATGGGATGCATTGGCTAATGCCCTTATTTAATATGCTCTTAAAGCAAACCCATCTCTCCTGTGTTCTTTGTTCCTAAGATTTTATCCCAATTTATGCCTTCTAGCAAGGTTCGTAGTTTAGGAAAGTTGGGCCTTTTGAAATTCAGTGTCTTTGTATTCCCAATATGTTTCCTATTTGTGTGATTTATACTGAAGCCAATTGACCTGTGATCGCCGTTACCTAAATTGCCCCGTAATTCCACATAAGTGATCAGGTCTGTATTGCTGGTAATCCAGTAGATCCAGTAATGCTTTTTTTCTAGTTGGTGCATCTACCATCTGACCCATAAAATTGTGCTGCAATACATTTAGGAACTGCGAGTCTTACATGAATGCGTGGTTCCCTCCGCCCAGTCTATGTCTGGATAATTAAAATCCCCCATTATGATAACACTTCCCATCCTTGCTGCTAATCCGAATAGCTTGGTGTCATCTGCAAAGAATGAAATGGTACATTTAACCCCAAACCCTATATCATTTATAAAAATATTAAAAAGTAAGGGCCCTAACACTGAACCTTGGGGTACACCACTGACAACCTTAAACCATTCAGAGTAAGAATCATTAACCACTACTCTCTGAATTCTGCCTTTAAACCAGTTTTCTATCCATGTCTTGGAACTCATCCTGTCTTGAGGACACCTTAACCACTTAAAGACCGGACCAATATGCTGCCAAATGACCCAAGGGGTTTTTGCGATTCGGCACTGCGTCGCTTTAACAGACAATTGCGTGGTCGTGCGACATGGCTCCCAAACAAAATTTGCGTCCTTTTCTTCCCACAAATAGAGCTTTCTTTTGGTGGTATTTGATTGTCTCTGAGATTTTTATTTTTTGCGCTATATACAAAAATAGAGCGACATTTTTGAAAAAAAAAACAATATTTTTTACTTTTTGTTATAAGAAAAATCAATAAACTAAATTTTAGTCAAACATTTAGGCCAAAATGTATTTAGCCACATGTCATTAGTAAAAAAAAAAAATCGCAAAAAAAAAAAAATTAGCTACCTAGTGGGAACAGCGACACTAATACAGCGATCAGAAAAATTATCGCTTAGTGATGCTGGCAATAGGGAGTGAAAGGGTTAACTAGGGCAGTGATCAAGGGGTTAAAACTTTATTAGGGGGGGTACGGGGGCTACCCAGGACCTAACACTAACTGACTGTCACACTGCCTGTCACACTGACACTAAATACAGTAATCATACATGTATGATTACTGCATTCAGTGACACTGTGGCAGGGGGAGGGGGGGGGGGGCGATCGCGGGGGTTAAATGTGCCTATATGTAGTGTGTGTCAGTGTAGTGTTAGTGCAGAGTTACTTGTGTTGTGATCTCTCCTCAGCGGTGGTTGAAAAAACTGCCGAGGGAGAGATCACATTGCTTCCTCCTTCCTGTGTTTACACAGGAGGAGGAAGTGACAGGGCGGGGGGGCGCGCGCATTGGCTGAGAGCGATCCGGAGGGGGCGGACAAAAACGAATAGCCGCCCCCTCATCCCGGATCGCTCGTACAGCCGCGCGGACCGCCGCATGTACCGGGGGGGGGGGTCCCGATCGGACCCCCGACCCACCTTAAGACACCAACGTATATATACGTTGATGTGCCTGTCGGTGCCATTGTGCCGATGTAAATGTACATGCGGCGGTCCTTAAGTGGTTAAAGAGTAATTCCGCCCCCCACCAAATACTGTAGCTGCTGAAATTTTATATTAGGACACTTACCTGTCCAGGGATCCCGCAATGTCGGCACCCCAGTCGATTTTCCGACTGGCTTTCAGGTGCTGCTGCCGCCATTCGTGGTAAGGGAAACCGGCAGTGATGTCTTTCAGCTTCATAGCCGGTTCCTTACTGCGCAGGCTGCGCTTTCTAACTGGCCCTGCAGTGGAAGGAGGAGGAGGGGAGCCAAACTTCCTAGGAATCTCCCAGCGGCAAAGTCTCCTGGAAGTACCCGCTCATACCCGAAAGTTGCCAAATGTGAGGGGAGAGAAAGCAAACAAGCAGAGTTTCCTGTTTTGGGTGGAGCTCCACTTTAAAGATGCATTCAAAAAAAAATAGTCCTTGACGCCCAGGGCTTTCAGCTTTAGGATCCCATCTGCAGTGCCTGCATCATATGGTGGAAGATTATCTAGGGGTGAAAACAGACATGAGCTTTACAGTAGACAATCCACTGGGTTTCTGGGTTATTAAAATAGACCACTGGCCAGAGCTTGCCCATTATGCAATTGGGCTGCCCTGCATCCATCCTGCTTTCCGAATGGACATTCAGTGCCTGTTTGTGACAGATAAAAGAGCAAGTCTGTCCACAGACTGCGTTGACCAGCTGACAGTTGTCAAAATGAATCAGTCCTGGATTAGCAGCAGCTATCAAGCCCCTACTAGACAATGTCACTTATTAAGTGTTATTGGGGTCTCAAATCTCTGCAAGATTGTCTTGGCTGCCTAGGTTTATGGATATTGATTTTATCTGGAAGTAAGTTTTTGGTATAGGTTTAATGCACACGATTAACACCCAAGGAACAATTTTTCTGCACCTGTTTGAAAGGTGCATCAAACTTCAATTGTTTTACAGCAAGGCCAATTATTGCTTTCATCAAGAGTACTGCTAGAAGGTTATTCGGTGAAGGCACCACCAATACCCAAAGACCAATTTTTCCGCAAATGTGTGACATGGGCGTCAAATTTTTATTTTTTTACAGCAAGACCAATTCTTACTTTCATCAAGAGTAAATCTACAATGTTATGGGGTGAAAGCACCACCAACACCCAAAAACCAATTTTTCCTCAACTGTTTGACAGGGGTATCAATTTTTTTATTTCATTTTTACAGCAAGGCCAATTTTTGCTTTCATCAAAAGTACCTCTATAGGGTTATGGTGTAAATACACCGCCAACAATCAAAGCCCAATTTTTCCGCACCTGTTACTTCTATCCAAAGTCTTCAAAAGAGACATCAGACTTTATCTAAAAAAAAATAATTCAATCTTGACCTGAGTGTACTACAATTTGGCTTCTTCACCTTGCTCACCGTGGTGCAAAACTTTGTTATTTCTATGCAAAGTCTGCCAAAGAGACGCAAGAATTCATCCATAAAATCTCTAATCTTGTTCCAAGTGCACTAAATTGTGGCCTCCCCAAGCTGTTGATTACAAAATAAAGAAATCCACCTCATGGATTTATCTGCTTAATTTACAAGTGACTGTGTTATAAAATCAGCAGCAGAGATATCCAGATCTGCATGGGTACACTCAGGAAATTAGGACCCGACTGTGTATGCTTTAAGTGGGATTTATTTACAGTGAACAAAATCCTTCCAAACACCAGCACACAGCAAGCATAAAACTATAAGGCCTCGTACACACGAGGCAATCTGTTCAAATCGGTCGGACCGACCGATTTGAACAGATCTGTCTGCTTGGATTTTGGTTTGCTCGCGTGTACACACGAGCAAACCAAAATCCCCACCAGCAGACAGCGCGCTGACGTGGCGGTGACGTGGCGGTGATGTTGACGCCGCCACGTCACCGCACCAAGAAGTAAAACACTTCCGCGCATGCATCGAAATCATTTGGCGCGTGTGCGAGAAGACATGTCTGCTGGTTAGCATACTAACCAGCAGACATGTCGGGCGGACGGGTTCCCAGCCGACAGATTTCAAAGCATGCTTTGAAATCTGTCGGCTGGCCAAATCCGTCTGTTTGCCCGTACACACGATCGAATCTGTTTGCTGGGACGGTCTAGCAGACCGTTTCCAGCAGACAGATTTGATCGTGTGTACGAGGCCTAAGGCCGCGTACACATGATCGAACATGTCTGCTGAAACTGGTCCGCAGACCAGTTTCAGCGGACATGTTCGATCGTGTGTACGGCATATCAGACAGTTTTCCAGCGGACAAAAGTTTCTAAACATGCTTAGAAACTTGTCCGCTGGTAACCTGTCCGTCGGACAGGTTCGATGGTTAGTACGCCCAACCATGGGACCAAAATCCCGCACATGCGTCGAATTGATTCGAAGCATGCTTGGAAGCATTGAACTTCCTTTTTTCAGCACGTCGGTGTCTTCTACGTCACCACGTTCTGGTCCGAGGGGATTTTGGTCCGATGGTGTGTACTCACATCAGACCAAAAGACCACTTCAGACATGTCCGATGAAAACGGTGCGTCGGACCTGTTTCATCAAACATGTCTGATCGTGTGTGCGCGGCCTTAGCGAACCAAAACCCAGTGACAGAATACCTGTCTAAAAACTAACAATCAGAAGCCAAACTAACAACTAACTATATACAATATATACAAAAATAAGGAACATGGTAAACAGGGTGAACTCAAGATGCATGGAACAAATGGGAAGGACTGGGATCAGATACAAAGGGAACAGGAAAGAGGCAGCAAGGTACAGGATGCAGGGCAAAAGCAAGATAAGGTTTACTGAAACCAGAGGCACTTTGTAGGGGGGACCTAAATACCCTCCCAGCAGCCTGCATCAGGTGGAAACTGATTATTTGGGTCTGCTGTCTGTGTGGGATACACCCGCTGGTGGACACTTGAATTACAACCCTCATCCCAGGGAAATACTGTGCCACTAGCAGGTGATCTGGGACCTGATACAGTTTTAGTGACCCCTAGGATTACAGATATCACACTAATCTCTGCAGCTTCATAAACTGATATCCTAAGGTCCAGCGCTAGGAGTATAGGAGCATTAGCTGTACTCCTGGCGCTGTGTAAAAATGTAAATGAAAGAGATAAGTCTACAAGGTGGCATGCACTTTATTGCACTTAACCCATAGTAAGCCAGCACATTTTAGAAAGTCACTAAATTCCTGAAGTTCAGCTTTAATCTTCTGCCCCTGAAACAGCCATTGACTGCCAAACAAAAATGTATGGACCAGTAGCTATTAGGACACAGACAGGAATAAAAACAGGTGTTCTAACCCTTTCCCATTATACTGCTTGCTGGGAATCCATGTTATTTAGGTGTTACAGTATATTGGTCAGCGCTGAATACTCTCTTTTTATAGTTTCGCAGTCCTGGCACTGACCTTACCACCTGAGATTAATAGAGGAGTCTCCCCTGCAATGCTGCAGACCCAGACTGAAATAGGTGATCCTACTGTACATGGTCACCCAGATACCCCCCCCCCTATGTGAATGGGTATCAGGTACATCGTATCACTACCCATTGACCAAAAAAGCTGGGAAATGTAATAAAAACACAAGACAATTCTTTTATTACTAGCTCTGTCTTCTATAGCCATCTCTTCCTGCCCTCTTCTCCCTCCCACCATCTCTTCCCGCCATCTTTCTGCCGTCTTCTCCTTGAGCCGCCTCTTCCCGCTGCTGTCTTCTTCCTCTACGCTGGTTAAAATGAAAAAAAAAAAAGCTGTTCTGTTGATGTCTTTATCTGTATTGTTGTCGCCGCACTCTGCCGACTCTCATATAGCAATGGGGCGTGGCCATTCGATGACATCACCCAGAGAGGTGACGTCTCCAGGTGATGTCATCGGATGGCCACACCCCCTGGAATTGCATCAAAAATGCACCACTTGTGTTTCTGATGCAGCTTCATTGAAGTCTTTTAGCTGCAAATTGCGGGAAAAATTCCATGACCCTTTCCAAAAATGCACCAGCTGCAAAACGCATAGATATGAACTAGTACCATAGGAAACCATCTTAAATGGACTGTAGTGCATTTCTGCAAACTGCAAAACACACTAAAAGATGCATAGGTGTGAACATAGGGTAATACAACCCCACATAAAGCAGCTCTCACTTGGGCTAACGTGGTTTTCAGGCAAACTTAATCGAGACTGTTTCCCCACTGCCCAGACTCTACTGCAGCTTTTGCTACCAGTTCTCAGTTGCCCAACCTCCTTGTTCCTCTGACTGTTCCCCACATTACCAAAAGAAAAAAAATTGTAGACATACATTTTGCTAAACAAGACTAAACATTCACATGGATGAGATGAACCAAGTTTCACAAATGAACACACCTGTTTGGTAACAACAGACTTTTTTTGCAGAACCTTCTAGCACAAGATATAAGCAGTGGAACTCACCATAGTGTGTCTGACAAAGGGCAGGGCTTGTTACTCGCTAGTTTGTTGGCTTGTGGTTCTTCAGTCGTAATAGCCTCTTTAGAACAATCTTATCTTGAGTCACACATTGATCCCATGGTAGGTCACATAACCCTATACTGGGTTCCAACATTTTTCTGTGAAAATATCCTATTGTAACATTGGGAAGCTGTGAAAAGGCTGTCTCCCTTAGTTCTAGTACAGTAAAACCTTGGTTTGAATGCGTTTTGCAAGACAAGTAATATTTTAAAAAAAATGGACTAGATATACAGGCGATGTCACAACTGAGTATAAAAAAAAGAGAGGCACCTCTTAGGCCTCGTACACACGATAGGTTAAACAGAGGACAACGGTCTGATGGACCGTTTTCATCGGTCAAAACAGATCGTGTGGGGGCCCCATAGGTTATTTAACCATCGATTAAAAAAAAGCCCATCTGCTTTAAATTTACCGATTGAATTCCTAACCGATAGGTCAAAACCGAACGTTAGTAGGCACGACCATTGGTTAAAAATCCACGCATGCTCAGAATGAAATCGTCGCATGCTTGGAAGCATTGAACTTCATTTTTTTCAGCATGTCGTTGTGTTTTACGTCACCGCGTTCTGACACAATTGGTTATTTAACCGATGGTGCGTGGGCGCGACGGACCATCAGTCAGCTTCCTCGGCCGTTCTCATCGGATGAACTGATCGTGTGTGCGCGGCTTAAGTGTAGCAATATGGTTACATTTAATGAAGGTACAACATTTAGCAACAATATTGCTACTCTCTTCCCTTTTATACGCTGTAGCTCCTGTTGGATTTTGCTACTAATCTCCTTGTGGAGGCTCCCATTTATGGATGGACATGTTATGGTTACGCAACCAAATCAAATTGCTATAATATTTTTATATGGACTATAAACTAAAAGCGGAGGTTCTGCAGTCGATTATTTGCATTCAATGTGGGTTAACATCACAAGTTAGTACTCACTTGTTTGGCGAATAAAACTATCCCCCATTCGTTTTCGTTTAAAAGATTAACTTTTAAAAATCGATCTGGGGATTTCTCATTTTGCTTGTGGGCATTGTGAAGCCCACAAGCACTGACTTCCTGGAAGCAGTGAATGCACGCCTCTCGGCATTCACTGCTCCTTCTCGCTCATGAGCAGTGTTGACGGCCAGCAGCGCCGTCAACACTTCCTGGTTGCCATCACAACGGGTGGCGTCAAAGAAAGTATACGCCCCGTTGTGATGGCATTCAAAACTCTCAAGCCCTGTACACAAGATCGGTCCATCCGATGAGAACGGTCCGACGGACCACTTTCATCGGTTTACCGATGAAGCTGACTGATGGACTGATGTGCCTACACACCATCGGTTCATGAACCAATCGTGTCAGAAGGCGGTGACGTAAAACACAACGAAGTGATGAAAAAAACGAAGTTGAATGCTTCCAAGCATGTGTCGACTTGATTCTGAGCATGCGTGGATTTTTAACCGATGCTCGTGCGTACTAACGATCGGTTTTGACCTATCAGTTAGCCGTCCTTCGGTTCAATTTTAAAGCAAGCCCTCTGTTTTTGGACCAAAGGATAACGGACCGATGGGGCCTACACACAATCGGTTTGGACTGATGAAAACGAACTTCAGTCCGTTTTCATCGGTTTGAACTGATCGTGTGTACGCGGCTTCACAGCTCAGAACGGGGACAAAGCATTATGACGATTATAGCTACGCCTCGTCATGTGACCGCCTCCCAGTACACACTGTGGTTAGCTCCCAGAGAACACTGCGGCGCTGGGGAGACGCCTACTCCCGCGGGAGTGGGATTCATAAAAATTACAAAGGTATTTACATATTAAAAAAAAATGTCCGATTTTATATCCTACATGTCCACTGATGTGGTGGAGACAGTTTTGTGTTTTGGGTGAAGTTCCGCTTGAAGGACTTATGAATAAATGATTGTGGAAGGAATCATTTGAGTTTCCATTATTTCTTATGGGGAAATTCACTTTGATATACAATTGCTTTGGATTACAAGCATGCTTCTGGAATAAATTATGCTTGCAAACCAAGGTTTTACTGTAGCATCATGTCACAACTGAGTAAAAAAAAAAGAAAAGAGATGCCTCTAAGGCCGCGTACACACGACCAAATCTGTCTGCTGGAAACGGTCTGCCAGACCGTCCCAGTAGACAGATTTGGCCAGCCGTCAGATTTGAAAGCATGCTTTGAAATCTGTCGGCTGGGAACCCGTCCGTCCGACATGTCTGCTGGTTATTCGACCTCTGAAAATTATAAGCATGCATATGTACTCAGTACTTGGGTTTGGGTTTGGGCCCTTTTGGAACTCCGGCCGGAAGTAATCCAAAAAAGCAACCCGTCCAATAAGGTAAGGAAAAAAGTGTAGTCAACGGGGGGTGATCCGATGTAACACAGATTCCGCCCGACCGGTTTCGTGAAATATCGCTTCCTCTTGGGGCACCGTGCCCTTACCTTATTGGACGGGTTGCTTTTTTGGATTACTTCCGGCCGGAGTTCCAAATTGACATGCCTTTATACTATGATACCATGTAAGTGAGTTTTTGTCTTTTTTAAATACATTTTACCCTACGGTGTTACACTATTGTGGCCCTTTGTGTCTCTCCATGATTCTTGAAACCAAGTTCTTCATCCAACTGTCCTTGAGTGAGGATTGACATCTGGTCCGGCCCAACTTCACCCTCCTAGTGACCACCTACATGCTTTCTGGGGTCTTCTTTTAAGTAAGAGACCACCGGAAATCTGGTAAGCAGATGTAATACCTTTACGGTGGAGGATCTTCTATCATCTTTTTTCCATTGGAGTGTCACCTTGTCATCTGTTTTTATATTTCAATTCACTGGTGCACTGGATCTACACTGTTTATCAATAGACTCTGATCACCTTTTCCTGCCTCCTTGTCTGTATAGACAATTACTTGTGTGAATACGTTTTGGACATACTGTACTGTATGTACTGATTTTCACTTTTTGTAGCGCATCTCGTTTTTACCACTGCAAAGTAGAAAACATCAAAAGGAGCAGGATTTTTAGGGCAACAAAAAGTTTGACTCAAAACAGTCATAAAAAATTTACAAATGTATTACATATTATAAGACATGTGAAAAAGTGACATAATGAAAGAATATATATCAAAAATGATTCAAGATAGAAAAGTAACAATGATACTCAAACTTTTTGTTGCCCTAAAATTCCCGCACCTTTTTGAGGTTTTCTACTTTACACTATTAAGGGATGTTGGCAACCACAATGCCTCCCTACATGAGTTAAATTTTTCTGGTGCCAAGTCCTGCTGGAAAATTACCGTATTTATCGGCATATACCGTGCACTTTTTTGCCCTTAAAACCCGCCGACATATACCGAGCGGAGTACACTTGGGTACACTCGGCCAGGCTCGGCTCCCCTCGCGGTTATGCGAGAGGAGCCGAGCGTGCCCGAGTGTACTGCGCTCGGTATATGTCGGCGGCGGTGTTCAAACACAGCGCGGGCAAGACACCAAAACTGTAAGTAAAAAAAAAAAAAAAAAGGAATTTCCCGTTCAGATTAGGGGAGCGTGCTATACGCCGGTGCTTGTAATAGGCAGATAAATACGGTAAGTCAGCATCCCCATAGAGCTCGTCTGCAGAAGGAAGCATTAAGTGCTCCAAAATCTCCTGGTAGACGGCTGCGTTGACCTTGAACTTAATGAACCACAGTGGACCAACACCAGCAGATGACATGGCTCCCTAAATCAACACAGACTGTGGAAACTTCACACTCGGTCACCAGAGCTGAAGAACGGGGAGAGGTGTGTGTAAACACACCTTCCCTGTTCTTTACAGTGCCACTGTCATTGATTGTCTGTTCCCTGATATTGGGAAAGACCATCAATGACGTCACACATCCAGCCCCGCCCCCCTACAGTTAGAAACACATATGAAGTCACACTTAACCCCTTCAGCGCCCCCTAGTGGTTAACTCCCAAACTGCAATTGTCATTTTCACAGTAAACAATGCATTTTTTATAGCACTTTTTGCTGTGAAAATGACAATGGTCCCAAAAATTTGTCAAAATTGTCAGATGTGTCCGGCATAATGTCCCAGTCACAAAAAAAAATCTCTGATCGCCGCCATTAGTAGTAAAAAATATATGCATTATATATATATGCAATAAAACTATCCTCTATCTTGTAAACGCTATAAATTGTGTGCAAACCAATCGTTAAATGCTTATTGCGATTTTTTTTTTACCAAAAATAGGTAGAAGAGTATGTATCGGCCTCAACTGAGGAAAAAATATTTTTTTTTAGATATTTTTAGGGTGATTGCCACTCTATTTTTTTTATAGTGCAAAAAATAAAAACCGCAGAGGTGATCAAATATCACCAAAAGAAAGAAGAGAAAGTCGCACGACCGTGCAATTGTCACTTAAAGTGAAGCAGTGCCGAATCGCAAAAAGGGGCAAGGTCCTTAACCTACATAATATAGAAAAAACAAAGAGAACTCCCTCAAGGGTGGGACTTGTAAAGTGACACAAACAAATGGAGTGTTTTTACTCAATAAATTGATACTTATTTTTCTATACTCCATTTGTTTGTGTCACTTTAAAAGTCCCACCCTTGAGGGGGTTCTCTTTGTTTTTTCTATATTCATTAGAGATGTGGTGACTTACAAACAAGTTACGCTTTCAGGATTGTGGGTTTCTTTTCTCCTTAACCTACATAATGGTCCGGGTCTTAAGTGGTTAAGTTGCATTAGTGAAAAAAATGAACTTTTGCACAATATTCTATTATTTCATCTGTATACTGACTTTAGAGCCACTTTAAGCTCTCATTGGGACATGTACATCACATGCTTTTGTAGAAATCTTGATACAGCAGAGTCACTTGGGCACCTGTATTGAGGTCTTTTGTATTATGACGGACTGTCCTTTTTTGAATGGCATAATTAAATACCGAAGTAGGCTATGTTTGAAGTATCATTTGAAGTTATACTTTAAGGCTCAGGTCATTCCTTCTTCTTTCTTGCACATTGTCTTGACTGGAACCTAGCTGGTCTGACGCCCATCTGGTTATTTTACCTTGGGCCTTCATAAAGCTGAGGTTGTTTAAAAGCCACCGGGCTCTTTCCCCAGGGCCCTCAAAATGTTCTTGGTGACTTCTAAAAGCTTTTAATCTTCTATAGAATTGGACAAACATGCTTGTAGTGGCCTAAAACCCCACAATGGAAATCTGAACCAGCCGACTTTGTCAGCTGAGTAGCTTGAGACATCTCTCCATGTTGTGCCATGATTCTTGTTGCTGGTAGGGTTACCATCTCCATTATTTGAGACACCTCTCTCTTCAGTGTGGCCATTTTCAAATGGATGCCAGCTGCACTTATTTGTTTTACTCCGACTAACAGTTCCTGTTCTTCACACAACCTAGCAGCATTGACTGGGTCCATCTTACTGACTTGGCTTACACTTCCTAATGCAGTCAGATAAGCCCTCACATGTATCACTACCCCATCAGAAATCGCTGGATTTGTTTGGGTCCTCCAGCCCTGCCCAATGGTGACCTGTACCTTGACCCATCAACCACTGACATACCTGAAACTGTGGAATGGGCTTCACTGAAACAGGTAAAGCCCTGTAGGGGGAGTTTAACCACTTCCTGCCTGGCCTATATCAGAATGACGGCCGGGCGGTGGTTCTGTTATACTGACTGGACCTCATATGACGTTTTTCAAGATAACATGCCGACACATCGTGGTGATCGGTGGTGCGGCGTGTCAGTCTGACACACTCTGACGGAGGTGCCTTACTACGTGATCAGCTGTGACCAATGACAGATGATCATTGCGTGAACCAGGAAGTGGCGGTAAGCCGCTTTTCTCGGTTCACACTAACAGGGGGAGTCAGAGGGGGGGTCTGCGCTGATAATCAGCACATTGCTTATCAGTGCAGCCCCCATCACAGCTGAAAATCCATGCCCATCAGCTGCCAGTCAGTGCCCACCACAGTGCCAATCAGTGCCCATCAGTAACACCTGTCAGTACCTCATCATCAGTGCTGCCCATCAGTGCTATCTATTAGTGTCCATCAATGCGGCCTATCAGTGCCCATCAGTGCCACATGTCAGTGCTGCCTGTCGGTGCCCACCAGTGCTACCTATCGCTGCCCATCAATTCTACATATTAGTGCCTCCTCATCTGTGCCACCTTATCAGTGCCGCCTTATCAGTGCCGCCTTATCAGTGCCTGAAAACTACATTTTATAACAGAAAAAGAGACAAAAAAAGTTTTTATTTTTATTTCAGTCTTTTTTAGTTTTCTTTAGCAAAAAATAAAAACAGCAGAGATGATCAAATATCACCAAAAGTAAGCTCTATTTGTGGGAGGAAAATTATAAAAATGTAGTTTGGGTACAGTGTTGCATGACCGCCCAATTGTCAAAAGTGCGACAACGATTAAAGCTGAAAATTGTCCTGGGCAGGAAGGGTCGAAAGTGCCTGGTATTGAAGTGGTTAAATAAATGCAGTACAATTTTAATACAGTTATTATTACTGGCATACGCATTCAGAAGGCAACAGCATGGTATTCAAATGACTACACAGGAGAATGCTCTAACTATGAGTCTCCGGAGTTGATTTACTAAAGGCAAATAGACTGTGCCGTTTGCAATGTGCATTTGCACTCTGCAAAGTGCAGTTGCTTCAGAGCTTAGTAAATGAGGTAAAGTTTCACTTTGCAAAGAATATCCAATCACATGCAAGGAAATAAAAAAAGCATTTTTGCTAGCACGTGATTGGATGATGGAAGTCAGCAGAGCTTCTGCTCATTTACTAAGCTCTGGAGCAACTACACTTTCAGAATACAACTGCACTTTGCAAAGTGCACTGTCAATTTGCCTTTAGTGAACCAACCACTCAGTCCCTGACTAAGACACTGATCAGATAAGAATTTGGCTACAGTCCTGATGGTATTTTGACCTGTTTAACTCTCTCAGTGTAGTGCTCACTCTCAACAATAAATAAGCGATCCAGTCTCCCTTGGCAGAACTCTCTCAGCAGTACAAATCAACAAACAGGAAATGAAGAAATAAACAGTGTTGGCCAATAAGCCTCCCACCACACCAGTTCTATGATGTCATTCTGGGCACAGTCAAGTCCTCAATGGCCATTAAGTGGAATGAATTTGGATGAAGAATAGGCTGCAACTTCTGGGTGAGGTCTGGCAAAAGAAAGACTGTCAAGCTCTGGGCCCCCCTTTCAAGCTTGTTCCTCCCTGGTGATCCTCATCTTGTAGCTCTACTCTATATTTTTCTGCCACTGTAGATCTCTGCACTCAGTCTCTCGAAAAAGACAGCTCAGCAGCTTTTGGCTGTGTGCTCTTGGCACACCTAAAACAGGCTCCACACACAGCAGCTTTTTCTGAGGTCAATGCGACATACCATATATGGCCCTCTTGTCCACTGCTTGGGTTCTCAGCCAAGGTACTGGAGAAGAGTACTTTCCCCTTTGCCCAAGATCAACCCTCTCACCTTTCCTGGTGGTCCCTGTTACTCCATCTGGGCACATCCTGTTATTAATGTTTCCTTGGTTTCTTTTTTTCTTAATGGACATGTAAGAACAACATGGTGGGCTGCAAGAGGTGTCCTGTAGATAAATGCTCTGTGATCTCCTATTTCACTAGATTTACAATGAAATTCCATGTTATACTGTGTCAGACTTAGTCAGCCCCCTTTTACCATTTCTTCTGTGTACACGTGGGCACACATTTTCTAATAAACCTGTTCTATGGCCACATGGGCAACCAGTCATAGTTTAAGTTGTTACACATACTAAGCAAGGGCAAATTTTGATTCTTAGCTGAAACTCAACAATAACGCTCATATGCCGAACATATGCGAACATGGGGCGCCAGGGCAGGCAGAAAGGGGTTAAATCAGAGGTTCACCCTAAAAACATGTATATAACATTACATTCTGCATACTTCCAACATTAACAGTATGCTGTTTTGTTTTTTTTTTTGCTTTTTGCTGTACATACCGTATTATTGCTATTTTCCACCCGGCTTTCGGGTGCTCACTCCCACAGAAGTAGGCGTTCCTATGCAGAGGCACAGTGTCATGTGGGACTTTGCCCAGATGACTGATGTCTTGAGAAAAACTTCCCTCTGGCGGATAAGGCGCGTCACGAGTTTCTGAAAGTAGCCGAACTGCGAGTCGGCTCTATACGGAGCCGTGTAGAGCTGACTGCGCAAGCGCCGTATAGAGCCAACTCGCAGTTCGGCTACTTTCGGAAACTCGTGACGCGCCTTATCCGCAGGGGGGAAGTTTTTCTCAAGACGTCAATCATCTGGGCAATACCCCCGGAGGAGCTGCTGGTTTGTTTTGGGCGGCATGTTACCTCTATTTCCTCATCGTCTAGGGTATCAGATGAGAGTTGAGAAAACGTTCAATGTCCACACTTTAGACTTCTTTTTATTTGCTTTATTTGTCGAACTTGGTAAAAAAAAAAAAAAAAAAAGTATTTGAAGAGATGGAAGGGTAAATGGGAACAGGTTTAGGTGTATAACTTTTGTTCGGAAACACTCCTGCTTCCATCGCTACTCTAGCCAGAGTGGGTATCGCGCATTTGGATAGGCCTCTCTCACTAGCCTAGTAGCCAGGGTGTCAAATTTGGTAAAGTCTCTGCCACAGACCTTCCCAAAGATGGAGGTATATTCGGTCCAAAATCCTCTCAACACAGGATTAAGCACCCGGATCTCTCCCAAAGAACTTCTTGTAAAATTAGAACTGACAGGCGATCATCATCCAGACTTCCAGTAACAGTGCATCCTTCGATGAAGTTCAAGGCCTCTCCCGAGATACCGCCCTCTTGCTCGGTGCTCTCCAAGACAGGTTCTTCATCGAGTGGCTTCCTCCCTCAGGATGGACATCACAGGACCACTCTACAAGCGTAGACCCAGTCTGACTACCAGGCCTACTTAGTAGATCACAACCCCGGACCAACGTGGTCCCGGAGTTAGGAACACTTGAACACGCACCCCCGGCCATGAGGGCGACACACGGGGGGTGGTTGGATGACAGACCCAGGATCTGCAATGACCCCGGACTAGTGACATCTGTTCCTTAAGTACTCCTCCCCAGCATGCACAGCGGGACGATCAACTCCCTCTGATTGACTGCCGAAGGGGAACACCCAAAACACCTTGACCTGACTGCTTCCACCCTCGGCCTGGGATGGTAATGACACCCCAGACAACAATAGTAGTCACTCACAGTACAGCCATGGCTGGAACAGGGGCCCAAATTTAGTGAAAAATCATACAGTCTGAGTCAACTAACTCTTAGACTACCCTCTAAATTTAAAGCAGCCCCAGCCAAAAAGTAGCAGGCCGCTACATATACATGTACCGTATTTTCCAGCGTATAAGACTTTTTAACCCCTGAAATTTTTCTTAAAAGTTGGGGGTCGTCTTATACGACGGTAACCTAACCGCAGCCATCCATTTTTCAAAAGCCGCGGCTCCTCCTTCTGCTGTTCCGTGATAGGCGGAGACACTGTGTTCCACCTATCAAGGATGCCCTCTCTTCTTTGGACGGCACAGTGAGGCATGTAACAATGGCACAGTGAGGCATGTAACGGTGGCACAAATAACCTACAATGAGTGAAGAAAAACTTACATATAAGTGCAAGTGACACAGGGAGAAATATAAAAAAAAAAACAATAGCACAAGTGCATATACAAATGGTCCATCATGTACTGGTCTGATGTAAAAAAATATCTCATTCTGGTTGCTATGGGTTACTGAGCTTTAACCCAATGCTCAGGAAGCGTCCTATAGACACGCAATACGAAACAGCTGTCAAGGCGTTACTAGGTTACAATATGTAATAAAGTGAGAATCAGCGCCAAACAGGTAAGTGAACTAAACAAAAATTAAATAAAAAGAAACAAAGCAGCTCCTTGTAGGCAATCTGATTACAATGGATGAAGGAAAGAAAAAAGAGGGCGCTAAACCACAAAGTGAATCTCCATATCATTAAACAATCGTGATCGGTGAATAGAAATGCTAAATTGTTAGCATATTCATAGGTTAAATAAATATTGAACAAAAATACTAACATACGTGTCCATGATAAATTGTCCCAACATAAAGTGAAATAAAAAGTGTTTGAATCTTCTTAATTTATTGCGTCTTGCTTAAGTGAAAATAAAATGCCATCACCAATCTGAAGTCTTCTTACACCCAGAATGTGCTGAAGCAAAAGGATGCGCTTACCAGAATGAGTGGACTACTTTATTGAAAAAGTGAGTCACATGAGCATAAGCAGGATAGTGCCTGCACACATGCCGACAGGGAATATATTCTCATCACCAGGCGTTCCAAATAGGATATGTAAGAAAACCAATGGAAGACCAATAGCGTAATACCGGCACTGGGGCTGCATGCGTGTCACCGTCAGCGCGGTACAGGTCGTGGGTCGTCCGGGATCACAGCTGCTAGCGAAGCACTGTCACACGTTCCCAATTGCAAGCTCCACAGGACAGGAAGCACGTCACGTGACCGGGTACTGCCTCCGACGTACGTTTCATTCGTTGAACGTCTTCAGGGGGGCGTGCCCGGTCACTGGAGCATCATGGTATATGTAGTCTTGAATGACTACTCATTGGTCCGTTTAGGGAAATTATAAAAAAAACGAAAAAGAGGGAAAAAAGCAGCCTCGATGCCGTCTAGGTATTGGATAATGCACACTGTTACACAATAGCCAAGAATCACTGGATAATGTAATCATTTGAACACAAAATTAAAACATTTAGGGCCCTTTCTCACGTCCGCTCCGCCTGTCCGTTCATTACAAGTCCGTTTACGGACTTGTAATGAACCCCTATGGGAGCGGATCCGTTAGCGGATGATGCATCCGCTAACGTCCGCTTAATCCTCATCCGTTTTTGCGGACGGAAGAATGCCCTATTTTTCTTCCGTCCGGCCAAACGGATCGGATGCAAACGGGAGAGCGGAGGAGAGACAGAGCGGTCCCTGCACAGTGTGCGGGGACCGCCCCGTCCGCCGACAGCTGAGCGGAGACCCCCCCGCTGAGCTGACGGACACACGGAGCGGACCGAAAAACGGTCCGCTCCGTGTAAAGGGACCCTTAGGTTAAAACTTGGTTTGATTGCAGTTAATTGTACAAAAGACGAAAATCGCCCCAGCATCCCTCTAGACGTGCATCTCAGTACATCGCCCTGGCATTCCTCTGGACATGCATTTCAATACACCCTACGGCACATTTGACATGTTTAACCACCAGAGCATGTCATTAACTGAAATCTATATTCCAAAGGGACATATTAAAAAGATGAATAAGTGCATCTTTAGATGCAGATAATTAGAGGAAAAAAAATCACAAAATAGGAACTCTGGCAGTAAAGGGACCCAAAGACAAAAATAGGGGGGAGGGACCCTCCCACCCTCCCCCTTTCGTTCGCAATATAAACAATAGTCTCCCATATTCTATAATTAATCAATCTCTATATTAACCACTTTCCCCCCGGACCATTTGTCAGCCTAAAGACCAGAGGTGTTTTTACAATTTGGAACTGCGCTGGTTTAACTGGTAATTGCACGGTCATGCAATGTTGCACCAAAACGAAACTTGCGTCCTTTTCTTCCACAAATAGAGCTTTCTTTTGATGGTATTTGATTGCCTCTGCGATTTTTATTTTTTGCGATATAAACGGAAAAAGACCATAAATTTTGAAAAAAAATGATTTTTCTTATAACAAAAAGTAAAAAATATCGAATAAACTAAATTTTAGTCAAACATTTAGGCCAAAATGTATTCAGCCACATGTCTTTAGTAAAAAAAATCGCAATAAGCGTATATTTATTGGTTTTCGCAAAAGTTATAGCGTCTACAAACTAGGGAACATTTTCTGGAATTTACACAGCTTTTATTTTATGACTGCCTATCTAATTTCTTGAGGTGCCAAAATGGCAGGGCCCCATTTTGGAAAGTAGACACCCAAAGGAAATTGGTGAGGGGCATGTTGAGCCCACTGAATATTTTTTGTTTTTTGTACCAAGTGATTGAATAATGACAAAAAAATATAAAAATTACAAAAAGTTGTCACTAAATGATAAATTGCTCACACATGCCATGGTTATATGTGGGATTGCACCCCAAAATACATTCTGCTGCTTCTCCTGAGTATGGGGATACCACATGTGTGGGACTTTTTGGAAGCCTAGCCGTGTGCAGGGCCCCTAAACCAAGCACGGACTTCAGGATTTCTAAGGTTACAAATTTTTGATTTCACTTCTCACTACCTATGACAGTTTTGAAGGCCATAAAATGCCCAAATAGCACAACCCCCCCCCCCCCAAATGACCCAATTTTGGAAAGTAGACACCCCAAGCTATTTGCTGAGAGGCATTTTGAGTCCATGGAATATTCTATATTTTGCCACAAGCGGGAATATGAATTTTTTATTTTTTTTGCACAAAGTTGTCACTAAATGATATATTGCTCACACATGCCATGGTTATATGTGTAATTACACCCCAAAATACATTCTGCTTCTTCTCCTGAGTACGGGGATACCACATGTGTGGGACTTTTTGGGAGCAAATCTTTGATTTTACCCCTCACTGCCTATCACAGTTTTGGAGGCCATGGAATTCCCAGATGGCACTAAACCCCCCCTAAATGAGCCCATTTTGGAAAGTAGACACCCCAAGCTATTTGCTGAGAGGCATGGCGAGTATTTTACAGCGCTCAATTATTTTTGAAAATGAAGAAAGATATTATTATTATTTTTTTTTATTTTTTTCAATTTTTAATACTTTGTGACAAAAAGCAAGAACTGCAAAATACTCATTATACCTCTCAGCAAATAGGTTGGGGTGTCTACTTTCCAAAATGGGGTCATTTGGGGGGGTTTTGTGCCATCTGGGCATTCCGAAACTGAGATAGGCAGTGAGGAGTGAAATCAAAACTTACACCCTTCGAAAGCCTGAAGGTGGTGATTGGTTTTTGGGTTCCCGTACGCGGCTAGGCTCCCAAAAAGTCTCACACATGTGGTATCCCTGTACTCAGGAGAAGCAGCAGAATGTATTTTGGGGTGTAATTCCACATATGCCCATGGCATGTTTGAGCAATATATCATTTAGTGGCAACTTTGTGCAAAAAAAAAAAAAAAAAAGTTTGTCATATTCCAGCAACTGGTGGCAAAG
Organism: Rana kukunoris; assembly: GCA_029574335.1. NCBI lineage: Eukaryota > Metazoa > Chordata > Amphibia > Anura > Ranidae > Rana > Rana kukunoris. The sequence goes on from CM056060.1 coordinate 69,135,349, forward strand.
TATAAAATATTCCATGTACTCAACATACCTCTCAGAAAATAGCTTGGGGTGTAACCACTTGAAGACAAAGCCCTTTCTGACACTGTTTGTTTACATAAAAACATTTTTTTTTTTTTGCAAGAAAGTTAAGTTGAACCCCCAAACATTATATATTTTTTTAAAGCAAAGGCCCCACAGATTAAAATGGTGGGTGTTGCATTTTTTTTCCACGCAGTATTTGGGGAAAAAATACACTTTTTTTTTTATTTTAAAGCACTAAAACACACTATATTGCCCAAATATTTGATGAAACAAAAAAGATGATCTTAGGCCGAGTACACAGATACCAAACACGACATACTTTAAAATTTCGCACAAATGCGCAGTGGCGACAAACCACATACATTTTTAAAAAGCCTTTAAAAGCCTCTACAGGTTACAACATTGGATTTACAGAGGAGGTCTACTGCTAAAATGATTACCCTCGATCTGGCCTTCGTGGTGATACCTCACATGCATGGTACAATTGCTGTTTACATATGACGCCAGACCGACGCTTGCGTTCGCGAGAGCAGGGGGGGACAGGGGTGCTTTTTTTTTTATTATTATTATTAATTTTGCTTTTTTAATTTTATTTTAGACTGTTCCTTCCTTTTTTTTATAATTGTTATTGTTATCTTAGGGCATGTAAATATCCCCTATAATAGCAATAGTTAGTGACAGGTACTCTTTTTTTTTAAAGTTGGGGTCTATCAGACCCTAGGTCTCTCCTCTGCCCTCAAAGCATCTGACCACACCAAGATCGGTGTGATAAAAAGTTTTCCCACTTTCCCAATGGCGTGGTTTATATCCAGGGGGGGCATACCCTCCCACTGCTTTTAAAAGCAGTCTAGAGGCTAATTGGCCGCTAGGATTGCTTTTACATGAAAGCCGACCGCTGGCTGAAGAGAATGATACCAAGATGATACCTAAACTCGCAGGCAACATTCTGGTATGACCATTCAAAGTCCAGCAACATACCATACGTTGATGGTTCTTGTCGGACATGTATTGTAATCTTTTTTTTTTCATGCAGCCTGTTGGCTGAACGAAAAAAAGAGATTGATTGTTGGGTATGCCCACCATTAGAATACCTCCCTTCATCCACCCACTTCTAATGATAGGCATACATGCACCAGTTATATATGCCGAAGCATGGGGGCATCCTCCCTCAAAAAAGTTATGCTGCTCACAAACGTATGTACGCTGCAGGGGGGCGCTAGTATAGATCTGATCAGATCAGCTATCGATCAGTTCAGATACTATACCACATATTGTAGTGAGCAAGGGCACTCGATTACGTAGGTGACATGATCTGATCCACAAGTAATCAAGGGTTTAACACCAAAGGTCTCACCTGTCACGTTGGACTTAAATTGAGTAATTTTCTTTCTATCTCCTGATTTACGTGTGGTTTTACATGCCTTACATCGGGTGCAATGATCTCCTATAAATGAATTTAGGCACACTTGAAATGGATGTTTTTAAATCTTTATCTTTCATTAAAATAGGCCAGTGCTGTCTAAAGATGGCTTCAACCTGCCGGTATTGCCTGTGAAATCCAGAGACAAAGGCGACTTTGTTTCTGAACTCTTTCTTTGGTTTGGACACCAGCAGGGACTGTCTCACCAGACCCGCAACCTGAGTGTATACTTGTTGGAGTGTGTCTGCTGCGTACCCTTTTTCTAGAAATGTATTTGTAAGATGTTTAGCTTGTGCTGTGAAATCTTCTTCTGTGTCGCAGTTACGTTTGAGTCGCATGTACTGCCCTTTAGGGACCGCCCCTATCCACAAAGGATGGTGGCAACTGTGGGTGGGTACAAATCCGTTCCGGTCCGTGGCTTTAAAGAAAGTAAGGGTCTGAAACTTAGAATCTTTTTTCCTAATTGTTAAATCTAAATAATTCACTTCAGTCGTGCTGGAATCTGCCACAAAAGTTAACCCATATTTGTTACTATTCATCTTTGTTATAAAAGACTTCAGATGGTCATCTGATACCTCCGAAAACAAGATCACGTCGTCAATGTATCTTTTATAAAAAATTAACAATTTATCTTTATCCAAAAATTTTTTCTCATGTTCCCATTTGTTTAAAACAATATTAGCCACACTGGGTGCATAACGAGCACCCATGGCTACGCCTCCGACTTGATTAAAAAACTGATGATTAGCCCAAAAATAATTGTTTCCCATTGCCATTTCTAGCCCTTTAATGAGGTAGTTAATTTGTTTTTTTTTAAGTTTAGAAGTTACTAGGTTACACACTGACGTCACCTCCTGTCCCTCTGGCTCAACGCCGTCACAGGAGGAACGCACCTCAGAACATCTCCAATTGGGACATCTTTTCTATCCACGATCTCGCCATCCAGCCTCAGTGCTGGGTCTGTGGCACCCCTGAATGTAAGCAGGCATTTGGCTTTTGTATTTGTTATTGATTTTAGCTTATTAACCACTTAAGGACCGCCTCCTGCACATATACATCGGCAGAATGGGCACATGTACATACAGGTACGTCCTGTACTGGTACTCAGCCGTGGGTCACGGGCGCGCTCCAGGACCGGGACCGCTGGAGTGCGGCGATCGGTCCCCGGAGCTGAAGAACGGGGAAAGCCGTGTGTAAACACGGCTTCCCCGTCCTTCACTGTGGCGGCGTCTTCGATCGCGTGATCCCTTATACTGGGAATCGCAATCGATGACGTCACACCTACAGCCACACCCCTCTACAGTTGTAAACACACATTAGGGAACACATAACCCCTACAGCGCCCCCTTGTGGTTAACTCCCAAACTGCAAATGTCATTTTCACAATAAACAATGAAATTTAAATGCATTTTTTGCTGTGAAAATGACAAGTGTCCCAAAAATGTGTCAAAATTGTCCGCAGTGTCCGCCATAATGCCGCAGTCATGAAAAAAATCGCTGATCGCCGGCATTAGTAGTAAAAAAAAAAATCATAAAAATGCAATAAAGCTATCCCCTATTTTGTAAACGCTATAAATTTTGCGCAAACCAACCGATAAACGCTTATTGCGATTTTTTTACCAAAAATAGGTAGAAGAATACGTATCGGCCTAACCTGAGGAAAAAAAATGTTTTATATATTTTTGGGGGATATTTATTATAGCAAAAAGTAAAAAATATTGATTTTTTTTTCAAAATTGTTGCTCTATTTTTGTTTATTGCGCAAAAAATAAAAAACGCAGAGGTGATCAAATACAACCAAAAGAAAGCTCTATTTGTGGGGAAAAAAGGACGTCAATTTTGTTTGGGAGCCACGTCGCACGACCGCTCAATTGTCAGTTAAAGCGACGCAGTGCTGAATCGCAAAAAGGGGCAAGGTCCTTTAGCAGCATTTAGGTCCAGGTCTTAAGTGGTTAAACGGGATTACACTATTGTCGTTTACTTTTTATTTTCATATCCTGATCCAAGCCTCTATTCAGGCAGGGGTTCTCTCTATTCACATCATCTCCATCCATGCCAGCAAATTTATCTTGCTACAAGCGCAATTCACTTATTTTTTTTTTAACTAAAAGGCTCAACTATCTTTGGTAAGCTTCCATCCTCACTTGAGCACGTTTGGGTGTTTTGTTTGCAGTTGGTGAAGGTGAACATTGCAAGTTGTCAATTCTGGATCTTGTTCTCACATGACGCTTTCAGAATTTATCACAAAGACTTTTTGAATGTTATGCATTGAATCTAAGGACTGCTACAGCCCTATATTATTTCGGATCTATTATTGTCATAAGTTTTATTACTTTGCACTTGGGGGTATTTGTGACTTTGTTTTACAATGTTTATCCAGGTTGTACCTTATAAATTGAGATTTTCCTAGCTTGTGACGGAAAATATTAGTTATATGAAGACAGGAGGCGAGTATCTTATGCATTAATCTTCCTTTATTAATGCCCATAGCAGAATTTTAACATTCAATTAAACTAAGTGAAAACAGAAAAAACTGTATAGAACTACACTTCCCAGCAGTCTAAGGCGGCGTACACACGATCGGACATATCCAATGAAAACGGTCCGCGGACCATTTCCTTCGGATATGTCCGATCGGGAGTTTGATCCGATGGCGTGTACACACCATCGGATCAAATTCCCCGCCGCCGGACGGCGCGGTGACGTGGCGGTGACGCGGCGGTGACGTTGACGCCGCCGCGTCACCGCCACGTCACCGCACCAGGAAGTAAAACACTTCCGCGCATGCGCCGAATCCATTCGGCAGCGGTGCGGCGGCGGTGGGGGCCGACATGTCTGCTGGTAAGTGTACTAACCAGCAGACATGTCGGGCGGACAGATTCCCACCGGATAGATTTCAAAGCTTGCTTTGAAATCTGTCGGGTGGAGAAATCTGTCCGCTAGCCCATACACACGAGCGGAGATGTCTGCTGAAACGGTCCATCGGACCGTTTTCAGCGGACATATCCCCTCGTGTGTACGCGGCCTTAGCGTCGCTGTAGCCCCTCCTATCTTGACGCTCTATATAAGGACTGGCTCCTCCTGAATCTTCCTCTTCTTTATGCGAATCCCAGTCTCCCAGGAACCAGGATCATCATTTAAACAGTTTATTATCCACCTGGATCTTCGGCCAGCCGGCTCGACATCCCAGCCTCTGGAGGCAACTGGGGTAACAGTAAACACGTCCCAACGGGGATCAGCCAACCAAAACGCTCTCGGCCAACGGGCCATCTGCACACAAGAACCTCCTCCCGATCACTAGGTCGTCAGCACACTGGAACCGTGTTTGCGATCAATAGCCTGAAAGAAAATGTATAATCGTGACAGGGTTGGGTAGGGAGGGAAGATACTCGCCTCCTGTCTTCATATAACTAATATTTTCCGTCACAAGCTAGGAAAATCTCAATTTATATATCAGACAGGAGGTTCATATCTTATGCAAGTTCAAAGCTTAACACAGTACCAAATAACCTGAATATTACTAGAACATATTAATAGACTCGTGTATATGTGTGGTCTGGCAATTATAAAACTGACATGGAGATGTGATCCTCCGGTCTAAAATAGAATTGGCGAAAGGTGGTCTCAGAAGACCAGTCGGCCGCCAGCAAGAGATCTGCAAGAGAACCCCCTGCAGTAACTACCTTGGTAGCCATAGCTCCTCTAGAAGAGTGTGCCCCGAACAGGGTTATGTCTATGCCCGCCATTTCCATGGTTGATCTAACCCAACGCGCCAGAGTGGCGGAGGTGACCGGGTGGTGAAGTCTTGCATAGGATACCAGAAGCTGGGAGAAATCAGGAGAGCGCAGGTCAGCCGTATGTGCTTCATAGGTTTGTAGGCATCTAACCACGCAGAGTCGTGGGTGCGTAGGAAAATAAGGGTAAAATACGGATTGGATGCCTGTCTTGGTCCTACGGACCACCGAGAATTTAACCCCTTGCGGCGAAAACTGTCGCCTGGAAATGTCTAAGGCCCTAACGTCAGAGACCCGTTTTATCGAGACCTGACATAAAAGGACTGTGAGTTTGAAAGACAGAAGTCTGAGTGGCAGCGTCTCATTGTCCTCCCAGTTAGAGAACATATCGAGAACCTTGGCGACATCCCAGGTGGATTGATATCTAGGGCGAGGGGGCCGTTTGAATCTAATGCCTCGCAGCATCCTACCTATCAGGGGGTGTTTGCCGACTGGCAAAGAGTCCACCGGGCAATGGTAAGCTGATATGGCTGATCTGTATATATTTATGGTGCTGTACGATTTACCAGAATCGAAAGAATCCGCCAGGTAATTCAGTACGACAGTTACAGGGGCTTGTATGGGATCAACCTGCCGTTGATCACACCAACACACCCAGAGTTTCCAGGCTGATCGATATGCCGATCGAGTCCCGGGGGCCCAGGCCAGGGCGAGAAGGTCCCTAGCTGATCTAGAAAGGTGGTCGTCTGCATCTGACACCCCGAAACCAACCACGCTAGGAGGGTCAGCGTGCCTTCCGCCACCAGAGGATGGATGCCCTTGGTGGGATGGGAAAGGATGTGTGGAAACGTCGGTAGAAGTCTGGGGCAGTCTATGACCATTTCCAGGAGTAGCGGGAACCATGGTTGGGACGGCCACCATGGGGTGATTAGCACAACCCTCGCTTCCTGGTTCGCTATCTGTATTAATACCCTGGGGATCATCGAGAATGGGGGAAACGCGTAATGCGTCTCCCCCGTCCAGGGATGACGGAAAGCGTCCACTGCTGAGGCCTCTGGGTCCGGCCTCCAGCTGAAGAATCGGGGCAGCTGGTTGTTAAGGCGAAAAGATCTATGCCTAATGGGCCCCAAAGTTGATTCAATTGATGGAAAACTGAACGATCCAGACACCAATCGCTGGAGTCCATAAGATAACGGGATATCCAATCCGCTATAGTATTGGAAGTTCCCGGAATGTACTCTGCCATAGGAATGATGTTGCGGGCGAGGCAGAAATGCCAAAATTCTTTGGCAATGTCCGCTAAAATTTTGGACCTGGTACCCCCCAAGCGGTTGATGTATTGCACCGCTGCAATATTGTCCATGCGTAATAATACGCAGCAATTGGAATTCTCTGTCAGAAAACTCTGAATAGCGAACAAGGCCGCTAGAAGTTCCAATGCGTTGATGTGTAGGAGGGATTCCTTGATGGACCAGGTCCCTCCCGTCGCGATCACGCCTAAGCGAGCGCCCCAGCCTCGACGACTCGCGTCTGACTCTATAATGACGTCCGGACACGAATTGAAGATCGTCTTGCCGTTCCACTCTACGGCATGTCGAAGCCACCATTGTAACTCGACCTCGGCTTCCGCGGAGAGAGGTATCTCGTCCGCGTACCTGAGGCCCTGTCTCAGGTGGAGAATTTTGAGCCGTTGGAGAGCCCTGTAGTGAAGAGGGGCCGGAAATATGGCTTGAATGGAGGCTGCCAGAAGGCCTACCAGCCGGGCCAATACGCGTAACGATAGATAAGTCCTGCGGAGCACCGCTCTGATCTCTTTGCGGATCAGGGCTAGTTTTGCCTTGGGCAAACGGAGAACAGCTTGGTTGGTGTCTACCAAGAAGCCTAGGAATTCCAACACTTGTGTAGGAATAAGAACTGACTTTTCTTGGTTGATCAAGAAACCTAAACCCTGGAGTAAATCGACCGTCCAAGCTCTGTGGCGACAAGCTTGTAATCTGGAACAAGCTATGATGAGGATGTCGTCTAGGTAGATAATTAGCCACACTCCTCTGCTCCTCAGCGATGCCACTACCGGTTTCAGGATTTTGGTGAAGCACCATGGGGCGGACGACAAACCGAACGGGAGGCAAGTAAATTGCCAAGTGCGTCCCCACCACTTGAAACGAAGTAGGTGTTGGGAGTCCGGGTGTATGGGGACAGTGAGATAGGCGTCTTTTAGGTCTATTTTCACCAACCAGTCCCCTGGTTGAAGGAGATCCCTGAGGCAGTGGATACCCTCCATCTTGAAATGTCGATATGCGACATGTTGGTTCAAGTCCCGAAGGTTTATTACGGGACGGTAACCTCCCCCTTTCTTTTTGACTAGGAAGAGGTTGCTGATAAACCCCGGGGAGGATGGGTCGGTCTCGACCACCGCGTTTTTGGAAATCAGGTCTCGTATTTCGTTGTCTATCAGAACAACGTTTCGTGTCGCAAATCGAATGGGGGGTGGCACTACTCCTAAAATGGGTGGGGACAGAAGTTCTATGTGGAACCCCGAAATGGTGTTTAGTATCCATGTATCTGCCGTAATCGCAGACCAGGCGTGGGTAAAAAACATTAGTCGTCCCCCCACAGGTGTGTGGTGAATTGGAGTGTAGGCAGTACTCACCGGTAAATGGACGGGAGCGGGGGTATCCTCTGTTACCGCGTCCTCTCCACGGTCTACCACAGGGTGGGAAAAATGGAGCTGGTTGCACCATTGTGGTGAACTGAGGGGGGACCTGGGTGTATTGAGACTGGGCAGCTGCCCTGTGAAAAGGTCTGAAGTTGACATTGCGGCCGGCAGAACGGCTCCTATTTCTGCCGGCCCGGGGAAAAACCTTGGTCGCCCCGGATTTTTTGAGCGAAGACTGCGCCTTATCGAGGCTGTTAAAGAGCCCCACAAATTTGTTAATATCTTTAACCAAGGATTCCCCGAACAGCATCCCCTCTGCTGCAGGACCTGGTTCAGATTCCGCCAGGTGTGCCAATTGCGGGTCAAGCCGCATCAATATGGAGCGTCTGCGCTCGACGGAGCAGGCGGTATTAGCGTTGCCTACTAGACATATGGCTCTTTGGGCCCACCCGCGTAGCTGAGTGACGTCGACCGTTTGGTCAGATGTCGCAGCATGTTCTGACATATTCAGAATCTTTGTCAGCGGGCCAAGGAGGTCAAGGATACGGTCTTGAATGGCTTTAAAGGAACGGTCTATTCCTTTCTTGGGGAATTTTCCTGTTTTTTGCAGGTACTTAGATAGAATGGGGTCTATCTCAGGTGTTAGGGCCGCTTTTCTAGGGATGTGTGGCCGAGGGCATTCCGCCCGTAATTTGTTACGATTGGACCTCTCAAGGGGCCTTCGTGCCCAGAATTCTACATACTGTGACACATGGGGCAAGGGGGACCAATCCGGTGGGAAATAGCGTCTGGGTGGAACAGCGGTTCGCCCAGAGCTTCTACAATAATGTTGCCCTGAGTTCCAGGGGTGGCGTCTGGTAAGAGCGCCAATGTCCCCGCATCCTCCTCTTCATAATCGGACTCAGAGACCTCAGTCTCGCCCGACTCAACGGACGAATCCTCATCTGAGGAGACCACATATGAGTCGGGTTTAGACCGCTTGGCGGATCTATGCCTCTTTGTTGACTCCCTGAGGCCCAGGGGTTGAAAGGAGTCCAAGGGATGCGTGGGATGGCAGTCCGTGTGGGGAGCTGCTTTAATGCAAATTATTTACTTCCCCTGCCGGGGAGTCAAGGGCCGCCATAACATGTTTTCTCTTTTGAGAGGACTTGCCTTTTTTTACATGCGGCTCACTGCTATGTGACAGCGATACAGGGGCGAGGGGTATGACTTGCTGTGAGCCAGAGGAAATGGTAGCCGCAGCTAGGGCGGCGTGCACTGATTTAGCAATCCAGTGGTACTTCAGTGCCCTGAGCAGGAGCAGAACTCTCATCAGCCATTCTGACAGTATGTATGGCTAGGCTGTACTAGAAGTGCAGGCACTGTAATAATCAGTATATGACAATGGTAATGTAAAGGGGGTACGAACGAGGAATAAATTCCTCACAAGCTCCTAAACTAGCTGGCTACCTAGCGATATATATATCTCTAGCTGACTAACCCAGGCTCCTACCTCAAACACCGCTGGCGCTGACTAGCTTGCGGTGGGAGGAGAGCCTACTGAAAATCCCAATTCCAGAGGCGAAGTCTCGTGAGACTACGGCCTCCGGAGTTCCTATTGGGGGAGAAGGTGAGAGAGAGGGAGTGGTCGAGTGATCTCCGACACTCCTCGTCTCCCTCTGCAGTGTACAGAGGACGTAAGCACGTCCGCACCTGTGAGGAAAAAACACAGCAGTGACGGCGAAAGAGGAGGGGAGGGGGACGGAAGCGAGCCGAGGCTCCGCCCCCCGCCAGAGCGCGCGAAGATGGCGCGAAGAAGAAGACCAAGATGGCGCTTGCCGAGGGAGAGAGGGGACAGATGTAGACGCAGCAACGGAGGTAAGCGCTCCGGCGTCAAGACAATAGAGAGAAAGAAAAGTTCACATAGAAGTGACTCACATTTAAATGACCTAGGTCAAACAAAAATATATATATAATTAAGTACTTATCTTGTATGCTCTGCCATGAGCAGAAAGAAAGAGGAAGATTCAGGAGGAGCCAGTCCTTATATAGAGCGTCAGGATAGGAGGGGCTACAGCGACGCTAAGACTGCTGGGAAGTGTAGTTCTATACAGTTTTTTCTGTTTTCACTTAGTTTAATTGAATGTTAAAATTCTGCTATGGGCATTAATAAAGGAAAATTAATGCATAAGATATGAGCCTCCTGTCTGATATATAATTTAGTGCACTCTAGCACAAATTTGTCCTTAGGGCCAAATATACACTATACGAATCACTTCATTTGTATAGGCAGGCTGGTGCTTGATTTCACATTTTGTTTTATTTGTTATCATTTTTCATTATGGTATAATTTATTTAACACTTATTATTCCAATCAGCGCCCTCACCAATAATTTTTAAGTGTATATTTTTTTTCATCCTTTAAGCTAGTGCAATGTTGGTTCACTTACCTTTTCCTTTGATTTCCCTTCTAAAAATGTTTTTTCTTTGCCTGAATTTCTCACTTCCTGTTCCTCCTCGGTAAACTTGCCCCCATCATCCGAGCCGTTCTGACAGGGGGTTAGTCAGTGTGCTCGCCCCTCCATTGGGACTACATCCCTGCGGGGAGACGACAGTGACTTTTCACTAGAATGGAGCATACTGCAGAATTGTCTGTGTGTTACTAGATTAAAGGTGAAAGGATAAAACGTCCTCCCCTCACCACCTATGGGATTGTGGCAGACAAGAAAATACTTACCAGTATTTGGTTGAGAAGTTGACAGTTGCCAAAAATCGATCCTCTGGCACGAGCTGTCAGAAGACAGGTTTGTTCCTTTCTTTGAAAGGGAATGTTAAGTTGATTTTAAATTGGTAGCTCGAGCTTCAATAGCTAAACTATTTGGTTATGTACAGTAATTAGTTAACACTAATAATGTTATGAGTGCAGATTAATTGATTGAATACATGTATTATTTATGTTTACTGGAGTTGATATACTAATATATATATTTATACTTATATTAAAGGGCCACAACCTATTCAATCCACAGGTTTGAGTCAAGATTGATTTTTTTTAAGGTTAAGGAGTTTTGAACAAGATCCCATTAGCAGACAGTGCAACAAATTTAAATAAGGGCTTGCACAAGCTTGAAACCTTTAGGCGGCGTACAGACGATCGGATATATCCGATGAAAACGGTCCGCGGACCATTTCCATCGGATATGTCCGATCGGGAGTTTGATCCGATGGCGTGTACACACCATCGGATCAAATTCCCCGCCGCCGGACGGCGCGGTGACGTAGTGGTGACGCGGCGGTGACGTTGACGCCGCCGCGTCACCGCCACGTCACCGCACCAGGAAGTAAAACACTTCCGCGCATGCGCCGAATCCATTCGGCAGCGGCGCGGCGGTGGTGGGAGCCGACATGTCTGCTGGTAAGTGTACTAACCAGCAGACATGTCGGGCGGACAGATTCCCACCGGATAGATTTCAAAGCATGCTTTGAAATCTGTCGGGTGGAGAAATCTGTCCGCTAGCCCATACACACGAGCGGAGATGTCTGCTGAAACGGTCCATCGGACCGTTTTCAGCGGACATATCCCCTCGTGTGTACGCCGCCTTAGGGGTCAGCACAGTCATGGGAATTAGGAGACCATGACTCTGTAATTATAAGAGAGGATCTCGTATAGTCATTATCGATAAAGTACTGTACAGAAAATTACTATAATTATTTTCGTAAATGTATGCTTTACAGGGAAAAAAAATTATCAAAACAGTCTTATGTCTGTAGCTATCCAACATTTGTTAGAATATGTAGGGATTTGTTCATCACAGGATAGTTGACCATAAAGCAACTATGGAGACTTTGCGTGAAATTGGACCCAATAGCAAATAACATATTGCAAACATTAGTTTCATTCAAGCAGCATCGGTACACTGAACACTGAAGTACTATTTACTGTTGTTAGGCCTCGTACACACAGGCAAGAATCTCGTAAGGAAAAAAACATTCTTTTTCCCGATGAGATTCTTGGCAAAAATCTCTTGCCGCCCGAGTGTACACACTGACCTTTTCAAAAGAACCACGGTTCTCCTGAAAGGCAAGAACGCAGTGACATCATCGCGTACGACGAGAATGCGCTCGTCACATTTGATGCCGTCGCCGCCATCTTGCTTCACTCTACCTATGCCGTGGAAGCTAACGCGCATGCGTCAAAATCATTTTGAGCATGCGTGGGTTTTCAGGGCGACGGGTAAGTATACACACTTTCGGGTTTCTCATCGGGAAACAGACCGACAAGAATCTCAATGAGAAAATAGAGCACAGGTTCTCTATTTTTCTTGTCGAGATTCTGGCCAGATTTCACGACGAGAAACCTGAAACCTCGCACACACGAATGGTTTTCTCGGGAAGAGAACTCTGCCAGCAGTTTTCTTGCTGGTTCTTGCCGAGAAAACCAGTTGTGTGTACGAGGCTTTATAAATGTTTAACAAAATAAGTCCATCGTTTCTGGAGTTAAATGCACAGATACTACACACAATACTGCTGGCACTACAAAAGTACCATAGACTAGGCTTTGAAGGCTGTAAAATGGTTATTTTCCATGTTTCATTGATATGCCCATCTAAGCTTTATTTACTACATCAATCCCATAATCACAAATCTTCATGGCTGAAATAAGTGTACAGTGGATATAACTGAAAAGATAATTTCACTGTTTCCTATTTAACTTATAGGAAGGGACATACATAGAGACACTGCTATCCTAGGTGCCTATGCACCTTTTAATATAGGCAACTTATTTCAGATCTTCCATTGGCTTTAACTGCCATCCAATTATTAAAATGTAATTATGACATTGTAGAAAGTGAAATAACCCACAGGCTTGCTTGAACTGAACTGAGTTTTTTTATTGATCCCTGTAGCTTCACCACTGCCCTTATTTAATTTGATAATGGATATATTTCCAAACATCCAAAAGAGTATAAAAAGTATAACAAATTATAAATTGTGTTCTGGCTACTGGTCCATGAGTGCTCTAGAGCCATCAAACTTTGCTTCTAAATTGAGCTCTAGACTGTGAATGGGGCCAATATGTTCCCTACTAAAATGCCTACAGATATTATGCAACCCTTAATGCAGTTTGGTATACATCTAAATGTAACGCTATGCTTCAAAATGTTGTACATCTTCTGATGAAGATTTAGAAATGGACATTAAAGTGGTTTTAAAGTCAGATATTTTTTTTACCTTAATTCATTCTATGGAGCCGGTTCACATATCTTCGCTTCAGCTTTGGTGAGAATTTGCACAGGAGTCCTGTGCGTCTTTTGGTTTGTTTCAGGTCCGAAGTCAGACAAAAATTTGGGCTGAAACTAAACCTGAAATGGTGAACGAGGATGCACTGGAACCCAGCCTTAGGCTTTTAGTAGGGAGAATTATTAGTTCAACATTTATTGATTCTCTGCATTGCTATATGCAGACTATAATACTCGCCTGGTCTTGATACTCACAACCCACAGTTGATCCAGAGGAAGGCGAAAAACCCCAACAGAGCATGATCCAATTTGCTAAAGAAGGGGAAAAAATTATTTCCCGATCCCCCAAGAGGCAATCGGATATTCCCTGGATCAACTTTACTTATAAATTTTAGTACTCTGTTATATTATGTACATTTAGGAAAGTGTCCAGGCCTTTCTTAAAGCAATTTACTGAGCTGGATAGAACTACCTCTGCAGGGAGTCTATTCCACATTTTCACAGCTCTTACTGTGAAGAAATCTTTCCGTATTTGAATGTGAAATCTCTTTTCCTCTAGACGTAATTATTAGACCGTTATTACCTGCATTGTATGTGATGATGTCAATGAGAAAGAAGGCAACATAAGTGGAAAAGAGGAGCAGCTTCAGGGAACTGGTCAGTATTGGCTGGTCAGTTTTGGTTGGGGATTGTTATAACAGGTGCAGTCTTGGTGTGTTCCATTCCTTATTTGAAAAGGGTCTGAATAGAGTCCATTCATTTTTATTTTATCACCTGGTTGGCATTATACTGTAAGGCCACCATTTCATCTATGAATTTAGGAAGAAATTTAAAATATTCTACTATTTTTCTGATGTATATCAGCAAAGAAGAAGCAATAAGAATTATCCATATGCATATTTGTTTGACTAAAAATAAACAAAATGTATGTTAATGTTCTGAACATAATATAGTATTTTATGTCACTCTACATTCTCTGTAAAATAAGTGCACTGTCTTTCTCTTTTGCAGATACAGTGTGTGAATAGCAACTTTGGAGCCGCTTTCATGTCCACATGTGACACTCTCTGCCTTACCTCTACAACCTGAAACCAAGCTGCTGGCACATAACATTAGCATGACTCCATCCTTCTTATCAAAGCAAGCCATTCATCTCAGTGTGCCTCATCCAGTTGGGGGAAGCACACAATCTTGTATATTTAAATTAAATAGTCTGCTTTTGCCAATTAATAAATTCTTTAGAACACGCATGCTTCTGATGTACATATGTCTACTTGAGATGTTAAATGACTAATGTATATACTTAAAGTTTAAGTTTAGGTATGTTCTCTGTTAGATATGTTCTCTGTTTGGAAGAGGTGGAGAAGCAGGGCTGTGATGCAAAGATCTCTACTTCATTCATTTAGAGAATGCCTTGTATTCCCTGAAGCTAATACTGAAAACTGCATGGCTGCCATCCTTATTACTTTCATGTAAGATAACCATATATTCCATGGTTTGGGACATCTAATATTCATTCCCTTGATACCAAACATTATGGGACTTTTTAAGACTCACTCTAATAAGCACGACTTAAAGCAGACCTTGCGGTAAAATACAAGGTCTGATAATTAGGCCGGGGCCCTCTCCCCCTGTAAAAATTGCTGCATAATAATATGGCTAAATTATGGCTGTAAAGGAAAAACAAGAAAAAGAAAAAAAATATATACTTACTAAGGTAAGTATATATATTTTTTCTTTTAAGCTCCCATCTTCTGCTCATCAGATCATAAGAGGATGCATAGCATTCTGAATCCCATGAGGAGATGCTCTTGCAGGGTTTGGGCTGCTGTGCATTCCCCAAGAGTCTCATCAGAAGGATAATGATATTACACCCTGCAATGCAGAAGATGGGGAAAAGGTAAGTATATATTCTTTTTTTTTTTTCTTTTAAAGGTTGGGGGAGAGGACTTGGACCTAATAAACAAAGGTTACATTGTAATAAAGGTCTACTTTAAAACTGATACATATAAACAACAGTATCATTTTATTCTGTTATTTTCAAAGGGTTACAAAAGTATTTTTTTAAATACTCCCCCGGTTCCGCAATCCTCAGATTCTACAGACGGAGGAAAACGCTATTTTTCCATCCGTCTGCGGATCGGATTGGGTGAACACGGACAGACGGTCCGTGTTCATCCGATCCCCCCATACAGGAGAGCGGAGAAAAGACAGGGCGGTCCCTGCACAGTGTGCAGGGACCGCCATGTCATCCGCCGGCTCAAAATTTGGGTACACACTATGGGCCAGATTCAGGTAGCTTAGCGTATGTTTAGGCGGGCGTAGCGTATCGAATATACGCTACGCCGCCGCAACTTAGAGAGACAAGTGCTGTATTCTCAAAGCACTTGCGCCATAAGTTGCGGCGGCGTAGCGTAAATTGGCCGGCGTAAGCCCGCCTAATTCAATGTAGGAAGGAAGTGGGCGTCATCTATTGAAATTTAGCGTGACCCCATGTAAATGAATGGCCGGTCGAACTGGGCATGCAGGCGCATGCTCAGAATCACGTCGCATAAACTCCCTAAGATACGTCGGCGTAAATGGCTACGTTACTTACGCACAGCCCTATTCACGTAGTACTACGTAAACGGCATATGCAACGTAAAATTTGACACCGTCGTTCCCTGGCCTATATCTTTGCATTAGCTGTGCCTGCTATAGCAGGGGTAACTTTACCCTGGACGTAAGCCTTGCGCAAATCGAGTATATGAAGCGGCCGGGCGCATCTACGTTTGTAAATCGGCATATCTTACTAATTTGCATATTTCTAATGGGAACGCCGAATGCGTCCAGCGTAACTATGCGCCCATGATACGCCGGCATAGGCAAGTTACGTCGGACGGCTGAAGCCATGTTTTTCGGCGTATGTCGCTTTGTGAATTGGCGCAAAGATGCGACGGCGCACATTTGAAACGCCGGCGTACATCTTTGCTGAATCTGGCCCTATGAATTTTTATTTTTATTTCAACCCAGCGGGCTGACTGAAAAAAAAAGTACAGATCGCTGCACTAATACATCTGTCTGCTGGGATTTTGGTTTGCTCGCGTGTACACACGAGCAAACCAAAATCCCCGCCAGCAGACGGTGCGCTGACGTGGCGGTGACGTTGACGCTGACGCCGCCACGTCACCGCACCAGGAAGTAAAACACTTCCGCGCATGCGCCGAATCCATTCGGCGGCGGTGCGGGACGACATGTCTGCTGGTAAGTGTACTAACCAGCAGACATGTCGGGCGGACGGATTCCCACCCGATAGATTTCAAAGCATGCTTTGAAATCTGTCGGGTGGCCAAATCCGTCGGCTCGGCCGTACACACGATCGAATCTGTCTGCTGAAACGGTCCAGCAGACCGTTTCCAGCGGACAGATTTGATCGTGTGTACGAGGCCTAAGATGCCCTTTTGCATCAATGCAACATGGTGCAGCATGAGTTTTGAAAAGGTGCAGGTGCTTCTTTTGGTGCAGCATAGTGTGTTTTTGGCTTCAGAGTCTTCAATAGGAGCTGGGGCTTGGCCTCTGTCCCCTCTTTTCTTATTTTCATTCTCACATTGGAACAATTCCAAGGACATGTTCAGGCTAACCATAAAATTACCTGGCTCTGCATCCCCCATGGGGGACAAAAAGTCACATGATACATCACTCAACCGTTGACCTCCCTTCCTAGTCTGATGGAGGAGTGTCAGTCCTTTCGAACTTCAAAATCAGTTTTCATAAATTTGAAGCTTTGAAAAAATCCAATTAAACAAGGTCAAGCCTCATTTCTCATTTAAATGAGCCGCTCCCCATATCCGTTACTTGGGAATGAGCCTAACCCCTACCATCATGGGTTTCTTTCCTGATAATTTTCCACAGATGTTGACCAAAATACATCAAGACCTGCGGCAATGGTCTATAGATACTTTTTCTGGTTTGGCTGGAATACTGTTCTGAAAGTTCTTCCATATTTGCTGCAAACCCTGCCAGTAAAGATTCCAAAAATCTTCCTCAAACAACTCCAAGGGTATCATTGTTGTCTATCCTACCCAAACATAGCGGAGAACTGGGATTCCTGGACCTGATGAACTATCACATGGCTGTGTACCTATCACAATGGTGTATGCACGCCAGTGAAAAACGGTGGATCCAGCTCAAGGAAGTTTCTTTGGGCATACCCCTGCGGGACACCCCTTGGATTAGGTCTGCTTTCCACTCCTCAGTTTCTGCCAACCTTCTAGTGGTCTATACAGCTGGATGGTTATGACTGAACAGGAAAAGATCATAGAGACTGGTTACCAATCCCACATGACACCAGCGATTGGACATCCAGGTTTTCACCCCAGCCTTGACAAACTCTTCCACTCTTTCATTGCAGCAAACCTTACCCACTTAAAGGTCTTCCTCATTTCTACAGGGTACAAAATGTTATCTCAGCTTCAAAACAGGACAGAAGAACCTCTACCATTGCAACTGTCAGGAGCGCCTAGCGCTCCTGCTTCAGAATCCTGGTTTTGGCTATGGCATTCTCCTTGTCTGTCTGTCCACCTGCAAGGAGATTGATGTGGCCAGACTCTGGGTGGAGACCAAACCTGATTTAAGCTAATCTAGTTTGCCGTCTCATGCTTGTGATCGCGTGTGTAAATACATGTCTGGTCTGTCTGTTTGTCTGCCCTGTTTTGCTAGAATAAATTTCCCTGTATATGACCTTGGATCGGATATTGACTATTTTCTGAATTCCGACAGCCTTTTAACTGGACTGTCATTGAACTACACTGCCTGTCAGCCAACCACAAGTACCTGTTTGCTTTGTTCAGTTTGCACCTGCCCTGGCGTTGTAGCCAGGTATTATAGCATTGTCTAAGTCCTGGGGGAAACCGAGTACTGGTAGGATTGCTTGCTTTATGGGTAAAGGGGGCTGCTGGTATAGGTGAAGAACACAGTAGTGCCTTGCAAAAGTATTCATCCCCCCCCCCCCCCTTGGCATTTTTTTTGTGTTTTGTTGCTTTACAACCTGGAATTATCATGGATTGTTTGAGGGTTTTCATCATTTAATTTACAGAACATGCCCACAACTTTGAAGATGTTTTTTTTTTATTATTATTATTGTGAAGCAAACAATAAATAGGACAAAATAACAGAAAAAGTAAATGTGCATAACTATTCACCCCCCTAAAGTCAATACTTTGTAGAGCCACCGTTTGCAGCTATCACAGCTCCAAGTCGCTTTGGATTAACGCTCTATGAGCCTGCTATATCTTGGCACTGGGATTTTTGCCCATTCCTCCTTGCAAAACTGCTCCAGCTCCTTCAAGTTGGATGATTTGCGCTTGTGAACAGCAATCTTTAGGTCTGACCACAAATTTTCTATTGGATTGAGGTCTGGGCTTTGAATAGGCCATTCCAACACATTTACATGTTTCACCTTAACTGCTTCAGCCCCAGAGGATT
This sequence comes from Rana kukunoris, assembly GCA_029574335.1. Classification (NCBI taxonomy): domain Eukaryota; kingdom Metazoa; phylum Chordata; class Amphibia; order Anura; family Ranidae; genus Rana; species Rana kukunoris. The sequence continues at coordinate 69,153,862 of CM056060.1, forward strand.
TGCCTGCCCAATGACCGGGGAATTTTTTTGTGATTCGGCACTGTGTCGCTTTAACTGACAATTGCGCGGTCGTGCAACGTGGCTCCCAAACGAAATTGATATCCTTTTTTCCCACAAATAGAGCTTTCTTTTGGTGGTATTTGATCACCTCTGCGATTTAATTTGTTTAAAAAAAGAGCAACAATAATAAATATCCTCAAAAAATATATAAAAAATACATATTTTTGATAAAAAAAAATAAAAAATATTGCAATAAGTGTATATTGTGAAAAATAAATGTAGCGCCACAAATAATTAATCCACATATGAGGTGGAATGTGAATTGGGGAGAGGACCACAGATCTTGTGTATACTCTCAAAAGTACAAAAATAAATAAATTACACTCAAGTAACCAATGTGTATGAAAGTGAAAACAAGGATATGAACCTATATGTTCACAATGTATATAAATAGGTTATCAACCTTAACGTGAAAATAGAAGGTGGATACAATGGTGAATAGTGATCACAATCTCCTATGAAACATATGTGAATAAATCTACCACTGTGTTGGTAGGTTCCCAATATGATATGATGAAGAAGCCACAAAACTGGGCTGATAAACAAGTGATTACACTCAAGGTGATCTTACAAACACATAAAACGTGTCTGGCCAAAGACCCTTGTACAGGTGTTAAAGTGAGCACAAAATAACTATTGTAGGATTTAAATGGCAGACATAAGTGCACCAATAAAAACCTATGTGCACTGACAACGCGCACCCAGTGCGCCTCGGCCTGATCAAAACAAAATCACAGAAAATAAAACAAATGTTAATAGATGTGAGTCCATCCGCCCTGAAGGTGGTATGAATCGAATAAACCTTCCCAGTAAGTTTGAATAAACTGGTGCACTTCAGGAAGTAGTAAATATGAGTCCATCCGCCTTGAAGGTAGTATGAATCAAATCACATCTCCCAGTAAGTTAGATTAAACTGGTACACTTCAGGAAACACAATCCAATGACATGGAAATGAGGATTATATCAAGGTACTCTTACCAGATCCGATGGACCCGTGACTCACCATACGGTGGAGGGTCTAAAGAGCTTGAACAGGCCGATGGCCCTGTTTGGTTATCCTCAGTATGATGTCATCAAGGAGATCATCCAAAGCTCAAAAGGGTGTCCAGTGGCTGTAAATTGTGCTCACGGCCAGAAGTGCAGGATAATGGGCAAAAGTGAACTGTGATGTTGCCGATCGCTCAGTCACAGCAACAAAAAAGAAAAAAAAAAAGGAGAATAAGCTTCTCATAGTGTAAAAAAGTATAAAAATTTAATAAAAACACAAAGAAGAAAAAATGTTGACATTTCCACAGCAATGGGAATCACACTCCAAAATTGGGAATAAAAACAATTCCAAAGAAAGCACACCAAAAGGAATTTTGCAAGCACAATGACTCCACCACCCTGGATGGGTGGATGGGAGTCTGACAATAGTGTGCAAGGGATTGGGAACGCTGGGTCTACTCCCAATCCCTTGCACACTATTGTCAGAAACAGGATTTTGTTGTCGGAAAATTGAGAACAAGCTCTCAAATTTTTGTTGTCGGAAATTCCGACAGCAAATGTCCTATGGAGCCTACATGAAATTTCTGACACGCTCCCATCGAACATTTGTTGTCGGAAATTCCGACCGTGTGTTTGCGGTATTACTGTGAGGGGGCTGGGCTACATGTGACACGACATTGATCACTGTTTCCGATGACAGTAAGCAGTAGATGAGAGTCCTGTCACAAGGCAGAACAGGGAAGTGCCTTGTTTACACAGGCATCTCCCTGTTCTGCAGCTCCGTGACACGATTGCGGGACACCGTCAGACATCGAGTCCACGGGTCCCGCGGGCACGATCACAGAGGTCGCGGCACAGCGGCAAATTCGAAGGGACGTACAGGTATTTCCCTTTGCGCAGTCGTGCCATTCTGCCAAAGTAAATGTTCGTGGGGCGGTCGGCAAGAGGTTAAACCACTCAAGTGTTGCTTTAGCAGTGTGTTTGGGGTCATTGTGCTGCTGAAAGGACCTCCATCCTAGTCTCAAATCACACACACAGTGGTACAGGTTTTGCTCAAGAATATTCCTATATTTAGCACCATCCATCTTTCCCTCAACTCTGACCAGTTTCCCAATTCTGACTGCTGAAAAATAGATGGTGTTCTTTGGGTTTGCATCAGACATAGCATTTTCTTTGCAAAAATTTCAATTTTAGTCACACCAGACCAGAGCACCTTCCTCCATACATTTTGAGAGTCTCCCAAATGCATTTTCGCAAACTCAAAACGTGCTATTTTGTTTTTGCTGAAAGTCATGGTTTTCTTCTGGCCACTCTGCCATAAAGCCCAACTCTATGGAGCGTACGGCTTATTGTCATCCTATGTACCAATACTCCAGTCTCTGCTGTGGAACTCTGCAGTTCCTCCAGGGTTACCTTAGGTCTCTGTGCTGCCTCTCTGACTAATGCCCTCCTTGCACAGTCCATGAGTATTGGTGTGCGGCCATCTCTTGGCAGGTTTGCTGTTGTGCCATGTTCTTTCCATTTGGTTATGACAGATTTGATGGTGTTCCTAGGGATCATCAAAGATTTGAATATTGTTTTATAACCTAACCCTGACTTATACTTCTCAAAAACATTGTCCCTTACTTGTTTGGAGAGTTCCTTGGTCTTCATGGCAGTGTTGGGTTAGTGGTGCCTCTTGCTTAGGTGGTGCAGCCTCTGGGGCCTTTCAAAAAGGCGTGTATATGTTCTGACAGATCATGTGACACTTAGATTGCACACAGGTGGACATAATTTCACTAATTATGTGACTCCTGAAGGTAATTGGTTGCACCAGAGCTTTTTATGGGCTTCATAACAAAGGGCGTAAATACATACGCACATGGCAATTATAATTTTTTTATTTCTGAAAAATAGTTTTATGTATATATTTTTCAAATTTAACTTTACCAACATAGGGCCAGATTCTCAAAAGAGATATGGCGGTGTATCGCAGGAAACACCGTCGTATCTCTGTTTTTTTGCCCAGATACAGCGAAGATCCGACAGGTGTAAAACACTTACACCGTCGGATCTTAGATGTAAATACTTCGCTGGCCGATAGGTGGCCTTTACGTTGATTTCTCATTTGCCTATGCAAATGAGCCTGATACGCCGATTCCCGAACGTTTTTACGCCGCCTCGTCGTCGTTTACGTAGTTTCCGTAAGCGTAAACCTACTCCTTCTATATGAGGGGTAGGCTTACGAAGTTCCGTCGTATGCCATGTTAAGTATGGCGTCGGGTCAGCGTCGTCTTTTTCCGTCGGTTACGTTGTTTTACTAAGTCGTTCGCGAATAGGGCATTGCGTAAGTGACGATCGCGTTGTTTTCACGTCGGTTTCAATTACGTTTTCCGACGTGAGCTGGAGCATGCACACTGGGTTTTTTTCCCGGCCGGTGCATGTGCAGTTCGATCGACGCGAGGGCGCGCTTAATTTTAATACAAGCCGCCCCCTTTGAATTACGTGGGGATACGCCGGGCCATTTACACTACGCCGCCGCAAACTAGGGAGCAAGTGCTTGGAGAATACGGCACTTGCTCCAGTAAGTTGTGGCGGCGTAGTGTAAAGGGCTTACGCTATGCTGCCGTGGATTGTACCAGAATCTGGCCCTTAGACTATTGTGTTCTGATCCATCACATACAGTGCAGAAAATAAGTATTTGAACACCCTGCTATTTTGCAAGTTCTCCCACTTTGAAATCATGGAGGGGTCTGAATTTGTCATCGTAGGTGCATGTCCACTGTGAGAGACATAATCAAAAAAAAATTCCAGAAATCACAATTTATGAATTTTTAACTATTTATTTGTATGATACAGCTGCAAAGAAGTATTTGAACACCTGTCTATCAGCTAGAATTCTGACCCTCAAAGACCTGTTAGTCTGCCTTTAAAATGTCCACCTCCACTCCATTTATTATCCTAAATTAGATGCACCTGTTTGAGGTCATTAGCTGCATAAAGACACCTGTCCACCCCATACAATCAGTAAGAATCCAACTACTAACATGGCCAAGACCAAAGAGCTGTCCAAAGACACTAGAGACAAAATTGTACACCTCCACAAGGCTGGAAAGGGCTACGGGGAAATTGCCAAGCAGCTTGGTGAAAAAAGGTCTACTGTTGGAGCAATCATTAGAAAATGGAAGAAGCTAAACATGACTGTCAATCTCCCTCGAGCTGGGGCTCCATGCAAAATCTCACCTCGTGGGGTCTCAATGATCCTAAGAAAGGTGAGAAATCAGCCCAGGACTACACGGAAGGAGCTGGTCAATGACCTGAAAAGAGCTGGGACCACCGTTTCCAAGGTTACTGTTGGTAATACACTAAGACGTCATGGTTTGAAATCATGCATGGCACGGAAGGTTCCCCTGCTTAAACCAGCACATGTCAAGGCCCGTCTTAAGTTTGCCAATGACCATTTGGATGATCCAGAGGAGTCATGGGAGAAAGTCATGTGGTCAGATGAGACCAAAATAGAACTTTTTGGTCATAATTCCACTAACCGTGTTTGGAGGAAGAAGAATGATGAGTACCATCCCAAGAACACCATCCCTACTGTGAAGCATGGGGGTGGTAGCATCATGCTTTGGGGGTGTTTTTCTGCACATGGGACAGGGCGACTGCACTGTATTAAGGAGAGGATGACCGGGGCCATGTATTGCGAGATTTTGGGCAACAACCTCCTTCCCTCAGTTAGAGCTTTGAAGATGGGTCGAGGCCGGGTCTTCCAACATGACAATGACCCGAAGCACACAGCCAGGATAACCAAGGAGTGGCTCTGTAAGAAGCATATCAAGGTTCTGGCGTGGCCTAGCCAGTCTCCAGACCTAAACCCAATAGAGAATCTTTGGATGGAGCTCAAACTCCGTGTTTCTCAGCGACAGCCCAGAAACCTGACTGATCTAGAGAAGATCTGTGTGGAGGAGTGGGCCAAAATCCCTCCTCCAGTGTGTGCAAACCTGGTGAAAAACTACAAGAAACGTTTGACCTCTGTAATTGCAAACAAAGGCTACTGTACCAAATATTAACATTGATTTTCTCAGGTGTTCAAATACTTATTTGCAGCTGTATCATACAAATAAATAGTTAAAAAAATCATACATTGTGATTTCTGGAATTTTTTTTTTGATTATGTCTCTCACAGTGGACATGCACCTACGATGGCAATTTCAGACCCCTCCATGATTTCCAAGTGGGAGAACTTGCAAAATAGCAGGGTGTTCAAATACTTATTTTCTGCACTGTATAATTTAGATTAAAAAAACATTGAACTAAAAGGCTGTAATGTAACAAAATAGGTGAAAAGCCAAGAGGGGTGAATACTTTTGCAAGGCACTGTATATTGTCTGACCACCAGCGTTAGGGGCAAGTGTGACAGCAACTATGACAATTTTTGTAGAATATGGGGAAACCTGCTTCCCCCTTCCCTCCGTTGACACGTTTGAAGAAGCTTAGCATCTCCCCTTCCCCCATTAGACACAGCCTTTCCATTGCATAGAAGATGTTGGCCTATTTCCCTGACTACCAATACTCAGCTTACATAGCCAAATGCAAACATGATTTAGGGTTTACATAGTTACATAGTAGGTGAGGTTAAAAAAAAAAAACAAGTCCATCAAGTCCAACCTATGTGTGTGACATTGTATATCCCTGTATGTTGTGGTCATTCAGGTGCTTATCTAATAGTTTTTCTAAACTATAGATGCTCGCCACTGAGATCACTGCCTGCGGAAGGGAAATCCACATCCTTGCCGCTCTTAAAGAATCTTGTGACGAGACCCTTGCTCGCTCGGTTCTGCTCTTCCGACACTCCTCTGCTTCTATTGGATCAGATTGCTGATTGCAACGTCTGATGGTCCAGTCATCCAAGGTTCTGGAATGCGAACTACAGCTATGTGCCGTTCACGATCCATTAAGAACACACACCAGGCAGGCTGTATGTATGTTCAAACATGACTCTTTTATTGAAAGTACACAGCACACTTTTATACAGAATTTGGAACATCCCGCCCCCAACAACCGCTTTCCTATTGGTCAATTGTGAAGTATATGCAGTCTGCACTCAGGTCCTCCTTAACCATGCAAATCTGGACTTGAAAATGACGCAGCAGAGATTGGTCCCAAAGCTTGGATAGGACAACTGTTATGTGTATCGAGACGAAAGCCCCATGGGTTAATCAATGTACACAATAGCCCGGTCTATTTAACAGGACTTAATTACTACCTATGAGAGGTCCCATTCCTTTAAATACTCCTGACAGGAGACTTCTGACGTTTAGAACAATACCCAGTCTTTTTAGCGTAAACACATACATCTGAAAGGATACTGCTTACTACAACACACATACAATGAACTTTAATCACATTCTAAAAGACATTTAGTTGAGGTAATTATCTCCCAGAGACGTCCCGTCTCTGACAACAGCTATTCACCTGCAGAACACAATAAAAAGGTATTTCACAAGCCGGCCCCACTTAGCATTTCAATAGCCTGAGGTAAGCATTGAATGGTTATTGTCCTGTTGACCTAGTCAGGCCAAAATAAACCACTTGTAATATGTCCAGTATCTCCTGCAATGAACTGTCAGTAATGTCCCATCTTCTGAAATACATGAATTAGGATTTCAAGTAGATGCACTCCAAGGTCTATGACAAATCTTAAAGAAAGTAAAGAACCCTCTACATAGTTTAAGGTTAAACCTCTTTTCTTCTAATTTTAATGAGGGGCCACGTGTCTTGGTAAACTCCCTTCCACAAAAAGTTTTATCACTATTGTGGCGTCACCAATATGGTATTTGTAAATTAAAAACATATTCCTCTCAAGCATCTCTTCCCCATAGAGAATTAGGCCTTGTACACACGACCATTTCCTCGACAAAACCCATCAAGAAAATTGGTGGCAGAGCTTTTTTGCCGAGGAAAACTTTGTGTGTATGTTTTTCCTCGAGAAAACTGTTGTGGTTCTCGACGAGAAAAACAAGTTCTCTTTTTTCTCATCGGGAGTCTCAATTTTTATCGTCATGTTTCTCGTCGGGCTGGTTTACGACGAGAAACATGTGTGTATGCTTAGAAACCCGCACATGCTCAGAATAAAGTATGAGACGGGAGCGCACCTTCGGTAAAAGTAACATTCGTCATGGTGTAACAGACTGAAAAGCACGAATCGTCTCTTACCAAACTTTTTCTTAACACACAGTAACATGAGATTAGCAAAAGCAGTCCCAAGGGTTGTGCCAGTGGAATCGAACTTCCCCTTTATAGTGTCGTCGTACGTAATGTACGCCACCGCGTTTGAGAACGACCAGATTTTGTCTTGACAGTGTGTACGCAAAGAAAGCTTGACAAGATTCTCGACAAGCCTGACAAGAAACTCGTTGAGGAAAACAATGTTTCTTTTACAACGAGATTCTCAGTCGTGTGTACGAGGCCTAAATTCAGTGTGCGCAACCTTTCCTAATAACTAATATCCTCCAGACCCTTTATTAGCTTTGTTGTCCTTCTTTGTACTCCTCCTTCCTGAGGACTGGTGCCCAGAACTGGACAGCATACTCTAGGTGCAGCCGGACTAGAGTCTTGTAGAGCGGGATAATTATAATTTTATCTCTGGAGTTGATCCCCTTTTTAATGCATGCCTATATTCGGTTTGCTTTTTACATTCCTCATATTGATTAGTGGTTCCAAATTAATAATAACTACTGCAGTAGGGAACAGACACAAAAGATACACTCCGCATCTTTTCAAATAACTGTTCTGCTTTATTATGATGCAAATGAAGGTTTTTATGATTACGTAGGTAACAAATTAATATTACAATTGTACGTTAATGGCAACAAGGGGTGTAACATAGGCAGACTAATTCTAATCAGGATTCGAAAGAATGCACACATGTAATAACAACATTATTAGTGCCATGTGCACAGTGAGGGCAGCGTGCAATACATACAAAATAGAATACAATTATATACAGAACTTACAAAATTTCCTTTACAGTCTCCACTCTTCTGATCAATAACCATACCTGCTATCACCTTTAACCTGGAACCCCCATACACTTAGGTGGAGGTAGTCCTGGCCAAAGAGACAAAACTCCATTGTGAAGAATATAATAGTTGAGCAGCTTTTTCATTACAAAATGACTTTTCATTGTGGAAAAACAAATGATTGATAAGACATATATACAGAGTACTGGCTGTACACTCCTGTGGCCAGAATGGCCTTCTAGCTTAATTGTTGGCATGCTAACTTATCAGCATATGTAAACACAGACAATTCTACATAAAATGGAAGACCGTACAAAAGGACATGACCAGTGTAGTTCGGATAGCCCAACTTCCCCCCATAACCATCAACCCCCCCCCCCTTTATTAATCTTACCTTACCCCCCCTTCTAATATTAATGAGAGACACAGATGTTGGAGTAAAAATGGCCACAACAGCCAATTTTATTTTAACCCTAAATATTTTAATTAAATAATTAAATCACACCAAACTTTATTCATTAACAATTTTAACAAACAACTTTAATAACCCAGCTTATTGGTCTTTGACAGCAACCCGGCTTAAACCTTACTTTTACCACTACACTGCGAAACCATTAACCATAACAGGCCCCCAGCTGACCCAGTTTGGAGACAACCCCTTTTTGCCCGGAGTGCAACTATAACCGTATTCCAGCGGACACCGTTCCACTGGAATAACCCCCCATACGTGTCCCATCCCACCGATGAGCCCACCACCATTTCCATCACATCTGTAACTGCCACCATCAAAGACCAACGAACACCGCCACAGCCTGAAAGGGTAACTCCTTACCCTTTCGATAAAATCAAAAATCCTTTGCGCTATAAATATCAATTAGGTGAAAACAATAAATACATAGGCCCAGATTCACAGAGCGATTACGCCTGCGCAACTGGTGTTGCGCGTGCGTAAGTCTAAATGTGCGCGTGCGTTTAGATGCGCGCGATTCAGAAAACGATTTACGCCAGAAATCTACTTTTTTTTGTCCGGCGTAATTTCGTTAGACAGACGCATCCGTCCGCGCAAAAATGCGCTAGACACACCATTGATTTGCTAGTCAAATATGCTAATGAGGGAGTTGCGGGGATCCACAAAAAAACGCAGTTGCTGCGCAGGCTACGCGATGTGCGCAACAGCAAAATGTCCTGTCTAAAGTTAGAGCACATAAAAGCTGGTCTAAATTTTGAAAAAACTTCTACATCTCACAGAAAGCAACACCGTTACTGAGGAGCAGACCACACACACGTGTTGCACTACAATTTGACTGCCAACATGCCAGGGGCATCGTCGCTCATAGCTGCACTAGTGAATTTAGATGACCAAAGAAGGAGGAGGGCACGGAGGATGGCACGGGAGAGGGTATATACCGCACACGCATAGACCTCTTTTGCATGAGTGATTCTGAGGTGTATCGCATCTTCAGATTCCCCCCTCATGCCATCCTGGAATTAACCACAACCCTGCAGGAGGACATCACCAGCCCAACACAACGCTCACATCCAGTGCAGCCACTGGTCAAGGTACTGGCAACACTCCATTTCCTTGCCAGTGGCTCTTTTCAGCGTACAAGTGGAGTGGTGGCTGGGATGTCACAATCCTCCATGAGCAGATGTGTGCACCAGGTTGTCCCAGCAATCCTCACACGCTTGGCCAACCTAATCATCAAACCCACCACTGAGGACCTGCGGCTGAAGGCAATGACAGATTTCTACAGAATTGCCAGATTCCCACGCACCATCGGGGCCATTGATTGCACACATGTGGCACTCCAGCCCCCCATGAGACAGAGCACATGTACCGCAATCGGAAGAATTGGCACTCCATCAACGTACAGGTGATAGTTGATGCCCAAGGACTCATATGGCACGTCCGTGCCAAACACCCCGGATCCACCCATGACAGCTACATCTACAATCAATGCCACATCCGAATGGAATTCTATCAGAACGTGTATGGGAACACCTGGCTGGTTGGTGAGTGACATGGGAGTCAGGCATGACTATCCCCTCCCGTGATGCACACCTCACAAGTGGCACATGCATGACTAACATTCTCCTGTCTTTTCCCTTCCAGGTGACTCTGCATATGCACTGGGACCCCATCTCATGACTCCTATCCGGAACCCCCAAACCCCAGGGGAGGAAAGATACAATCAAGCACACATCAAAACCCAAGCAGTGGTGGAGCGCACCTTTGGCCTCCTGAAGTCACGTTTCCGATGCCTGGATAAGTCTGGGGGTACACTGTTGTATTCCCCAAACTTCGTGTGCCATATCATCGTTGCATGTTGCATGCTGCACAATCTCGCAGTGAGGAAGGGCCTGCAGGTTGAGCTACGTGATGACCTGACCCCCCAACCAGACAATCAACCCCTAACCGAGGATACCCCGTCTTCTGAGGGAAGAGCAGTCAGGAGACAGCTCATATTGGGCATCTTTGCACGTTAAACACACACATTAATCATGGCACAATGAGAATGCATGCATGCACACCACTGTGGTCCCTAGCACACACACCCCACATCCTCATCAAATTGGATTGGCACCAGTCCACCATGCACGACTGGTGAGCAGTAACGCCACGTCAAGGCTCCAATTATGTCACTGTACATTCATACACCATTCACACGGACCTGGGAATCACTTCTCCCTGGTCCTGGGGAACCCTTCTCCACCAAAATTGAGGATGACACCCCTTTTCCAGCAGGAATGTCACCCCCACATTCAAACAGCATGCACAACCCAAAATTTAAAAAAAATTTCAGCAAAAAAAATAAAAAAAAATGCCAAAAATGTCAGCCAAAAAAAAATAAAAGGGGAAAAAAAATGTATTGCCCTCTGCGTGAGCCACGCCTGGGGCGCCCCCGGCCACGGCCCCGGCCCCTCAGGGGAGACTCATGGGGGAGGGGCAAACCCGGGGAAGGAGGAGCAGCCCCTGATATCTGCCCACCTGGCGGCCTGCCCTCCAAGGCCACGGCAATTCTGTCCAGGGAAGCACCAAGTGTTGCCGTGTTGGCCTGGATAGCCTGGGTAAGGGCCCTCACATCCTGCCCAACGCCTGCTGCTGTAGTCTGCAGTTCATTTAGGCAGGTTGTGAAAGCCTGGGAGTGGGAGTCCAGGTTACCCAGCGTATCCTTCATGGAGGACAGGCTCTCCTCCACCCGCCCAAAAGTCTGGCAGAGCTGTCCCAGATGGCGCGTCTGGAGGGCCTGGTCCCTTCGCAGACTGGCGGGCAGGAGATTGGGCGCCCCCCTGGTGCTCTGGGATGACATCCTGCCTCCAGCTGATGGTTGTGGGCGGGGAGAAGGGGAGGCCCTTGTGAGGGGAGCCATGTTGGGGGAGGAGGGGGGGGGCTCCCCCTTAGGGAGGGCAGGCTTCTGCCAGCCAGAGGGGAAGAGTCCGCACAAACCACTCGTCCAGTGCCTGACTCCTCCTCCTCATGATCGTCCTCCTCATGATTATCCTCCTCCTCATGATCGTCCTCCTCCTCATGATCGTCCTCCTCCTCTTGAACCTCCTCCGCGGACTGTGGCCTTGTTGGGGGGGCCTCATTAGGCTGCTGTCCTGGGGTTGGAGCGGTCAGGCCAGATGGCCCTGCACCCTCCTGCACATCTGTGGATGACACAAACCATTCACAGGTTGGAGGATCCACACTTGGCACATATTCCCTTTCACCCCCTCCCCCACACATGCTACACACCTGATAGAAAAAAAAACCTTACCTGGCACCACGGGGACCGGACTTGTGTCAAAGCCTGGCAGGCCCTCCACTTCATGCCGGTGAAAGGTCAGGGCCACCACATGCTCCGTCGCTGTAAGCCTAATACGGCATGGTGGGCCCCCTCCTGTGCCCCTGGCATGGGCATGCATTGCGGCCAGTTTTTTTTTCACCTGACGCCGGAGATCATTTATTTTTTTGTCAATCCCAGACCGGGTCCGTGTCTCCCCCTCCCCCGATGAATTCACCTGCTCCGTGATCCTATACAAAATCTCCCTCCTCCTGGCCGGGGTGGTGGTGGCACTCTGCGGGCCTTGGAGAAAACGCCCATACTCGCTAATGGCCCGGGCAAGAATTCTTTTTTCCCCCACAGTAAAATTCAGCTTTCTTTTTCTCTCTGTCATACTTCCAAACAAACTCACTACCAGTCACCAAAAATCAGTCACAAATACAAGCACAACCAATCAGGCAAGAACACACACAAAGAGAAAACGAACACCCAAAAATCACACTAGCACTCAGCAAGAAACAGTCACAAAAAAATAAAAAATAAAAAATAAAGCAAGAAAACAAACGCTCAGAAATATATCAATCAAACAAACAGTCTCTCAAACACTTATCAAAAAACACTTTCACAAATATACCAACAAGCACTTGATCACACAGAACACTAATCTGACAACTACAAGACACACTGCAACGAACAACAGGAACAAAAGCACTTGGTTAAATGGGAAGGGACACAAAGGGATGTACTTTTGCAATGCAAGTGCATTTGTGTGTGTCTATTTATGCTGTCTGCGTAGTTCACAACGTTGCCCTAGTCCATTTCCAATTTCACTGATTGCGCCGCTCCCGAGTTGTGAGCATGCGCACAGCGGAGCCGACATGGTCTCCTTCACGCGCGCATGCGCGAGCCGGCCGGCCCTTCATTTGCATGGGGTCACGGCTCATTTCAATGTAACACGCCCACGTCCCTCCCAATTTGTATTACTCCTCCTTACGCCTCTGGAAAAAACCTTACGCTTGCGCAATTTCCTGCGCAAAAGCTACGTGAATCGGGGGATTACGCGGCTAGATGGCGCAAGTCTAACGTAATGGCGGTGCGCTACGCCGGACCGATAATGCGCCGATGTACGTGAATCTGGGCCAAAATGTATAAATAACTAAAGTTGCAGCAAAACCTAAACGTGTTTACAATGCACAGGTGCAAAATAGGGTAAAAGGTGATCTTGCGCAAACAAACCACAAAGTGCCCAAACACATAAATAAAATATAAATATAATAATAAATATATAAATAGTGTATCAAGCAATAGGAGAAAATTGAATAAATAGTGTTAAAAGTCCATATGTGAAAAGTCCATAAGTGCAAAAGTGCAGTGCACAAACTCCACAAAAAAGTCAGTGAACGTAACTGTGTCCACACAGTAAAGTGCAAGTGCCGCTACGTGAAATCAGCCTCACAGGCCTCTCACCTCACTGGAAAAACTATATGCAGCCCAACACATCACCAGGACATCCCCAATTCATTCTGATGGTAAACAAAGCGGCCGTGTCTCTTTTACTCAAATCCTTTAGTATTCCCCCAAGACTTGTCTACACGTGGTGGGTGAGACACTGATGATGACAGGACGGGCAGTCTGATGTGCAGAATAATAATAGTCACTGTGCTGCCCCCTAGTGGCCTCCTCTGCAGACATCATCCGCATCCACAGACTGATGTTCTTATGATCCCATCTAAGAGAGGGTCAAAACGCCCTGCACTGACAAAATTGCTCATCATAACCCAGCCAATTGTGTCCATATAGCAGAACGACGCGGGTTCTTCTCCCCTATGACGCTAGCCATGATGGCAAAGGCCTGCACCCAATCGTCCACCACGGGCTGGGGATTTCAGCCTCCCCCTGCACTGGAGCCGGCGGCCGAGGAAAGGGGCAGCCCGCCGGCTGTGTCACGGCTCCTCCCTCGCTGATTCCCCCTCCTCGTGGTCTCCGGGGTAAAGGGGGAGACCGACAGGTCACGCTATCCACGGCGAACAGGCGAGGTCCGGGCGCCATTGTTGCCCGTAGCCCCGCCCACCGAGCCCCGCCGGCGACGAGGATTCCGATCCGCTTCACCCCCAGCAGAAGCATTAGCACGCTTAGCCGGAGGGGCAACGGGTCCACTGGTGGGCTCCTAGTGTGGTGCTGGGCTCTAGATGCAGGGCCAGGTGGATAACGCTCTGGCGGCCTAGACCGCCGAGCACGTGGCGACCACACATCCGCGTGCTGTGACCCCCCCCCTTGTCCCGCAGCAGCCCACCAACCTGTGCCTCCAGCCACCCGGGGTCCCGCGATGTCACCGCCGCCCTGAGTCTGGCAAAAAGCCTATCAATGTCCCCCAATGCTGCAGCTGAACAAGGAGCAGAGAAAAAACTGCCTCCTTGTGTAAGTCTCCTTCCCGCACTGTGCCTCGTGCGTCCCCGCCCCCGCCCCCCTTTATATACCACTCCGCCCCCTCCTGCTCTGACCTTGTGTTTCACTCCAGCCAACCTACACCTCCTCTCCTATTAACTCCCTGTTGCCCAACCTCCACACAGTCATGCCCGGCCCTCCGTTATCCTGCCTTTCTGTCTTTTCCACTCCGGGCCTCCATAATATGACTTCAGCATGGCTAAACTACTTTTCAAATCACATTTTATATATATATATATATATATATATATATATATATATATATATGTATACAGTGTGGAAAATAAGTATTTGAACACCCTGCTATTTTGCAAGTTCTCCCACTTGGAAATCATGGAGGGGTCTGAAATTGTCATCGTAGGTGCATGTCCACTGTGAGAGACATAATCAAAAAAAAAAATTCCAGAAATCACAATTTATGAATTTTTAACTATTTATTTGTATGATACAGCTGCAAAGAAGTATTTGAACACCTGTCTATCAGCTAGAATTCTGACCCTCAAAGACCTGTTAGTCTGCCTTTAAAATGTCCACCTCCACTCCATTTATTATCCTAAATTAGATGCACCTGTTTGAGGTCATTAGCTGCATAAAGACACCTGTCCACCCCATACAATCAGTAAGAATCCAACTACTAACATGGCCAAGACCAAAGAGCTGTCCAAAGACACTAGAGACAAAATTGTACACTTCCACAAGGCTGGAAAGGGCTACGGGGAAATTGCCAAGCAGCTTGGTGAAAAAAGGTCCACTGTTGGAGCAATCATTAGAAAATGGAAGAAGCTAAACATGACTGTCAATCTCCCTTGGACTGGGGCTCCATGCAAAATCTCACCTCGTGGGGTCTCAATGATCCTAAGAAAGGTGAGAAATCAGCCCAGGACTACACGGGAGGAGCTGGTCAATGACCTGAAAAGAGCTGGGACCACCGTTTCCAAGGTTACTGTTGGTAATACACTAAGACGTCATGGTTTGAAATCATGCATGGCACAGAAAGTTCCCCTGCTTAAACAAGCACATGTCAAGACCCGTCTTAAGTTTGCCAATGACCATTTGGATAAACCAGAGGAGTCATGGGAGAAAGTCATGTGGTCAGATGAGACCAAAATAAAGGGATTTTTAAATACAGCTTACCTGTAAAATCCTTTTCTTGGAGTACATCACGGGACACAGAGCGGCATATTCATTACTATGTGGGTTATATGGAGTACCTTCAGGTGTGGACACTGGCAATCTCAAACAGGAAGTCCCCTCCCTATATAACCCCCTCCCCTAGAGGGAGTCCCTCAGTTTTGTAGCAAGCAGTATGCCTCCCAAAATGGTCACCCAAAAGAGGGGTGGGAGCTCTGTGTCCCGTGATGTACTCCAAGAAAAGGATTTTACAGGTAAGCTGTATTTAAAAATCCCTTTTTCTTTCTCGTACATCACGGGACACAGAGCGGCATATTCATTACTATGTGGGATGTCCGAAAGCAATGCTTTAATGAGGGGAGGGAGACATCTTCCAAAGAAGGATTCAATTTAGAGATAAACTCAAATCATAATAATAATTCTAACTTAGTCAAGAAAAAACTTATATATTTTTTTTTTTTTTTTTTTTTATAACCAAGGGTGTTTCTGATCCCGAGGATTTCAAACTGCAGCCTGTAGTACTGCCTGACCAAAGGCAGTATCCGCATTTCTTCTCACGTCTAGTTGATAAAACCTTGTAAACGTGTGGACTGATGACCACGTTGCCGCCTTGTATATCTGAGCCATAGAGATCTGATGGTGTGCTGCCCAAGAGGCGCCCATGGCCCTGGTAGAATGGGCCTTTACCGACAACGGAGGAGGCAACCTCTTCAACCCGTAGGCTTGAATGATTAATTGTCTAATCCATCTCGAGATGGTGGATTTTGCAGCTGCCTGCCCCTTCTTGGGGCCATCTGGTAGAACGAATAACACATCTGTTTTCCGGATCTTTTCTGTAGCTTTAAGATAGGCCTTCATGGCCCGGACAATATCCAAGGTATGCAGCAACCCTTCCTTTCTAGATGTAGGTTTTGGAAAGAAGGATGGAAGTACCAAATCCTGGTTTAAGTGAAATTTGGATATAACCTTTGGTAGAAAGGAAGGATGGGGCCGGAGAACTGCCCTGTCCTTATGCAGAACGAGATATGGTTCCTTACACGATAAGGCTGCTAATTCTGACACTCTCCTGGCCGAAACTATGGCGACCAAGAAAACCAACTTTCTTGTCAGTAAGAGTAAAGGAATCTCAGCCAACGGCTCAAAAGGCTGTTTCTGTAGAGTGGACAGGACAAGATTTAAGTCCCATGGACAAATTGGTGACTTGACAGGAGGATTAATACGCAAGACCCCCTGTAAGAAGGTCTTTACCAGCGAGTGGGTGGCCAGCGGCCTCTGAAACCACACTGACAGAGCTGAGATCTGTCCCTTGATTGTGCTTAGTGCTAGGCCTTTATCCACTCCTAGCTGGAGAAAACTTAACACCCTATCAATAGTATATTTGCGGGAATTCCATCTTTTGGATTCACACCAGCCTACGTAGTTCCTCCACACCCTGTAATAAATCACCCTGGAGACCGGCTTTCTAGCCCTAAACAGGGTAGGAATTACCTGCCTAGACAGGCCTCTATCCCTGAGAATCAGGGATTCAGCTTCCAGGCCGTCAAATTTAGACGCTGTAATGTAGGGTGGAGGATCGGGCCTTGTGAGAGTAGGTCTGGTTGTAGAGGAAGAGTCCAAGGGTCTCCCACTGCCATCTTCAGGACTAGTGAGTACCAAGTTCTCCGGGGCCAAGCCGGAGCTACTAGAATGACTGGCTTGTTCTCCACTCTGATCTTGCGCAACAGGCGCGGGAGTAACTGTAGTGGAGGGAATGCATATAGAAGTCTGAATTGATGCCAAGGGCAAACCAACGCATCGGTTCCGCAGGCCATAGGATCCCTCGCTCGCGACACGAACCTGTCTAGTTTCTTGTTGAACCTGGATGCCATTATATCTACGTCCGGCATTCCCCACCTCTGGCAGATTGTCTGAAAGACCTGGGGATGCAGAGACCATTCCCCTGGCAACAGACTCTGGCGACTTAAGAAGTCTGCCTGCAGGTTGTCCACTCCGGGAATGAATATCGCTGAAATGCAGGGTACATGAACCTCTGCCCATTGAAAAATCAAGTTCACCTCCCTCTGAGCGGCCTGGCTCCTGGTTCCCCCTTGGTGGTTTATGTATGCCACCGCCGTGGCATTGTCTGACTGGATTCTCACCGGGAACCCCTTTAATCTGGAGGTCCAAGCCAGAAGGGCTAGGCGGGCAGCTCTGATTTCCAAGATATTGATGGGGAGCTGCCTCTCTGCTTTCACCCAAGTTCCCTGGCGGGAGAACCCCTCGAAGACCGCCCCCCAGCCTGCCAGGCTGGCGTCTGTGGTAACTACCTTCCAGACAACAGGGCTGAAGGATTTTCCCTTTAGAAGATTCTGAGGGTTCAACCACCAGGCCAGGCTTTGTCGGACCCTTGATGATAGCGTCAAAGGGGACTCTAAGGCATGTGCCCTCTTGCCCCAGGCTGCTAGAATGGCTGCCTGTAGGACGCGAGTGTGGATCTGAGCGTATGGTACTGCCTCGAATGTGGCCACTAGCTTGCCTAGTAATCGCATACACAGGCGAATAGTTGGTTTTTTCTTGTTTAGAACCAACTGAACCAACCCCTTGATAGCTTCGATCTTTACAAGGGGCAGGAACACCTTTTGATGTTCTGTGTCTAACCTCATGCCGAGGTATTCCAACTGCTTTGTAGGCTGGAACGCTGACTTTCCCCGGTTCAGGACCCAGCCGAATTCTTCGAGGTACCGAACCGTGAGGTTTACTGCCTTTTGCAGACCCGGCCGTGAGTGATCTATGATTAAAAGGTCGTCCAAGTATGCTAGGACTGTGACCCCTTGGATCCTTAAATTGGCCAGAATTGGGGCTAGGATCTTCGTGAATACCCGGGGGGCCGTGGCCAGCCCGAAGGGGAGCGCCCTGAATTGGAAGTGTCGCTGCCCCACCGCGAAGCGTAAAAACCTTTGATGCGACTGAAAGATTGGTACATGAAGGTAAGCATCCTTTATGTCTATGGAGGCCAGAAAATCGTCCTTCTGAAGCGCGGCGGCTGCTGACCGGATGGATTCCATCCGGAAGGAACGAACCCTTAGGTAACCGTTTAACCTCTTTAGGTCCAAGATTGGCCTGACATCGCCGTTGGGCTTTGGTATGACAAAGAGATTGGAATAGAAACCTAGGCCTTGCTCTTGGGCTGGCACTTCTATAATTACGTCCTGGCCAAGCAGGTGATCCAAAGCTGCCAGCATTGAGACCTTCCTTGCTGGATCCCTTGGTAGCCTTGATTCTTGAAAATGAGGCGGAGGATACCTTAGAAACTCCAGTCTGTAACCTGTGGTTACAGATGCCCGGACCCATCTGTCGGGGATCTTGGCTTCCCAAACCTCTGAGAAGAAACGAAGCCTTCCCCCCACCCGCAAGAGTGGGGGCGCCCCTTCATAAGGCAGACTTAGGGGCTGTCTTTGACGGCTTGCGATACCACGGCCTCTTACCCCCAGGGGTCTGTCCCTGCGATCTACTGTTAACGTTGGATCGTGCAGGCGGCCGTCGATACTGCCTGGAATTTGAGGGCCCCGAGACAGGAAAGAGCTGCCTTTTAAATGTAGGAGCCCGGAATGTCTTTTTGACCGGTAAAAGGGTACTCTTGCCATTTGAAATAGTCTGAATATATTTATCCAGATCCTCTCCGAAGAGTCGTCCTCCATGGAAGGGAAACCCTGCCAGAAGCTTTTTGCATGGGGGCTCCGCCGCCCAGTTCTTCAACCATAAGAGCCTTCTCATGTGCACCAAACATAGTGATAAACGAGAGGCCTGCTGGATGGAATCTTTTATAGCCTCTACCGCAAAACACAGAGCTCTGGGAATGTCAGAAAACTCTTCTGCTTGTTGGGTAGGCATGTCCCTTAACATTTCCTTTGTCTGGTCTTTTAATGCCTGACAAACTCCAATTGCAGCCCCGCTGGCTGCACCACTGCTCCTGCCGTAGCAAAGGATGCTTTTAAAAGTGTTTCTAATCTTTTATCAACTGGATCTTTAAACATATGTATGTTTTCCACCGGGCAAGTTAGTGATTTATTCACACATGAGATGGCTGCATCCACTACTGGGAGCCTCCACCTCTTGGAGAACTTTTCCTCCATGGGGTAAATGACCGCAAATCTTTTCGGTGGCAGAAAAATCCTGTCCGGCCGTACCCAATCCCGAAAGATCAATTCCTCCAAGAGAGGATGGACCGGAAAAACTGCGTTGTTTAACGGAGCTTTCAAAGAGCCCAGAGAGGATACCGGAGGAACCTGAGACTCTGGCAATGGTAAACTAAATGCCGAGCGGACCATGTCCGTCAAAGACTGTACCCACAGTCTTTCTGTCTGGGAGTCTGAAAATGGTTCCTCAGAGGCAGATCCCTCAATCCCTGAACCCTCTTGGTTCAGGTCTAGTTGATCCTCCTGTGATTCCAATTCCTCTGGAGAGAGAATCTCAGCATCTGAGGATACACCTCCTGGTGATGGGGATCTAACCCGTTTTTTACCAGGAATAGCTCTAGCGATCAATGTTGCTATTCTCTCTTCTAGCCCCCCTAGGGATACGGCTAGCATCTCCTCTGTGATAAACACAGGGCTGGGCTGATCTGGGCCAGCCTCCGCACCAGATCCCCCTAATGGCTTATCCAAGGCGCTTCTTATGTTAATAAGTTGCGGGGAAAGTATCGGCATATCAGAATCAGAAAGGGAACCCTTTTGTTTTTTGGTCTTTTTTGTACCCTTTGACCCCGAACCCTTGGAAGCCATAATACAAAATCGAGGGACTCCGCCCACACAACAGACTGTAGTGGGCAGGAGTACAAAATCAGAGTTTAGGGGACAATAGATTACTAATGCCCAAAAACTGATGGGATCCCGTATGTTCTCTTTTTTTTTTTTTTTTTAAATATATTATATATTTACTTTTGACAACATACCGTGACCCCAAACTAAGTTTGCCAGCCTCCAAACCTGCTGCAAAAAAGGGGGATTTCTTGGCTTAACAAAAAAGGTATTTGGAACAAAGTCCAGATGTACTACCCCTCTTCCGCCACCGGGAGTCACTGTTCTGCCGCTCTGCGTCCTCTCCTGTGAAAATCAGCCTCAGACTGAGCACTGACCATGCCTGCTGTCTATAACAGCACAAAGGCGCGCCCCTGTATGACGCCGTAGGCACGCCCCCCCCCGCCCTCCTGTCTGAACGGCGCGAAAAATGTCAATAAGACGTGCACGCGCACGCGCGCGCGCGTATGCCGGAAACAGGAGGAACATGGAGGAGCCGCGCTGCTGGAGATCCAGGAACGCAGAAACAGGCGGCAGATTCAAACTCCCGGCCAGGTAGGACTCTCCAAAGGCCCCTAGGGATCCTTACTAGCCCTAGGAAGAAACAGCAGGTTTAGCTAGCACACATATTTAGACAGGGGGACCTAGTGATGGGGGAGAAAAGGTGTCATCCTGTCTCTCTTTAGACATAGTGAACAAGGTTGCCCATGCAGAGCATACTTAGGCTATCCCCCCTTTTAGGTTACCCCGGAGAGCCTGCTGTCGAACCAAGTCCCGCAGGCTCCCCCTTACCTGCTCCATGCTGCAGGATGTTTGTCCAGCAAACTGATCCAATCTTCTCCCATCTCCGTGGGTAGCGTAGTAGACCTTCAGGCCCTGGGGTCCTATGAAGGTACCCACTGTCCTGGACCTATATAGCACCCTGGCAAACAGGAACTTATGGTTTTTTCAAACTCCAAGTCCTAGGCCCAGGGTCCAGCCCTCCAAAGAGGAGCATTATAGGCAAAACCCCACGGCTTGGGGCCCGGGTACTGTCCACTTTGGCACTGAGGCTCCTTGGACAGATCCGGTTAGCCCGCCCTTAATCCCAAGGATGTGGAGCAAAGCTATTCCGTGACCAACACCTAAGACACTGGCGAAAAAACTGAGGGACTCCCTCTAGGGGAGGGGGTTATATAGGGAGGGGACTTCCTGTTTGAGATTGCCAGTGTCCACACCTGAAGGTACTCCATATAACCCACATAGTAATGAATATGCCGCTCTGTGTCCCGTGATGTACGAGAAAGAAAGAACTTTTTGGTCATAATTCCACTAACCGTGTTTGGAGGAAGAAGAATGATGAGTACCATCCCAAGAACACCATCCCTACTGTGAAGCATGGGGGTGGTAGCATCATGCTTTGGGGGTGTTTTTCTGCACATGGGACAGGGCGACTGCACTGTATTAAGTAGAGGATGACCGGGGCCATGTATTGCGAGATTTTGGGCAACAACCTCCTTCCCTCAGTTAGAGCTTTGAAGATGGGTCGAGGCTGGGTCTTCCAACATGACAATGACCCGAAGCACACAGCCAGGATAACCAAGGAGTGGCTCTGTAAGAAGCATATCAAGGTTCTGGCGTGGCCTAGCCAGTCTCCAGACCTAAACCCAATAGAGAATCTTTGGAGGGAGCTCAAACTCCGTGTTTCTCATCGACAGCCCAGAAACCTGACTGATCTAGAGAAGATCTGTGTGGAGGAGTGGGCCAAAATCCCTCCTCCAGTGTGTGCAAACCTGGTGAAAAACTACAAAAAACGTTTGACCTCTGTAATTGCAAACAAAGGCTACTGTACCAAATATTAACATTGATTTTCTCAGGTGTTCAAATACTTCTTTGCAGCTGTATCATACAAATAAATAGTTAAAAAAATTCATAAATTGTGAATGTCTCTCACAGTGGACATGCACCTACGATGACAATTTCAGACCCCTCCATGATTTCCAAGTGGGAGAACTTGCAAAATATATATATACAGTACAGACCAAAAGTTTGGACACACCTTCTCATTCAAAGAGTTTTTTTTATTTTCATGACTATGAACATTGTAGATTCACACTGAAGGCATCACAACTATGAATTAACACATGTGGAATTATATACATAACAAAAAAGTGTGAAACAACTGAAAATATGTCATATTCCAAGTTCTTCAAAGTAGCCACCTTTTGCTTTGATTACTGCTTTGCACACTCTTGGCATTCTCTTGATGAGCTTCAAGAGGTAGTCACCTGAAATGGTCTTCCAACAGTCTTGAAGGAGTTCCCTGAGATGCTTAGCACTTGTTGGCACTTTTGCCTTCACTCTGCGGTCCAGCTCACCCCAAACCATCTCAATTGGGTTCAGGTCCGGTGACTGTGGAGGCCAGGTAATCTGGCGCAACACCCCATCACTCTCCTTCTTGGTCAAATAGCCCTTACACAGCCTGGAGGTGTGTTTGGGGTCATTGTCCTGTTGAAAAATAAATGATGGTCCAACTAAACGCAAACCAGATGGAATAGCATGCCGCTGCAAGATGCTGTGGTACTCATGCTGGTTCAGTATGCCTTCAATTTTGAATAAATCCCCAACAGTGTCACCAGCAAAGCACCCCCACACCATCACACCTTCTCCTCCATGCTTTCTCGGTGGGAACCAGGCATGTAGAGTCCATCCGTTCACCTTTTCTGCGTCGCACAAAGACACGTGGTTGGAACCAAAGTTTGGACTTATCAGACCAAAGCACAGATTTCCACTGGTCTAATGTCCATTCTTTGTGTTCTTTAGCCCAAACAAGTCTCTTCTGCTTGGTGCCTTTCTTTGGCAGTGGTTTCCTAGCAGATATTCTTTCTTTTCTTACACTGTGTTAATTCATAGTTTTGATGCCTCCAGTGTGACTCATAGTCATGAAAAAAAAAAGAAAACGCTTTGAATGAGAAGGTGTGTCCAAACTTTTGGTCTGTACTGTATATATATAGTGAAACAGTGCAAAGCAAACATTAAATATTGATACAAAAAACAGAAACAGAAATAGTCCCTATGTGAAGGTGTAAAGGAGAAAGCCATATAAATTTCATTAAGTGGTGTGAGTTCAAAGCAGGTCACCAAATAGAGATTCTACACCAAGAAGTAAAGATGGCCTCTCACCTCATAGATTCGACCTTCAAGAGGTCAAAAAGCATGGTACTCAATCTCAGGTCCTAATAAAATCATTCAGAAGGTCGCTTGACAACTCTGATGAGCTTCCAGACATGGTGTATGAAGAGTGTCCACGGTCTGTATATACACGGCACGTCTATATCTCTGCCTTCCCCCAACACAGCTACAGGCATGTAGCTGTGGACATGTCTGGCAGCTCATCAGAGTTGTCAAGTGACCTTCTGATCGATTTTATTAGGACCTGAGATTGAGTACCATGCTTTTTGACCTCTTGAAGGTCGAATCTATGAGATAATAGGCCATCTTTACTTCTTGGTGGAGGATCTCTATTTGGTGACCTGCTTTGAACTCGCACCACTTAATGAAATTTATATGGATTTCTCCTTTACACCTTCACATATGGACTTTTTCTGTTTCTTTTTTTTGTATCATTATTTAATATTTTAATGTTTCACTATATATGTTGTTTTTGGGAAGTTTATTTGAATTTATCCTGAGTGCTGGCTATCAATTTTTCTTGTTTTATTATTTTTTTTTCCAGCGCTGAATACTTATTTTTTGTATATGTAGCGGGGTCCTGCCATCATGGACTATTATTAATAGCGATGCAGAACTAAATCCCCATCATCGTTCAAGTTATGCTGTATATAGGTTTATATCTGTTGGAACAGTGCATTGTGGAAGAATTAGGAGACACGGATTCCATTGACAATTGGTAGAGAAAGACTACACTTCCCACAGTGCCTTGCCCTCTGCTGGGCACATGATACCTCCGCACAGACTTATGGGGGAGGTTACTTAAAGGAAGGACGGGATGGAACGCGCTCTCTCGTGACCTGCACATCTTCCTCTGCGGAGCTGTGGAGAGCGTCACAGCCCAGTTTGTTAGGTCTGAAGTCTGGGCCTCTATTCATCGGCAAGGAACAAGCGCAAGGGTGTCTATCCTACGTTCCAGAAGATCGGACAGTTGGATCGATTGCTGACCGGAGCTGCTGATGACAGGATATCAAAGGCCTGGTGTTGCAGTGCGTTGCGAAGTATCTTAAGATAGGGAGGGCACTTGCCCAAGTTTCCATACTTAATACTCCCGCAACCTGCAGTGCTCTTACATCTTAGCAAGTACACACTGTTCTGTTATTTTACTGAGGAGGATCTGAAAGTCACGCTGGCTATACTGACTGATGCTGACCGGAGGATCGATACGTCCCGCCTGTGCTGACCACCCCTTAGACTGAGTTTTCAATACCCCTATGGATTACAAATATTCTTAAAAGTGCACCAACCAGCCTACAAATAGACTTTGTCGCTGAAGGATTTCTGGACTCTAGCAGACTAGGCCTTACTGAGATCGGTTCAGCAGCTGCACTTCAACAGATCACCCACTAGGCGAGCTTGCGAGCATAGGTCATTTAAAGTTAACTGTAGAATTAGTTTGTTGTATGTTTCTTTTGCTGTTTTGCTGACTCTCACAAATGGCTCTTTGTGGAGACAGATACATAGACAAACTGTGTGTATAATTCATTTGCTTGTTTTCCTTCTTTAATATATATATATATTTGACAAGTAAAGCTCTCATTGATTCAACTGCATTTTATTGTGAGGTGTGTTTACTCCAGAAGCCTGTATACATGAAAAAGGTAACAAAAATATTGCATGTCTTCCTAGATATACTAACTGCATACTATTGAGATCTCATAGCTATACGTGAGATCCCCAATATATTCGCAGTCTTGCCTGGTGTGCCAAGGGCAGGCTCGAACCATTTCAAGAGGGAGGATAGATTAGTGAAAGTAGGTCCCAAATCTAACCAGCGGCTCCTTCGGGGGTAGTGCTACATATATATATATATATATGTAGCACTACCCCCGCAGGAGCTGCTGAGTATTTTGGGGCAGCATGTTACCTCTATTTCCTCGCCTTCCAGGGTAGTAGAATGGATGGACTTGTGTCTTTTTTCAACGTGGCTAACTATGTAACTATATGTAGAAGAGAGTTGAAAAAGTTCAATATCCACACTCTGGACTTATTTTTCTAAGATGTATTTGCAGAACTTGGTAAGAAAGAAGAAGTGGTTGAAGGAGGTGGAAGGGTAATAGGTAGATAGGTTTAGGTGCATGATCTCAATCAGGAAACACTCCTGCTTCCAGCAAACAGTTCTTGTCGCCAGTCTAGCCTCTGCCACAGACTTTCCTTTATGAGGAGATATTTTTTGTTCCAGAATCCCTTAACACAGGATTCAGCATCTGTAACTCTCCAGACTAGCTTCTATAGAACTCAGATCTGAGAGGCGATCACCAACAACCCTCTCAGTGTATGGTGCATCCTTCGATGAAGTTTCCAGGCCTTCTCCCAAGATACCAGCCTCTTGCCTGGTCCTCTCCAGGATAGGTCCTCCCCTGGCTTCCTTCATCAAGTGGCTTCTTCCCTCCAGGACAAACAGCACAGAATCACCTTGAAAATGCAGGCCCCAGTCAGACTACTGGGCCTACTTAGATAAACCACAACCCCCGGGCCAACATGGCAGGATTCAGGATTCAGGAGCACGCACCTCCGGCCAGGCGGGCCACAAGGTGGTGGGACGACAGACCGTCGACCTCAGTCCAATGGCGTCTGTCCCTTAAGTACCCCTCCCCAGCATGCACCATGGGACAAACACTCCCACTGCTTCGCTGCCGAGGGGGACACCCAATACACCCTGACTCTGCTGCTGCCACCCTTGGCCTGGGGTGGTAATAACACCCCAGGCGAACAATGGCGGTTACTCCCAGCACAGCCATGGCTGGAACAGAGGCTAAATTGCCTACAATCATATTCGCCTGAGTCAATTAACAACTCAGACCCCCTCTAAATTTAAAGCAGCTCCCGCCCAACAGGAGCAAGCCACTACATTTTATATATATATATACATACATACACACACATACAGTTGTGCTTATAAGTTTACATACCCTGGCAGAATTTATGATTTCTTGTAAATTTTAATAACACAAAAACCCAAATTACCGTGATCAAAAGTTTACATACCCCAGTACCGTGTATTGCCCCCATTAACATCAACGACAGCTTGAAGTCTTTTGTGGTATTTGTGGATGTCTCAGATGGTAAAGCTGCCCATTCCTTTTTGGTAAAAAGCCTCCAGTTCCTGTAAATTGTAAGGCTGTCTTGCATGAACTGCATGTTTGAGATCTCCCCAGAGTGGCTCAGTGATATTGAGGTTAGAAGACTAAGATGGCCACCTCATATCGATCAGACTATATTGAACTAAGCCTATACAGAAACACACGGGCCATATCATCAACTCAATGAGATCTAGTAATCAATCTTTAACTGTATATCTTGGATTTGATAACTAATTTTCCCATTTAACCCATTTAAAGTGATATGATCCAGAAATATTTAGAAATAATAAAGGTGGATAAAGCACATGGACCAGATGGCATCCACCTACGGATCCTAAAAGAATTGTGGGCATTGTCCACATCTCTACTATCAGGGAGACATCAGGAGTTCCTTTTATCCTGTCTTGATTTTTGCCCCTCCAAGAATTATTTTTGGCATGATGGTGAATATTTATTACAGACCAGGGGGGTTGCTATGGGAGCCCGTTTCGCTCCCAGTGTGGCCAATATTTTTATGGCCCACTGGGAGGATGAGGCGATTTTCTCATGTCGCCCCCCTGAGTTGGTTTGTTATCGTCGTTTCATTGACGATTTGATAATGATATGGAATGGGGACAGGATCTCATTGGATTCTTTTATTTGCTGTCTCAATGGTAATAACAGGAATATCCAACTCACATGGACTATCAGCCAAGAAAAAGTAGTATTCCTGGATCTCAATATATCTAGAGACATTGACCGTTTTAGGCTGAGTAATTACTTCAAACCTACTGACCGTAATGCATATATTTCCCTGGGGAGTTGCCACCATAAATCATGGTTGTGCAATATCCCCAGGGGACAATTTATTAGATTACGCCGCAATTGTTCTTTAGTCAGTGATTATGTGAGTCAGTTTCAGATTCTCGCTGATAGGTTTGTACAAAAAGGGTATTCTAAAGAACAGTTGGAAGCGAAGGTGGATCATGCCCATCAAATGGATAGGGATATTCTTGTTTCGAAAAATAGTGTGTAAAGGGGCGCTAGATGCACAAAATTAATACAAGGTATGTTATAACTATGTATACTCAAGTGCATATATATGCATTAAATTTATATAATCTTTTAAACAGACAAAGAAAACATCAAAAGTGATATATATATTGTGAACTAGTGTCCATATGGTAAAATGCAAAAAAAGTCCCAATAGTGCTATGCGATAAGCACCCAATAGCAAATCACAGCCAAAGTAGGGTATAGATTGCAGCTCTGGAACCACCACCAAATTGTTGCACCCGATGTGATCAATAGAAATGGCTCCTTACCAATAACAATGGACTCTTTAAATTAAAAAATAAGTCATAAATCGCTTTTGTCAATGGGATTACTCAGAACGATCCGGATAGGCAAATCAGATGATCCAATATTCATATGTATGAGAGCCATAGAAATAGAAAGGCAATCATAGTGAAGTATTGTTTATTAAAACATAGTATAAAAAGTAACATGCCAAATGGCTGCTTACTTGGGTTGTGCCCTGATCCCGGCACTAAGGCTTTTTGCGTGTATTCGATATACAATCGAACGCGTGGATTCGGAGAAGGATCGGTTGTCCGTCGCGCTGCTAGTCCCACTAAGATTTACTTCCTGATGACGTAAATCTTACGAAACGTACGTTGAGGCGCTAACCAGTCACGCATTCCCATACCACTTCCGAGTTCCGGGTCCGCTGGTTTCGGACGGTGGAACGCACGCTGGCTAGTGGGACTAGCAGTGCGACGGACATTCGATCCTTCTCCGATTCCACGCTGGTTTTCGACAGTAGAACGCACGCCGGCTAGTGGGACTAGCAGCGCGACGGACAACCGATCCGTCTTCGAATCCACGCGTTCGATTGTATATCGAATACACACAAAAAGCCTCAGTGCTGGGATCAGGGCACAACCCAAGTAAGCAGCCATTTGGCATGTTACTTTTTATTCTATGTTTTAATAAACAATATTTCACTATGATTGCCTTTCTTTTTCTATGGCTCTCATACATATGAATATTGGATCATCTGATTTGCCTATCCGGATCGTTCTGAGTAATCCCATTGACAAAAGCGATTTATGACTAATTTTTTAATTAAAAGAGTCCATTGTTATTGGTAAGGAGCCATTTCTATTGATCACATCGGGTGCAACAATTTGGTGGTGGTTCCAGAGCTGCAATCTATACCCTACTTTGGCTGCGATTTGCTATTGGGTGCTTATCGCATAGCACTATTGGGACTTTTTTTGCATTTTACCGTATGGACACTAGTTCACAATATATATATCACTTTTGATGTTTTCTGTGTCTGTTTAAAAGATTATATAAATTGAATGCATATATATATGCACTTGAGTATACATAGTTATAACATACCTTGTATTAATTTTGTGCATCTAGCGCCCCTTTACACACTATTTTTCCATTCGTATTTTCACACACTGAAATCTAATTGCAATGGATTATACAGTGTAAAAGTCAGAGTAGAATACAATGAGGATTTTCTGATTAGTACAAATGTAGAGTTTCTTGCATTGCATTAGACTAATCGTATTTGTTGCCCAGGCAAAATCTTTAAAATATCAAGGGATTCTGGAGAAGGAACATCCCCTAAAAATGTAGTTTCACAATATACCTTTACATAAACTGTAACCATGCCAACATGTGTCCTGCCATTTCATATACTAATAATCTGGCACTGGTATGCAGCAAGGGCAGCCTAACTGGATGTGTCTCTTTTGCAATGTTTGCTCTGGCATGTGCCTCCTGTTCTGAATATAAAGTACACAATGTTGGTTATATTATCATGCTCTTTATAGAGAGCTAAAAGGAGACTGGAACATCACAAACATGTAAAAAATACTTTTACATCTCCAACACACATACAGCCAGATTCAGGTAGAGCAGAGCATCTTTGCTCTGGAGTAACGCATCTCATTTGCGTTACGCTGCTGAAATTTTAGGAGCAAGTGCTGTTATTCAGGAAGCACTTGCTCCTAAAGTTGCGGCAGCGCATCACAAATGAGCCGGCGGAATTCAAATTGGGCGGGTACGGGGCGTGTAGTATTCTAACTAAGCGCGATCCCGCCGCCAACGTACTGCGCATGCTTCGAGTGATCAAACATCCCCGTGCGCATGCTCCAAATTCTGTGAATGAACGTCAATGACGTCACATTCCCATTCATGAACTTTTTACGCAAGCGACGTGATTTTTTTTTTTCCCGACGCGATGACGACGCCTATACCTAACATAGGATACTCCAACCCCATGTAGGTATATCTATGCGCCGCGTATCCCGTCCGGAAACGTCGTACCGTCATTGCGTCGCGCCGGAATTCGATCGTGAATTGCCGATTTCCGCTCATTAACATATTTTTTGAGCGTAAATCGGCGGGAACGCCATTTTTAAGTTGAAGTAACGATGCGATGGCGAAACTCAGTTACGCTGCTCGCATCGGAGCTTCAACCCGGCGTTTCTTGTTTTCTGGTTACAGAAAACAGAAACGCCGGCTCAAAGTCACAGTTAGGCTGGCGGATCACTGGATCCGCCAGCCTAACTGTTCCTGAATCTGGCCCATTATTGTGATGTGGAATTGCATATGTTACACTTGCAAAGTCTGCCAAAAAGAATTCTCTTTACTGAGGTAAATTGGGACTATTAGGCCTCGTACACACGAGGGGATATGTCCGCTGAAAACGGTCCGATGGACCGTTTCAGCAGACATCTCCGCTCGTGTGTATGGGCTAGCGGACAGATTTGTCCATCGGACAAATTTCAAAGCATGCTTTGAAATTTGTCCGCTACAAACCTGTCCGTCGGATATGTCCGCTGGTTAGTACGGTAAACGAGCGGACATATCCTCCCACACATGCGTCGTATCCTGTGAATGGATCCGACGCATGCGCGCGGAAGTGTTTACTTCCTGGTGCGTGACGTAGCGGTGACGTGGCGGCGTCAACGTCACCGCCGCGTCACCGACACGTCACCGCGCCGTCCGCCGGCGGGGAATTTGATCCGATGGTGTGTACACGCCATCGGATCAAACTCCAGATCGGACATATCCGATGGAAATGGTCCGCGGACCGTTTTCATCGGATATGTCCGATCGTGTGTACGAGGCCTTAGACTAGCTATAACAATTTGCTCCAATTTGAAAGCAGGGTTTTGATGTAAAATGTAGAGCTGCTGGAATAACTAAAATCAACCAACTAACAAATTCATAATATCAGAATATCAGAATGGCTAAAGTGCAGGCTTGTTGTCTATACATTCAAAACTAATATAAGTAGTTATAACTGCAGTGTGGTGGACTACATAATCTGCAACATCTCCCCCTACTCCCGCTGTTGCCCTGCAAACTGGCATACAGAAGTCAGTTGAATTATTTCAGTGCAGCATAAGTGATTGGGTGAGCGAAGATGCTCAATAACTCTTGTTATCAGATGTTAAGGAACAGAGCATCAAGAGCATAGAGGAAGGGGCAACATGCAGGAATCATAAGCAATTGACATTGATGTTCCTGCAGCTGCATTTTACTGTTGCCCCGCAAACTGGAATGGAGAAGTCAGCTGAATTGTTTCAGTACAGCATAAATCACCATATGTAAGAGGATGCTCAAGAACTCTTATTATCAAATGTTCAGGAAGAGAGCACCAGGAACAAAGAGGCAGGGGCAACAGGCAGGCAGCAACCTCTACCTGCAGCCTATCAAGCTAGGTAAATGTACACATTATTTGGGTACACACGCATGGGGAGACACTTCATTCTTCACCACAAAGCTTGGTAAGACCAGTACATTAATGATACTGGGGGACAGCAAAATGCCTCCCCATGCCTTCTTTTCCACCTTACCCCCACTCCACAAGAATTTGCATCTGCAAGCTCCAAGCAACAGAAGAATGGAAATCTAACATGGCCTTTGAGAAGTAGCGAGTGGTTGCTACGAGTTACTATATCCACTGATATCACCCTGCTGCCAGACATGCATTAAACACACTCTTTCAGTCAATGAAAAGTCTTTTGCTTTGTTTTGTTGTTTTATTTAGGGAATTGCACTTGGCAGGGGAAGAGACATGGGATGCCCATAGTAACAATGAATAGTTGGTGTGTGACTTCTATAGATGCGTCACACTTCTGAGATAGAACAAAAATGGCTGACACTAATCTTGACAGCGTTCTGCAGCACAGCACTTCTCTTTCTCCTGCACACAGCTTGACCACTTTTAGCTCTGACCACTCTCCCTGTCACAGTCTTAGTCTTAGTATTCCCGTCACGCCATAGATATGACTAAACCTCACTCTGAATAAGCCCTAGCATGAGCAGAAGATGAAACCGTAACCCCCTTATGCTTGTTTCCGGTTAGTAGATATTACTTTAGAGATGATGGACTAGTGATCCCAGCAATTCTGACTTGCAAATCCTGCACACCCTCATGGCTCTGCATCAATTTGGCACATAATTCCACAGTCTTTACCTCTGGCTCTGCACCCAGCTCCCCTGGCATGCCTCTTCTAAATTGTGCTTCACTCACTGACTCCTGTCCTAGGTCCTTCCTGAAGAATTTACCCAGCGCGCGGACCAACCGTCTCCAGCTCCTGTTCCAGGACACCTCTTCAGGACCGTGTAACAGGCTCCCTCTCAGCTCCTGAGCTCCTCCGCCATATCCACACACCCTCCGCCCAGATGGGGGTGTTCCTCCAGCACAAAAGTCTAGCACTCAATCCTTCAATTCACCCAGCGGACAACCCCCCCCCCCCCAGCAGCAAGCTGACCATGAGTATATGTAGGAGGCCTGCCCCCTGCCAATCCTAGTTGGGGATTGGTCAGAGCTCCTCACATGTACTCTATGTCACTCCAACACTCAGCCCAGCCCCTCTTAGAGAACATTCTCACTGGAAGCAGGGGAGGTACCAAAAAGCTGAAGTACATGTCAGTCACCTACTGCTATACTAAGGGGGGATATGATCAACATGTTCAAATACATAAGAGGTCCATATAGTGAACTTGGTGTTGAGTTATTCACTTTAAGGTCAACACTGAGGACAAGGGGGCACTCTTTACGTCTGGAGGAAAAGAGATTTCACCTCCAAATACGGAAAGGTTTCTTCACAGTAAGAGCTGTGAAAATGTGGAACAGACTCCCTCCAGAGGTGGTTCTGGCCAGCTCAGTAGATTGCTTTAAGAGAGGCCTGGATTCTTTCCTAAATGCACATAATATAACTGAGTACTAAGTTTTGTAGGTAAAGTTGATCCGGGGTAAATCCGATTGCCTTTCGGGGGATCAGGAAGGAATTTTTTCCCCTCCGGTAGCAAATTGGATCATCGCTCTGCTGGGGTTTTTTGCCTTCCTCTGGATCAACTGTGGGTATGGAGTTGGGTGTATGGGAGGATGTACTGTGTTTTACTTTGTTTTATTTATTTATTTTTTTATGGTTGAACTGGATGGACTTGTGTCTTTTTTTAACCTGACTAACTATGTAACTATACTTAACCACTCCCTGCCCCTCAGATCAAAAACAAACAGGCCTAGCTTGCAGCATAAGCCTGCTTAAATGTACCTGCTTGGCAGCTAACACCAAAAACCCTGCATTTAGCACCTACCTAAGGTAGAGGATGCTACTGTAGCGCCCCCTTACTTTCAGAATGGACGCTATCTGTAAATTTAGTGGGGTGAGAGACTTGTTTGCTCTCACCCAAGTTGATTTATGTTAAATTAGGCTGCTGTCAGCCCTGAATTATCCTGTGGGTCATTCTATGCTCCAGGGATGCAGTTCCATCTCTGGGCGGCAGGTGGCGCCAGAGGGATTCAGGCAGAACCACTTTTCCAGCCAATTAGAGGAGTGTTTCCCTCGCTGGGCATGCTGGGGGAGGGTATATCTGTGGCGGACGCCATTTTTCAGGGTTTTTCGCGGGTTCCTGGTTCCAGATGCGGCATCCATCTTCAGGGTGTGTGCACGTCACGGGCCCCACCACTATGGCCTACCTGGTCGGGGCCCGTGTGGAGTTTCTTACTCTGGGCCCTCATGGCTCAGAGCAACTGAGTTGCCAAGGGGCCCCAGTGACTTACTGGGTCCCTACACTTCAAGAGAAACTGACTGAAAGGATACGCTGTATTGCTTTTTAAGTATCCCCCTTGTATACAAGTCCCCCTCCCTGTATACAAGCCCCCCTCCTTGTATACAAGTCCCCCTCCCTGTATACAAGCCCCCCTCCCTGTATACAAGTTCCCCTCCCTGTATACAAGTCTCCTCCACAGCCCCCCTCCCTGTATACAAGTCTCCTCCACAGCCCCCTCCCTGTATACAAGTCTCCTCCACAGCCCCCCTCCCTGTATACAAGTCTCCTCCACAGCCCCCCCCCCTGTATACAAGCCCCCCTCCCTGTATACAAGTCCCCCTCCCTGTATACAAGTCCCCCTCCCTGTATACAAGTCCCCCTCCCTGTATACAAGCCCCCTCTCTGTATACAAGCCCCCTCCCTGTATACAACCTCCCCTCCCTGTATACAAGCCCCCCTCTGTGTATACAAGCCCCCCTCCCTGTATACAAGCCCCCACTCCCTGTATACAAGCCCCCCTCCTGTATACAAGCCCCCCTCCCTGTATACAAGTCCCCCTCCCTGTATACAAGTCCCCCTCCCTGTATACAAGTCCCCCTCCCTGTATACAAGCCCCCTCCCTGTATACAAGCCCCCTCCCTGTATACAACCCCCCCTCCCTGTATACAAGCCCCCCTCCCTGTATACAAGCCCCCCTCCCTGTATACAAGCCCCCCCCTCCCTGTATACAAGTCTCCTCCACTGTCCACACAGCCACCTTCTTTCTTTGTAAAACACTTGAATCTGTCACTGCCCTTTTTCCCCTTACCTTACACGGCAGATAGAATCCAGAGGATGTGGCATACAACCTCTGGACAAATCATATAGACTACATTGGCCTGTGGCAGAGGCTTAGAGCCGGGTCAGTGAGAGAGACCTGTTCCTCCAAGTCAGCATTTAAAGTGGCGACGCGTGCAAGATTGCGTCTTTCATGGGGCTGATTTTGCTGTACATATATCCAGGCCTGACATTGAGAATCTCTTTCTCTTCATCAACCTATTCTCCTTTCACCGAGTTGATGTTTGGCTATGTTGGCCTGGAATTAAAGCATTGAGAAAATCTTTATTGACGGTGTGGACGCTCAATTACTACTTGGTGGCTTCTGGTGCACCCCTAGACCAAGCAAGAGTAACTTAATCTGCCGATCCCATTATTAATTCAGCTGCCCTTTCGGGGGTGACGCTACATCTGGCTAGTGGAAGGTCCATTAATGAAAAGTTTACTGCTGGAAACTGGGGTCCATACTGAGGGCTGAGGTTCTTCCTTGGCCTCTGAATGAGTCTCTGTAGGAGGAGAGTCTCCTGTCTCCCACTCCTCCTCACTGGAGCTTTCCTCTGGAGATGACCAAGCAAACAGCCTCTCTAAGGACCCATATTGATCCAGTATTATGGGTGAACCCCAATCGATGACCCAGCCCTCGCTTACCTCATTCAGCTAACCTGAAGGCACTCCTCCCTCTGGCATGGGCTCCTTTCCGATGACTACAGCATGGGACTTAGAGCAGGCTGGCTCCTCAGCGATGTCATCTGGTTCCTGCACACTGGCACCTGCAGTCACCAGGCCCCTGGCCGAGCCACGTGTCTCAGCAGGAGGTATCTACGGCTCCCAGTGATCAGGAGCAGTGATCTCTGTCATGTTTCAGTAAGCCCTTCCCCCTACAGTTAGAACACACCTAGGGAACACACTTAACTCCTTGATTGCCTCCTAGTGTTAACCCCTGCCCTGCCAGTGTCAGTTTTACATTAATCAGTGCAATTTTATAGCACTGATCAATGTAATAATGTGCCTGGTCCCCAAAAAGAGTATTTTGGGGTCAGATTTGTCCACCGCAATGTTGCAGTCCTGCTAAAAATCGCAGATCGCCCCTGTCACAGAAGGTCCCCGCATCCAGACCGAATGCTTCCTTCAGATACTGCTTCCCATAGTCTGGACATACATACTGGATATTTTAGCTGCCTTGAAACACACAACGAGACGAGACTTGTATGTGTGCTAAGTATGGAATGCTTTAATGGTACATCTCGGTTTTTATCTAGTTACAAGCTTGTGAGTAATCAAAGGAACAATGGAACTTACAAGGTAGACACTTTAGCACCAGTCTAAAGAAGTCACATTCCTTTATCAATAGAATTCAATTAACCTTTAGAATAATACTCAATCACAGATAATCTTATCAGTAGCTAGACATTTCGGCACCGCAAAGCTTGACTAGTTCCCCTGACCATAACTGACATGCTGATTCAATACACCTGACAGGAGACTGTCAGGAGAGAGTCAATTAGCTGGAGAAGAGGACATTAGAATTTAGCAGTATGAAAGAGTCACTCTACAATTAACCCTTTGAGCTCAGAATTAACAAACTTAAAATAGCCCTACAGATATCTCAGAATATAATGTGGATAATCCATACCTAATAATCCTATCTCAGGTAGTCCAAGATATCATTTTTCCATTCAACCTATGGCCCTAGTGGTCATAGGATGATTTTAGACATAGGAGAATCTGAGTCTGTCACATTTCTCCCCCATCAGAAGACGACTAACAAGGTCCCAGATCTCCACCTGGTCTGGACATGTGTTAGTCGGACAAGGTGAACTCACATAGTCTGTCCGCATGACCTCCAATCGTTAAAAAAGTTAGTCAGTAGTTCCGGTCCTTCAATGCTGGTATCCATACCGTACCCCAAATAAATTGCTCCAAACAGAGCATTACTCACCCCGTCAACCTCTGCGTCTCTCAGAGAACATGTCTGCCGCTGGGGAGAGGCCTGGACTGGCCCTTCTCCCTGGAGTCCTTTCAGCTGCTGGAGAGGAGACAGGGTGGCTGGGCTCAGTCCATCATGCTGTTAGGGTTCTGGGCCAACTGTCCCCCACCCCTGGGGTATACCAGTGGAGACTGAAGTTACATCCACTGGTGGTAGGTGAAAATCCCCTGGTGCTTGCAAAGCAAAGCCGACATCCTCCTGTCTCAGTGCCACACCATTTTCTGGGGTTGTGTCAGTGAAGATCGAAGTCCCATCCACTACCACAGGGACCCCCTCTTCCATTAGTTGAGAGCAGAGGTGTGTGGCACTCTGCTCTGTTGCCAGCTCTTCTGCTGAGTTGCTGGGAGTGGAGACCACAGTCCCATCCACTACCACAAGAACCCCCTCTTCAGTTAGTTGAGAGCAGAGGCGTGTGGCCCTCTGCTCTGTTGCCAGCTCTTCTGCTGGGTACATCACATCATCCGCTCCGACTAACCGATGGGAAAAGCGGCTGGATTCCTTCCCACTCAAACTGTGTAGCTGCTATTGAGCTGGCTGCTTCCTTTTCCTTTCCCTCATCTGGCTGCTTCCTTTTCCTTTCCCTCATCTGGCTGCTGGGACAACATGTCTGTGGTACTGTCTCCCAGATGCATGGATCCTTGCTGGGGAGGAAAGACCACATTCTCCACCCTGGCCAACTTTTGGGGAGGGACGATGAACACCTCCTCTCCCTTCTCCCCCTGTATCTGCTGCTGGGAAGTGATCGCCACCTTCTCACCCTGAGCCTCCGGAACTGCCACAGGGGTGGGGCAGAGGTCTTGAACCCTCTGTCCGGTGGCCAGCGCCTCAGCTGGGGAAATTTCTTGCAACTCCACCGATACTGCCCTTGGTGCTGAGCAGTGCACAGTGAAGTTTGGCCCCGATACCAGCTCTTCTGCTGGAGGCTCCTCAGGTTGTTCTTCCTCAGCAGAAAAGTCTATCAGATCCCCTGTCTCTGCAACTGGTGTCTGGGGATAGGGGTTCACCATCTCCTGTCCATGAAACCCAGAAGATGCTATAGGTACTGAGCAGAGGTTAGCAGAGCTCGGCCCTGCGGTCAGCACTTCAGCTTTGGGAATGGTAAACTCCAGATTTTCTACTGCCAGTTCACTGGCATGCTGCTGGACAGGCACTTTCCTCCATCCAAGATCATCCCATGCAGAAACAGGATCATTAAGGCCAGTCAGCACTTGCTGCATCTGCCATAAGACCTCTGGGTCCATAACTGCAGGGGCAGGTTGGAAACGCACACTGTCACTGACGATTCTTCAGCCAGGATTTCAGCATTGTCCACTGGTATTTCCTGATAGTCCCAGGCAAAGGGAGCCCGACCCTGGCACTGAGTCTAGCAGCCGTCTGTAGGCAAATTCCAGCTCCCATTCCTGAACGGCCAGAAACTCCAAATCTTCCTGTAGCCAGTGCTTTTCCGAGAGATTCAGTCTCTGCTCTCTGTATTGCATTATGTCCTCCAAACGCCACTCCCGATCGCTCCCAAAGTCGGGGTCCTCGTACATCCTCCAATACAACAATCCCAGGCCATCATAGTCAAAGCCTTCCGTGGGGCTGTCATCCACTGACCATGGACACTCTTGGGCTACATACCACCGAAGGGCTCTGTAGCTTTCATCCAACCGCATCTCTGCCAGGATCAGCCTGCTTAACTCCGCTGTCCACTCCTGTTTTGGTTGTTCCCCCAATAACAGCATTCGTACTTCATACTGCGACCAGTACCTTACATGGATGGAGGGGAGAACTTTTCCCTGGTGTTGCTGCTCGAGAGCTAGCGCTTCCTTCCAGAGTTCGCAGCGGATCGAATCAGACCATTCAAGTAGGACCTGCTCTTATTATGGTCTTGTGTGCTGTATCTCCTTCTCTCGCAACCTCCTTCCGAATTCCTCTTCCATGGCGGCTGGTATCTGTACCTCTCCTCTCCTGCTATCCGGACCTTGGATCCAGGTGGAGGTTGATGTCCCGACTGCACTCCTGTGCCACCACTGTCACGGAAGATCCCCGCATCCAGACCGAATGCTTCTGTCAGATACTGCTTCCCATAGTCTGGACATAGAGTAATCAAAGGAACAATGGAACTCTCCGCCCCCTCCTTACACAGGG
Source organism: Rana kukunoris (assembly GCA_029574335.1). Lineage (NCBI taxonomy): Eukaryota > Metazoa > Chordata > Amphibia > Anura > Ranidae > Rana > Rana kukunoris. Next base: position 69,192,325 of record CM056060.1, read on the forward strand.
GGGCTTCAAGGTAGACACTTTGGCACCAGTTTAAAGAAGTCACATTCCTTTATCAATAGAATTCAATTAACCTTTAGAATAATACTCAATCACAGATAATCTTATCAGTAGCTAGACATTTCGGCACCGCAAAGCTTGACAAGTTCCCCTGTCCATAATTGACATGCTAATTCAATACACCTGACAGGAGACTGCTAACTTGTAGTACAATACACAACAGAGAGTCAATTAGCTGAAGAAGATGACATTAGAATTTAGCAGTATGAAAGAGTCACTCTACAATTAACCCTTTGAGTTCAGAATTAACAAACTTAAAATAGCCCTACAGATATCTCAGAATATCATGTGGATAATCCATACCTAATAATCCTATCTCAGGTAGTCTAAGATATCATTCTTCCAAATATCCTATGGCCCTAGTGGTCATAGGATGATCTTAGACATAGGAGAATCTGAGTCTGTCACAGCCCCACTACCAGTAAAAACAATAATAACTTTTGCGCAAACCAATCAATATACACCTTTTGCGTTTTTTTACCAAAAATTTGTAGAAGAATATATATCGGCCTGAACTGATGAATAAATTCATTTTTTTATATATATTTTTGGGGGGATATGTATTATAGCAAAAAGTAAAAAAAAAAGTATTTTTTTTTCAATCTTTTTTTATAGCTTAAAAAATAAAAAACGCAGAGGTGATCAAATACCACCAAAAGAAAGCTCTATTTGTGGAAAAAAAAGATGTAAATTTGATTTGGGTACAACATCGCATGACCGTGCAGTTGTCAGTTAAAGCAACACAGTTCCATATTGCAAAAAATGCTCTGGTCATTAAGGGGGCAAGTTCTTCCGGGGGGGCTGACGTGGTTAAACTGCCTAGAGGGTTCTTTACTGTAAGAGTGGTAAGGATGTGGAATTCTCTTCCACAGGCAGTGGTTTCAGCGGGGAGCATCGATAGTTTCAAAAAACTATTAGATAGACATCTGAATGACCACAACATACAGGGATATACAATGTAATACTGACATATAATCATCTAATAGGTTGGACTTGATGGACTTGTGTCTTTTTTTAACCTCACCAACTATGTAACCTACTATATAACTATGTAATCAATAGATCAACCTACTAATTATGGTATGTAGGGGTAGGGGTATGCATGAGACAATTATAATTCCACAGAGGCACCGTCCCTGCAGAATATGAAAATTACATGAATAAATGAAAGTACAAAGTGTGGTGGGACTTTAAAGCGGAGTTCCACCCAAAAATGGAACTTCTGCTTTATCCACTCCTTGCCCCCTTACATGCCACATTTGGCATGTCATTTTTTTGGGGGGGGGGGGAGTGGGGGCTTCAGGAGGAGTGGGACTCCCTGTCCCACTTTCTCCTTCCGCCGAGGGGCTGGTAAGGCGAATAGCTTAATCGCCTTACTGCAGCCCCTCCCTGTAGGCGATCGCCTGTCCAATCGAACGGTGCAGCGCTGCTCGCGCATGCGCAGTGACGCTCGCGCATGCGCAGTGAGTGCCCGGCCGTGAAGCTGAAAGCTGTCACGGCCGGGTGCCCACAGTTGGAATGAAGACGCCGGCTGGAGAGGGGGGAGAAGAGCAGAGCCCCGGCCGGCGTGTCGCTGGAACCGTGGAGCAGGTAAGTGTCTGTTTATTAAAAGCCAGCAGCTACACTTTTTGTAGCTGCTGACTTTTAATAAACATAAAAAAGGCTGGACCACCCCTTTAACCACTTAAAGTGGAGTTACACCCATTTTTTTTATGTTTGTCTGTGCTGCATGCCCCAATCTCATAGTGTTCAGAATAGACAATTTTTATTTATTTTGTTGCTTGTAAATACCTTTATTTTGTAGTTCTTCATTACTTCCTTCTCCTTATTAGCCTAGGCTTTTAAGTCACAAGGCTATTTGCAAGGGTTTCTGGGATAGGCATCATGTTTCCCAGTAGTCCTTGCAAACCTGACTGAAACCTGACTGAAACCTATTACATTGCTTGTACAGCACTGAGCATGTGCGAGATATGCAAAGCTGAAATCCAGGAAGTCATACAGTCTGGCTTCATGATGCCCACACTTAATATGGCCATGGTCTATTTCTAGATTATAAACTAATAATAATAATCTAAATGCTGTAACAACCTAACAAAACGGACCTTAGTTTACAGACTAACTTTACTAGAATACATTAAGCTTGTGTATTACAGGGGTATTAATAATTAAAAAGTGAAATTGTGGGTGGAACTCCCCATTAAGGACCGCCTCCTGCACATATACGTCAGCAGAATGGCACGGCTAGGCACAAGCACGTACAGGTACGTCCTCTTTAAGTGCCAAGTCGCAGGTCTGAAGCTCCGCGGCCGCGGGACCCACGGACCCGATCGCCGATGGAGTCCCGCGAACGGTCCCCGGAGCTGAAGAACGCCGTCATCGTGGCGCCGTCATCGATCGTGTGTTCCCTAATATAGCATAGTTGCCAACATTTGAAAAAAAAAATCCAGGGACACTTTGCAGCACAGCTATTAATTAATTATCACACTCACTTCCCGAAGCTCCACCCACTCCGCATAATCTTCGCCTACTTATCATTCTATTATCAGACACGATACATTGGACTAGAACCCCTACACACCACCTTGTTTACTAACACAATAATAAATCACAGAGGCTCACACATAATGCTGTGTAAAGTGCAGCACTCACCAAGTCTCCTAAAGCAGCAGATTTGGCTTAGCCCCTCCTCTCTGTGGTGGAGAGGAGACGCTCCTCCCTGCTCTCGCTGGTTCCGGTGCGTCCTTATTCTTCCCCCGGTTTTACGTTCCCTCTTCGAGCGGTCCTGGAGTACGCTGAGGTGACAGGGGAGGCTGACTACAACTCGGCCCCGCCTCTCCATGCACTGAGCAGCCGCTCTAGCAGACGTTTCCCTATCTTTTGCTCCACAGCCCTCCCCCTCTAGCCACCAGTTGATCTCGCTTGTTACGGTGATCTTATCTCTCTTGCGTCAGCTTGCCCTCTCGCTGGTTCCGGTGATCTGTCTCCAGTGTGTTGTGCCGTGTTGTTGCCGCTCCTAGTGCAGTCACCACGCCCGGCCCCCGGGTGTTCGGCTCAGTCATGGCTGCCGCCCGCAGGTCTCGCTCAGACTCCCGCTGCGTTCTGTGTTATTCCGACCGAGAACTGTGCTGAGCTCAAAGGACCCGACAAGCGCCCATCATGGTAATATTTGGAGGGGCCCTGAAGCCGCACCTGCCTTCCCCACTAGCAGGGGTCAAGTCCTGGGGGAAAAAGTGTGGGAACTCACCCACCCCCCCACCTCAAAAATAAAAAGAATGTGTGTGTGCGCATAATTTATATATATATATATATATATATATATATATATATATATATATATTGTAGCAGAGCGTCCCAGAGAGAGCCTGGGAAAGTCCAGTTCGGGGTTTATACCTCTCCCAGGCTCCTCTCTTACACGTTCAGGGATCTCTGAGCCCTGATCCAGGTCAGGTATTGGCCCTCTCCCCCAGGCCAATTTAAGCTCACCTGAGCTAACAGCCATGGCTCTGTCCTGGGAAACAGTGTGAATCTGTGAGAGCAAGGAGGCTGCTGAAAAAACTGGTGAGAAGTTTGTGTTTGAGCTAACAAGCGGTAGGCTTGTTTAGCTTAGTAGTTAGGACCTGCATATCGTGTAGTTAGAGCCGAGACACGGCTAGGTGTTTGTTTGGCTATTTTTGTTTTGTTTTCTGCACACTGTACAGCACCTGTAAATAGACTTTGTATAGCACCAATAAAACATCCCACTGTTGTTCACTGATCCTATGGACTTTGGTATCTGTGCTGGCTCATCCCAGGGAGCTTTTGTACCCGCTACCTATCCCCAGCTTACATATGGTGGAGGCTGCGATCAGCAATAGTAAGTTACTATTTAAAAGGCCAGTACCTAAAGTGACAACATGGAGGAAATCCTCAAACAAATGGTGCTATTCAATGCTGCACAACAGCAAGCAAACGCTGCACAACAGCAAACTAATGCTGCGCTGCAGCAAGCCAACGCTATCGCACAGGAGCAATCGCAGAGGCAGATTAGTGCTGTACAGGAGCAATCGCAGAGGCTGTTTGAACAGCTTGCCACTGCTGCAGAAGCAGATAGGAAAACCCTGACTAAGGTTGCAGAAACGCTAGCACAGTGGGCACCTGCGGAAATCAAGGATATTAGAGACAAGCCTTCAGCCATCCATGTGGCTCGCTTTCTGTCTAAAATGACTACGGATGATGATCCAGAGGCCTTCCTGCTAACATTTGAACGGACCGCTGAGAGGGAAGGTTGGCCTAAAACCAAGTGGGCAGGACTGATCGCCCCCTTACTTTCTGGTGAATCGCAGAAGGCCTACTATGATCTGGAGTTGGCAGAAGCGGGAGACTATGAAAAGGTCAAGCTGGAAATTCTGGCGCGACTCGTTGTCACCTTGGCCGTTCGAGCCCAACGGGTCCACAGCTGGTTCTTCAAAATTGAGAGGCCCCCAAGATCGCAGATGTTCGACCTAATCCACCTGGTGAGAAAATGGCTACAGCCGGAGTCCCTGTCTGCGAAACAAATAGTGGAGCGTGTGGTCATTGACCAATTCCTGAGGTCACTCCCAATTCCCCTGCAGAGGTGGGTGAGTCAAGGGGACCCCAAGTCGGCAGATAACTTGGTGGAACTCGTCGAAAGGTACTTTGCTGCAGAGAACCTGGTCACCACCCCAACAGCCGCACAGACTTTCCACCCAAAGCCACGGTCTCCCCAGGCAACCGGTAAGACTATTCCAGGGGAAGTGGGTGGTAAGCATGGCAAGGAAATAGGGGGGAGGATGTTTGGTGCCAGGACAGAAGTTTGGCGTCCCAAGCAAGGGAAACCACTGCCTGTCAGCAAACCAACTTGGGGAAACATCAGGTGTTTTCGTTGCCAAGAGCTGGGACATGTTGCAGCAAATTGTCCTTTGACTGATGAACCAATGCAGTGTGATCTGTCTATTAGAAGGCAGTCTATGTTTGCTGCTGTTTCATGTGCTGCAGTGCCAAATGTGGGGAAACACATGTATCACATGACTGTTAATGATAAGCCTATTACGGCCTTACTGGACTCTGGAAGTCTGGTTACTTTGGTTACAGCTGAGATAGTTAAAACTGTGAATTTTCATGAAAAAAAGTTGCTGTGATCTGTGTACATGGGGATACCCGGGAGTATCCTATAGCCACAGTTCAGTTTAAAACTGGCTTAGGTACGGTGTCCCATGCGGTCGGACTTGTGCCCCACTTGGTGCATGAGGCCATCATTGGTAGGGACTTCCCTAAGTTTTGGGAGCTGTGGGATCGTCCCGACCCGGTCGCAGTACCTGACTCAGTCGCAGAGCCAGAGCTCCTGGCTACTTCCGATATTGTGGGTTCAGGGGACTCATCTCAGGGCTCTCCGAGTTTTCCTTTCTCGGTTATGGCAGGGGAGCTGGAGGAGCCTGAGGAAGTCCCCACAACCAGTAGAGCCGGACAGCCGTCTGCCGACTCGGAGCTTACGTTGGAGTTTACTGACCTCAATGTGCACAAGGAAAATTTTGGTACTGAGCAGAGAAAAGACCCTTCCCTTGCCAGGGCCTGGGAAAATGTAATGGTGATTAATGATGTACCTGTCGAACCAGGGGATAGGCCCGGTTTTCCTTATTTCAGCAGCAATGATGATTTACTGTATCGTGTATGTAAAAAGAATGATGAAGTTATTGAACAGTTGGTGGTCCCTAAGCCTTATAGAAGGGTGGTGTTGGAACTTGCCCATGGGCACTTGCTAGGAGGCCATTTAGGGGTTGAGAAAACCACTGAAAGAGTGTTGCGCAGGTTTTACTGGCCTGGGATACAGAAAAATATTGAAAATTATTGTCAATCCTGTCCGGTGTGTCAGATGTCAGCCCCCCAGCCCCACTTCCGAAGTCCTTTAGTGCCCTTGCCCATTATTGAAGTGCCCTTCGAGAGGATTGCCATGGACCTTGTGGGTCCGCTCCCCAAATCCGCAAACAGATGGCTTGGTGGAACGTTTTAATAAGACGTTAAAGGGCATGTTAAAAAAGGTTGTTGACAAAGATGGGAAAGACTGGGATTTCCTGATACCGTACCTGATGTTTGCTATCAGGGAGGTTCCCCAGTCCTCTACAGGGTACTCTCCATTTGAGTTGCTTTACGGGAGACGCCCTCGGAGACTCTTGGACATAGCCAAGGAAACTTGGGAGGGGGAACAGACACCTCACCAAAGCATAATTGAGCATATCGCTCAAATGCAGGACAGGATTGCAGCAGTAATACCAGTGGTGAAAGAACATTTACTACAGGCACAAGCAGCCCAACAGAGAATATACAACCGGGGGGCCCAACTCCGTGTTTTCTCACCGGGTGACAGGGTCCTCGTATTAGTTCCCACTGTTGAGAGCAAGTTCCTGGCTAAGTGGCAGGGCCCCTTTGAAGTAATTGAAAGAGTTGGGGAAGTCAATTACAAGGTGTATCAACCAGGTAAAAGGAAGCCGGAACAGATTTACCACGTAAACCTGTTAAAGCCCTGGAAGGATAGACTGGCGTTAACTGCAAGGTCCCTCCCGGTAACGCCTAAGGGTACTGAATCCCCTCTGATCCCTGAGGTCACGATTCCGGACACCCTGTCATTTTCCCAAAAACAGGAAGCTAGAGAGTTCCTGATAAGGAATAGAGAGAAATTTTCAGAGTTGCCTGGCACGAGTTCGGAGGTTCAGCATGATATTGTTACTGAACCTGGGGTCCGTGTCAAGCTCAAACCGTACCGAATTCCTGAAGCGAGGAGAAAGGACATCAGTGCTGAAGTTAAAAGAATGTTGGAGCTAGATGTCATTGAGGAATCCAATAGTGATTGGTCGAGCCCCATCGTGTTAGTCCCAAAACCGGATGGCACCTGGAGGTTCTGTAATGACTTCAGGAAGCTTAATGCAGTGACAAAGTTTGACACGTACCCAATGCCCAGAGTAGATGAACTTATAGACCGACTTGGCAAGGCTCGCTATCTGACTACTTTGGACTTGACAAAAGGTTATTGGCAGATACCCCTGACTGCTAGTGCCAAAGAGAAGACTGCATTTGTGACCCCGGAGGGTTCCTTTCAATATAAAAAGATGCCTTTTGGGTTGCAAAATGCCCCTGCGACATTTCAGAGGGCCATGGACAGGACCCTAAGACCTCACCGACAGTATGCTGCAGCCTATCTGGATGACATAGTGGTGCATAGCACTGACTGGGGCTCTCACTTGCCCCGTGTCCAAGCGGTCCTCGATTCCCTCTTCAAAGAAGGGTGTACGGCAAATCCAAAAAAATGTGCCATTGGTCTAGAGGAAGCCAAGTATTTGGGCTACACTATTGGCCGTGGTGTTATAAAGCCCCAGGTAAATAAAATAGAAGCCATCCAGGAGTAGCCACATCCGGCAAAGCAGGTCAGGTCCTTTCTTGGCATTGCGGGGTATTATAGAAGATTTATCCCAAATTTTGCAACTTTAGCTGCCCCACTGACAGACCTTACGAAAGGGAAAGACTCTGTAATGGTGAAATGGTCCCCAGTAGCGGAAGAATCTTTCCAAGCCCTGAAAAAAGCTCTTTGTGCACAGCCAGTGCTATACTCCCCCGATTTCGCCAAAGACCTTTTGGTACAGACAGATGCCTCTGATGTAGGTATCGGGGCAGTATTGTCACAGGTACACAACGAGGAAGAACACCCTGTGGTCTACCTAAGCAGAAAGCTCAATGATCATGAGAAAAAGTATGCAGTCATTGAAAAGGAATGCTTAGCCATAAAGTGGGCCGTGGACGCGCTCAGGTACTACCTGTTAGGGCGCCAGTTTGAGCTAATAACTGACCATGCTCCCTTGAAATGGATGGCCCAAAAGAAGGAGACAAATAGGCGGGTGAACCGGTGGTTTTTGGCTCTACAGGATTATTCCTTTACAATAAAACACAGGCCAGGTGTTGAGATGGGAAATGTAGATGCCCTGTCCCGTGTTCACTCCTGTTGGGCTACAGGTGTTCCAACCCTGGGGTTGAAACAAGGGGGGAGGGTGTGTAGCAGAGCGTCCCAGAGAGAGCCTGGGAAAGTCCAGTTCGGGGTTTATACCTCTCCCAGGCTCCTCTCTTACACGTTCAGAAATCTCTGAGCCCTGATCCAGGTCAGGTGTTGGCCCCCTCCCCCAGGCCAATTTAAGCTCACCTGAGCTAACAGCCATGGCTCTGTCCTGGGAAACAGTGTGAATCTGTGAGAGCAAGGAGGCTGCTGAAAAAACTGGTGAGAAGTTTGTGTTTGAGCTAACAAGCGGTAGGCTTGTTTAGCTTAGTAGTTAGGACCTGCATATCGTGTAGTTAGAGCCGAGACACGGCTAGGTGTTTGTTTGGCTATTTTTGTTTTGTTTTCTGCACACTGTACAGCACCTGTAAATAGACTTTGTATAGCACCAATAAAACATCCCACTGTTGTTCACTGATCCTATGGACTTTGGTATCTGTGCTGGCTCATCCCAGGGAGCTTTTGTACCCGCTACCTATCCCCAGCTTACAATATATATATATATATATATATAAAACAAATAACGTGCAACATTTATTGTAAAGTGCCAGTTTACGAGGACAGCTCCAAAATTTACATGCATTACACAAAAAAAAAACAAAAAAAAAACACAATGTGTGATAATGGTTCCCTCGGGAATTTCTAAAACTAGTGTATATAAAAAAAGAGAGAGACTGTGTGACCAGGAGATGGTCAGAGACTGTGTGTCCAGGATACAGGAGATGGTCAGAGACTGCAGAGATGATTCAGGAGATGGTCAGAGACTGCAGACATGATACGGGAGATGGTCAGAGACTGTGTGTCCAGGATACAGGAGATGGTCAGAGACTGTGCGGCCATAATACAGGAGATGGTCAGAGATTGTGCGGCCATAATACAAGAGATGATCAGAGATTGTGCGGCCATAATACAGAAGATGATCAGAGACTGTGCGGCCATAATACAGGAGATGATCAGAGACTGTGCGGCCATAATACAGGAGATGATCAGAGACTGTGCGGCCATAATACAGGAGACGATCAGAGACTGTGAAGCCATAATACAGGAGACGATCAGAGACTGTGAAGCCATAATACAGGAGATGGTCAGAAACTGTGCGGTCATAATACAGGAGATGGTCAGAGACTGTGCGGTCATAATACAGGAGATGATCAGAGACTGTGCGGTCATAATACAGGAGATGGTCAGAGACTGTGCGGTCATAATACAGGAGATGGTCAAAGACTGTGGATGTAAGTAGGGAGTCCTTAGCCCTGAAAAAACTCTTAACATGTTCTGGAGCTTGCATTTTTTTTCATCACTGTGGCAAGTAAATAGTGTGGTGGAGGGCCCCCAAGTTGTACATAACTCTTCATACCTACATAGCTAATAGATGACAGAGCAGTAACTTGAAGTGCCCATCCCATATCCACACTTCAGGTCTGTCCTAACACACATGCAGTCTGCCCCCAGGACACAGTATACAGTTCCCATAGACAATGCTGTACAGTACAGAGCCACTAATGAGCAGCAATGACACAGCTCACCTGTGTCCAGTCCTAAGCACTCCATCCCTGTCTTCTCGGGTCTCCCCCTCCTCCCGGCATCTTTATGCTCCTCCAAGCAATCGCTGCACACCCACAGAGTAGTGAGGGCCAGGCACACGTGGTGGCTGAGCAGGGAGATGTCAGCAGTGCCCTCATTGGATATCAGGAACAGGGCTCTGCAGCATGATGTAAGTTAAGTTCTGATTGGCATAGTGTGTGGTGGACGGGGCTGTGTGTGTATGCAGCCAAAGGCCAGTCCCTGCAGGATGCGGATGTGTTCCTGCAGGACTCGAGTCCTGCCCACTAGCCGGGACAAGTCCCGGCAGGCTAAATTAGCCGGGACTAGGTCCTATTTGACGGGACTGTCCCGTTAAAAACTGGACAGTTGGCAAGTATGATATAGGGAAACACAATCAATGACGTCACACCTACAGCCACACCCTCCTACAGTTAGAAACACACATGAGGTGTCCACCGCACCCCTTCAGCGCCCCCTTTGTGGTTAACTCCCAAATTGTCATTTTCACAGTAAACAATGCATTTTTAACGCATTTGTGTGAAAATGATAATGGTCCCAAAAATGTGTGAAAATTGTCCGTAGTGTCTGCCATAATGTTGCAGTCACAAAATAAATCGCTTAAATGTCGCCATTAGTAGTAAAAAAAATAATAATAAAAATGCAATAAAACTATCCCCTATTTTATAAACGCTATGGGCCAGATTCAGAAAGCTCTGCCTATCTATAGGCGGGCGTAGCATATCTCAGATAAACCACGCACCGTAACTTTCAGTGGCAGGTTCCTTATTCAGAAACTATTTACGCCGAAAGTTACGGTGGCGTAGTGTATCTGTGGCGGCGGAAGGCCGCGCAATTCAAATTTGGAAGATGGGGGCGTGATTCATGCAAATGAATCATGACCCCACGTAAGTGATGTTTTTTTTGGACGGCGCATGCGCCGTCCGTGGACGTTCCCAGTGCGCATGCGCGAAATCACGTCGCTTTTTTCTCAATGTAAACGACATGAACGTGACTAACGTCGAGCCCCATTCCTGAATGATTTACGCAAACGACGTAACTGACGTTCAATTCGACGCGGTCCCGACGTCCATACTTAACATTGGCTGCGCCTGCTATAGCAGGGGTAACCTTACGCCGCTATAACGCAAACGACGTAAACTACGATGCGCCGTCGCAAGTACGCTCGTGAATCTGCGTAAGTAGCTCATTTGCATAATTTACGCAAAGCGCCACCTAGTGGCCAGCGTAAATATGCAACTTAAGATACAACGTTGTAAGCTGTCGTATCTTAGAAGAAAGCCGGCGTATCTTCTTTTCTGAATAGCAAAAAAAGATACACCGGCTATTCTTAGTATTTACGCAGCGTATCTCGGGATACACTGGCGTAAATGCTTTCTGAATCTGGCCCTATAAATTTTGCGCAAAACAATCGATAAACGCTTATTGCGATTTTTTTTACCAAAAATAGGTAGAAGAATACGTATCGGCCTAAACATTTTTTTACATCTTTTTGGGGGATATTTATTATAGCAAAAAGTAAAAAATATTGAATTTTTTTCAAAGTGGTCGCTCTATTTTTGTTTAGAACGCAAAAAATAAAAACCGCAGAGGTGATCGAATACCACCAAAAGAAATCTCTATTTGTGGGAAAAAACGGACGCCAATTTTGTTTGGGAGCCACGTCACCCGACCACGCAATTGTCAGTTAAAGCGAAGCAGTGCCGATTGGCAAAAACTGGCCAGGTCCTTTACCTGGCCAGTTTAACCTAAGTGGTTAAATGTGCCTCGGTGGGGTTTAGAAAAAAGTAAATAAGTTCTATCCCAATTTTAAAACATAGAAAAGATTTTATTTACCATCCTTGGATGGGATTCTTTAAAACAATATGTCACAGTTTGATATAAAATAACCTACCAATTAGCCTGGCTAGTTACCACCTAGCACAACTAGATTTATTAGCAGCCCTGTTTAGGACGAGGGTGCTACAATGTTCCCCTTCCAAAGGAAACTACGTTCTTGAGTTTGCAACAAAAAAAAAGTTGATGTCCTGGCAAAAAGTGGATAGGGAGGGGTAACAGGAAAACATAATACATGTGCCGTACCACATGCAAATATTTGAACATAATTTAAGTACTAAAACAAGTGGCATTTCACACTCAGGTGTACGTTTAATAAACCGTGATAAGCCGAGATCATGATGATCATGGCTGATCACGGCTTATCACAGAGCATTGCCGGTTTAATAAACTGTGATAAGGAGCAGAGAACACATTCTCCACTTCACATCACAGCACGTGGATGTTTTGTCACAAACGGCCAGTTTAATAAACCGTGATCTGAAGATTTCACAGCTCTTCCACTGAAATATCTCCCTTTCAGATTCACCAGCTCAGAGGTGGATAATCTGGGAGAGAAGCTGGTGTGATAAGAGGAAGAAGGCCTATTTCTTCCTAAAATCAGCACCAGTGGGTTAAAAATGAATATACTGTAACAAGGAAAAAAATTGCGCATACTCAGTGAACAACAAACAAGCAAAAGCTGCGATTCAAAAATATTATACAACATAAACAAATATAACGAAGAAGCTGGAATTGCGCTAAATATGAGGCTGTGACCTTATGAAGGGCACAATGCGTGGTGTAAATAATCAATGTGGGGGTGAAAAACCTATAGACCCACAGAGAAATGCCAAAACAAACAACAACAAAAAATAGGAAACTTGTGAGAAGTCCACCTGTTAATCACAAAAAAAAACTTACTCATAGTTTGAGGCTGTGATCATGTGAAGAACACAAACATAAGTGGTATATATATTCAATGTGGAGATAATATACTTCTGGAGCCACAGAGAAATGACACAAAACAGGAGAAAAAAATTTAAATTAGAAAGTCCACCTATTGGTCACAGAGAAGCCTACTCATAGTCTGTGATGAACTGGGGTAGGTCTTAGCAGGGACAAAGTCTTCAGATGAAGATGGATATACCTTCTCCCAAAATTGTAGTATATAAATCAAGAAGACAAAATCTCTAGATGATAATAATGCATCAATCTCCACGCTGTAGGTCACACTTGGGCTTTCCCGGATTTGAATGCAGAATCACAGCACCAAAAATAAAGCAGAAAACAGAAAAACTTGCATAGTGTGAAACCTTATGGACAACGTGTACATCAACACCCGTGTGGGACAGTCGTGAATGGGGAGAAGATAGTGCAAACCCACCACCACTATACACACTGACCCTTACCAGACGGTAGACCCCCTAAGGGTAGATGCAAACACCTAGGATGGGGTGAATCGTATTTCAGCAACCGTGAGACTTCAGCAGATAGCAGCATTGATATGGTGAAGACAAAGAAAAATGGATAGCCGCACTCCAAAACCTGATGGGTGGTCTTTTATTCAATAGACAGCATGTACAAAAATAGGGTCACAGCAGTGGAAACAAGGAACAGCCGACGCGTTTCGCACTGGATCAGTGCTTATTCATGTGAGCCATGAATAAGCACTGATCCAGTGCGAAACGCGTCGGCTGTTCCTTGTTTCCACTGCTGTGACCCTATTTTTGTACATGCTGTCTATTGAATAAAAGACCACCCATCAGGTTTTGGAGTGCGGCTATCCATTTTTCTTTGTCTTCATTTTGCTTAGTGCACCGCCAGCACCCTCGGTATCCTGCACCACCTGTAACCATTTAGTGATCCCACCTGGAGCGGTGACTCCTTTCTCTCTAGCATTGATATGGTACCATGAAACGACAGAAGAACTCACATAGTGTAAAACCCGATGATATTTATTAAAAAGGATAAATAAAGTTGCATTTACAAACCGATGCAAATAGGAGCTTAAAAACAAAGTGCCGGCCGGCTTGATGGAACGCGTGCGTCCTTCCGTATGGTTGCGGTGACGTGGGAACGTCTCCTCCCAACGTTTCGTCTTCACAAAGACTTGATCACGGGATAAGGACGACGCTCCACGTCACCGCAGTAATACCCACAATGGGCGGAGTCAGTCTAAAGCGGCCACAACATCGCCATTTTGGAAAAGGGATGAAGTGAGGGAAAAGTGCTGAAACTCCTGGCCGCGTTTACATGAATAATAGCAGCTAGGTAAAAAGAATCTAGACGGCAGAGTCCTTTACGGACATCCACTCACTGGCCAACTTCAAAGGCGGGGAACGGATTTATAAACCACATTAACTTTATTAGTACGGACGGACAATCAAGTCCATCCTTTCCTCACCATAGACAGGGACATTTACTTATCATGTCATGTGAGGAACTCCAAATTAAAATGGGTAAATATTATTGATTGAGAGGGGGAATACCGCTTAAAAGAAGACTGACACCAAACCATTGTGTAAAAATTATGCTTGTACCATGCAGATGTTCTGTGTAACAAAAAAAATGCATGTCAATACACAAAAATATGGATACGTACATGGGAACCTGAACAATCTCATCGTTACGATATGAAAAAAGTAACAGTGCTCACCATAGTAATTAAAATTGACCACATCTCATAGGGTACAATGGTCAAAACCAATATGTACTGGCTCATGGTCAAGGGATAACCATATAAAAACAAAGTATATAGAAAAAACAAAATTATAAACAAAAAGACTGGCAATGAACTAATGAATATAGAGCATATATATATCTAAGGTCAACGTAAGAGACATAAGACAATCTACATAATGACCTAGTCTTACATGGGAGCCCTAAGAAGTAATTTCCCATGGGTTACATCAAGAGTTGTCAATAAAACAGTTGACATCTACTTCGACGTTAAGACCATGAGGTTCAAATCATCTCAAGGTGTGTATCCATGCCATTTCGGAACGAGAAATACTCCTAACGAGGTCACTCCCTCTCCAATGGGCCTGATATTTTTCGATCCCCAAAAAGATGGTACCCCTCGGGTCTTTATTGTGGACTTTTAGAAAATGGTTGGAGACTGAGTGGTCTGGAAAACCGTTACAGATATTTGTCAAGTGCTCAATTAGGCGCACCTGCAGAGGGCGCTTAGTCCTGCCTACATACTGTAGCCCACAAGGGCATTGGAGCATCTAGATGGCACCCACAGTCGAACATGTAATAAAGGATTCAATTTGATAGGCCTTGGGTGAATATCTAGAGCTGAAACTGGTGGTCCTCTTAGGGGTATGGTTATTGACCATATTGTTGTTAAAAATGAATATTAACAACAATATACACGTGTATATATAGATACTATGTGTGTATATATATATATATATATATATATATATATATATATACACTGTATATATATATATATATATATATATATATATATGTGTGTGTGTGTATATATTGTGACGGTATGCGAGGTGAGATACTTAACCATAGATATATTTCACCGCGCATACGTTCTATTTTGAGAAGCTGAACCGGAATCCGGGCCGAGTTTTACGGCCTCTGGTGTTCCGGTCCGGATATTTGGGTCCACTGGAGTTCAATGTCAGGTGGACCTTAAAAACAACCAGGAAGAGATCAGAAGGGAGCTCTCTGGTTTTGGGACACTCAGGGAGGGAACCTGAGTGTGAGGAGCTCTCTAAAGACATTGCGAGGAAAAGGTTTGCGTTTGTTGTTTATTTTGTGGGTGGTGGGGACCAGCCCCACATTGTATAGATAGGAGACCCTGATGTTTAGTTTAGCGCCGGACGGCAAGGATTTAAGTTTATTTTAACCTGCAAACCTTTTGTGAAATAAACCTGGCAGCTGCCAGACTTAAAAAGAAAGTGCCTGTTTACAGACTGTGTTTCAGAAAAGTGATCCCCACGAGCTAATCTCCCACACGTGGTGGATTCAGCGGGCAACTTTTCTGAAGATGGAGGAAATGTTAAAAGCCCTGCTACAGGCCAATGCAGCCCAGCGGGAAACCAACCGCCAAGTCGCAGAAGCTGCTGCAGCGCAGCAGGCTGCCCTAGTACAGGCCAATGCAGCCCAGCGGGAAACCAACCACCAAATCGCAGAGGCCGCTGCAGCACAACAGGAGATGAACCGACAGTTTGCCGAAGCTCTGGTGGAACTGAAAAAGGGGTCCGCACCTCCTGTGGCAGCAGAACCAAAGATACTACGGACCTCCTACCACCTGCAAAAGATGACACCAGCGGATGATGTTGAGGCATACATGGCGACTTTCGAGAGAGTCGCTGTCCGCGAAGGATGGCCAAAAGAGCAGTGGGCGGGACTATTGGCCCCATTCCTAACTGGAGAACCCCAAAAGGCCTATTTTGACCTAGAATCAGATAAGGCACAGGACTATGAGACTCTCAAATCAGAGATACTCGCACGCTTGGGTGTCACCATGGCAGTTCGGGCCCAGCGCGTGCATCAGTGGTCCTACTCCAGCAACAAGCCACCCCGATCACAAATGTTTGACCTGGTCCACCTCACCAGGAAGTGGTTGCAGCCAGAGACCCTGACCAGCCCGCAGATTGTGGAGCGTGTGGTAATGGACCGGTACCTACGTGCGCTTCCTGCTGCCCTGAGGAGGTGGGTCGGACAGGGGGACCCCAACACTGCAGCCCAAATGGTGGACCTAGTGGAAAAGTACAGTGCTACCGACGACTTGGTAAACCCACCTACGCCCCACTTGTGTCTAGAGGTGCAAGATCTCCCAGCGGTTCGGGTAAGACTGTTCCGGGGTTCAAGAGCTTGGGGAAAGTGGATAAGACTGTTGTTACAGCAGATGAGACTGTGGGCCCTAGACCTGAAGACTGGCCACAGAAGCCAGGAAGGTCTTTGGGACCGTTAAGAGGACTGGGGGTGGGGCAAATACGGTGTTTTCGTTGCCATGCATTGGGCCATATTGCTGCAAACTGCCCTCTAAATGATGAACCTATGCAATGTGATTATGCTGATAGGAAAAGACACATTTCTCTGTTTGCACAGGTCGCATGTGTTGCGCTAGATCAGAGTCACCTGGAAAAACAGATGTGCAATATTTTAGTGGATGGCAAGCCTCTCACAGCACTACTAGACTCTGGTAGCATGGTGACCCTAGTTAGGAGTGCTTGTGTAGACCCCGAAAAACTACACCCCAGTAGTATTGGTGTAATTTGCATCCATGGGGACACTCGGGACTACCAGACAGCAGTGGTTGAGGTTGATACCCCCTGGGGCAGGGTAACACATTCAGTGGGGGTGGTACCCTCACTGCTCCATGAAGCTTTAGTAGGGAGAGACTTTCCCCATTTTTGGAAGTTATGGGAGCATAAAGGGAGGCTCGTAGATAAGTTCCCCCTGCTGGGGAAACACGGGAACTCTCACCAGACCCGTTTTTCAAAAGGGAAAGGCATGCTATTGGTGGGATCGAGGAAGCCGGAGATCCTCTTCCTTTCCCTGCCATGGTCGGGGAACCGGAGGACTTGGAGGCTAGCACCCAGCCTGAGGGTAACGAACAGGAAATCCCGCCTGACCCTGACATCGAGAGTAGCCAAAATGTGGTACCCGACTTGGAGGTCAGGAGGGAGGATTTCTGTACTGAGCAGCTGCGAGAGCCCACCCTCATGAGTGCCAGGGAAAATGTTAAGGTGTTGGATGGGGAACCGGTGGATCCTAATTGGGTGGTGTCCTTCCCCTACATGGCGATTAAAAACAATCTATTATATCGAGTGATAAAACACGGAGAGGAAGAGGTAGAACAGCTGCTGGTTCCCAAACCCTTTCGCAGGGTGGTGCTAGACCTGGCTCATGGTCATGTAATGGGGGGACATCTCGGGGTCGAAAAAACCAAGGAGAGAATCACCCAAAGATTTTTCAGGCCCGGGTTGCATGCAGAGGTCAAGGAGTATTGCGAATCGTGCCCCGAGTGCCAAATGTCAGCACCGTCGCCCCATTTTCGCAGCCCCCTTGTCCCTCTACCAATAATTAAGGTTCCCTTTGAGAGGGTTGGCATGGACCTGGTCGGGCCGGTGGTGAAATCTGCCAGAGGTCACCAGCATATTCTGGTGATCCTGGACTATGCGACTCGCTATCCTGAGACCATACCCTTGCGTAACACCTCCGCTAAGGCTATTTCTAAGGAATTGGTCCAGGTGTTTAGTCGAGTCGGGATCCCGAAAGAGATCTTGACCGATCAGGGCACCCCTTTCATGTCTAGGGTTACCAAGGAATTGTGTAGATTGTACAAAATCTCCCATCTCCGTACTTCTGTCTACCACCCCCAGACAGATGGTCTGGTCGAAAGGTTTAATAAAACATTGAAGAGTATGTTGAAAAAGGTGGTCGACAAGGATGGGAGAAACTGGGATTATTTGCTACCATATCTCATGTTTGCCATACGAGAGGTTCCACAGGCCTCCACAGGCTATTCTCCCTTTGAGCTCTTGTATGGTAGGCATCCCAGGGGCCTGCTAGATATTGCTAAAGAAACGTGGGAAGGAGAGGTCAGCCCATATAGGAGCATCATAGAACATGTCTCCTTGATGCAGGACCGAATCGCAGCCGTCCTGCCCCTAGTACGGGAACATATGGAGCGAGCCCAGGAGGCCCAAAGGAGGGTCTATAACCGGGGTGCCAAGGTCCGTACTTTCAGCCCGGGGGACAGAGTGCTGGTACTGGTTCCCACAGTAGAAAGTAAATTTTTAGCTAAGTGGCAGGGTCCCTTTGAGGTTGTCGAAAGGGTGGGGGAGGTAAACTACAAAGTCTACCAGCCAGGCAAAAGGAAACCCCACCAAATTTACCATGTAAATCTCTTAAAGCCCTGGAAGGACCGAGAGACTTTACTGGCCACGACCTCACCTCCAACAGACCGGATACCCGTGATACCTGACGTTCCCATCACGGATTCCCTGTCCGTAGCACAACAAAATGACGTTAGGGCATTTGTGCAGAAAAATAGAGACTTTTTCTCCCCCTTACCCGGACTGACCAACACGATCCAACATGACATAGTGACGGAACCAGGGGTTCGGGTAAATGTAAAACCCTATAGAATCCCAGAGGCCCGGCGAGAGGCGGTTGCGGAGGAAATAAAACAAATGTTAGAGTTGGATGTGATCGAAGAGTCCCACAGTGAGTGGTCAAGTCCCATAGTGCTGGTCCCAAAACCTGATGGCAGTATCAGGTTTTGTAATGACTTTAGAAAACTTAACAGTGTGTCCAAGTTTGACGCCTACCCGATGCCCCGGGTCGATGAACTTGTGGACAGGTTGGGACAGGCTCGCTACATAACGACCCTGGATCTAACGAAAGGTTATTGGCAAATACCGCTTACTGAATCAGCCAAGGAGAAGACTGCCTTTTCCACTCCTGAGGGCTCGTTTCAGTATAAGCGGATGCCGTTTGGTCTGCATGGAGCCCCTGCATCATTCCAGCGAATGATGGACAAAACTTTGAGACCACATCGCTCGTATGCAGCGGCGTACTTGGACGATGTGGTCATCCACAGCCCAGATTGGGATTCGCACCTGCCCCGCGTACAAGCGGTGGTAGATTCCCTTAGGGAAGCACGTCTCACGGCCAATCCAAAAAAATGTGCCATAGGCCTGGAGGAGGCCAGATACCTTGGGTACATTATTGGCCGGGGAGTGGTCAAGCCGCAGACCAATAAGATTGAGGCAATTCAAAAATGGCCCCAACCAGTCAATAAAAAACAAGTGAGGGCCTTCCTGGGCATTACGGGGTATTACAGACGTTTCATACCCAATTTTGCCACCGTTGCTGCCCCCTTGACCGATTTGACGAAGGGTAGGGGGTCGGTCATGGTCAAGTGGAACCCCGAAGCCGAGGAGGCATTTCAGAAGTTGAAACAGGCTCTTTGTATGGTACCCGTACTAGTAACCCCGGACTTTAGCCAGGAGTTTGTTGTACAGACAGACACCTCTGAGGTGGGCCTAGGGGCCGTACTCTCACAGAACAGGGATGGTGAGGAGCACCCAGTGGTATACCTGAGCCGGAAGCTGAACAAGCACGAGAAAAATTATGCCATCGTAGAAAAGGAGTGTCTCGCCATTAAGTGGGCTTTAGACTCCCTGAGGTATTACCTACTGGGGAGGTCATTTAAGCTGGTCACAGACCATGCTCCCTTGAAGTGGATGTGTGATAACAGGGAGAAAAATGCTCGGGTGACAAGGTGGTTCCTGGCTTTACAGCCTTTTAAATTTACGGTGGAGCATAGGCCAGGAAAACTCCAAAATAATACAGATGCTCTCTCCCGGGTACACTGTATGGTTGGGGCAAGTGCTCAGCCGCAGGGGCTTGAGCAGAGGGGGAGGATATGTGACGGTATGCGAGGTGAGATACTTGACCATAGATATATTTCACCGCGCATACGTTCTATTTTGAGAAGCTGAACCGGAATCCGGGCCGGGTTTTACGGCCTCTGGTGTTCCGGTCCGGATATTTGGGTCCACTGGAGTTCAATGTCAGGTGGACCTTAAAAACAACCAGGAAGAGATCAGAAGGGAGCTCTCTGGTTTTGGGACACTCAGGGAGGGAACCTGAGTGTGAGGAGCTCTCTAAAGACATTGCGAGGAAAAGGTTTGCGTTTGTTGTTTATTTTGTGGGTGGTGGGGACCAGCCCCACACTGTATAGATAGGAGACCCTGATGTTTAGTTTAGCGCCGGACGGCAAGGATTTAAGTTTACTGTTTTGTTTATTTTAACCTGTAAACCTTTTGTGAAATAAACCTGGCAGCTGCCAGACTTAAAAAGAAAGTGCCTGTTTACAGACTGTGTTTCAGAAAAGTGATCCCCACGAGCTAATCTCCCACAATATATACACACGTGTACCTTATTCATTGGCGTATTGCGCTCACTTTTTGCCCTTAAAATTATGGGTGCCCTTAAAATCATGGGTGCGCGATATACGCCGATACTCGCTTCCCGCGCTGTGTTTGAACACCGCCACCGACATATACTGAGCGCAGTACACTCGGATACAGTCGGCCAGGCTCGGCTCCCCTCGCAGTTATGCGAGAGGAGCCGAGCGTGCCCGAGTGTACTGCGCTCGGTATATGTCAGCGGCGGCGGCGGCATTCAAACACATCGCGAGAAGCAGGGATTGGCACAGAGAAAGCGTGGGAGCAGCAGGGAGGCCACCACGAAGACGGACGTCGAACTGGACAAGGCCGCCGATGGACGCTGGGCAAGACACCAAAACTGTAAGTAATAATTTAAAAAAAAATCAGGAATTTCACGTCCAGAGTAGGGGTGCGCTGTGGCAGGCGCAGCACTATGAAGTGCCTCATGCGCTGTGGCATTAGAAGAATTGTGATATCTCTGATTTTCAGTCCAACAAGACTGTCTATTACTCTGAAATTCCTCTATTGCCATTCTATGGAAGCAGTAGGTTTAAAGAGCACACCAAATGCTTAAAATAACTTCTTTATTAACTTCACTTTTCTTCATATAAGATACTGCTGCTTTGCAGCAGACAGTCCATGTACAAAACACGTGATGAATAAGTATAACAGAAAATGGTGTTTCAAATATTCAATCTTGTCAATCTTGTAACATAACATGGTGGATATATTTCTTACTTCGGTATTTACTCTCTCTCTCTCTCTCTATCTCTCTCTGTAAGTTATCAAAGCATTCTCTGATTTCTTTGAAAGGTATAACTCTGTTGTTTGCAACTTGGTTTGCAGGATTTCTTTTGCAGGGTTAGCTTAGTTAGGTTTGGTTTCTGAATTAGGTTAGGAGGTATGAAGGTATGATGAGTGGTGGAACTACAAGTGAACACACAGCTAGATCAGTATTCAGTTCTAATCACACTATTTACAACAAGAACACATATATAACTGTGTACCATACCTAATTTGCCCTGTTGCTTCCATAAAACTGCTCTGTATGTCTGCTCTGCTCTGCTGTCTGTATGTGGAAAAGAATTTGCAGACCATGTGCTGGAAACTTCCTGACAGCATAGAATGCAAAGCTGGCTGTGATTGGTCAAAACTCTGCTCAATGTGAGATTGGCTGTGATTGGGCCAAGGCTTCTGATGAGTCACAAGTCTATGCTTGCTGGCATGAATTCAACTGTGTTATTCCTTACCTCCTTCTGCCATACAAACAAATGACTCTTAAAGACATATTTTTTCTTTTGCTTCTGTGAACACAACATACAACTGTTATATGAAATCCAAGCACAAATTCACAGTGAAGTGAGTGGAGTAGTGAGACATTTTCCCTTTTGAACATCTGGCTAGTCTTTCAAGTATGTCATCTTGACACTTGGCAGCAGTGCTCAATGTTTGTAAACCTTTACTTCTGGATCACCCATAGACAATTCTGTGTAACCTTCACTGGGTATGATCTCCTTTTCCCAAAGGAACTCTGGACCGGTGAACCAATTAGAATTTTTCAATTCTGATACATTCAGACCTCTTGAAGCATGATCTGCCGGGTTATGCTTTGTATCAATGTGATGCCAATGTTCCGGATTTGTCATTTCCCGAATTTTCTGAACTCTGTTGGCAACAAAGACATGGAATCTTCGAGCTTCGTTGTTTATGTATCCTAGAACAACTTGTGAGTCTGTCCAAAAATATTCTTCATCTATTTTTAACTCTTCTCTTAGAAACTTGCTTACTGATGCTGAAACAACAGCTGCTGTCAGTTCAAGTCTTGGTATTGTCTGAATACTGGCAGGTGCAACTCTGGTCTTTCCCATAACCAGGGCACAATGTATTTTTCCTTCTCCTATCACTCTGATGTAAGAGCACTGACCATAGCCATAACTACTGGCGTCTGAAAAGTGATGAAGTTCTATTTTCTTGTACTCTCTGAAATCATGAGGTACAAAACATCTGGGTATCCGAACTTCTTTCAAATTTTGCAAGTCTCTTATCCAAGTCTCCCACCTTGGCCTCAAATCTTCAGGTATGGGTTCATCCCATCCCAACTTCCGTCTGCATAATTCTTGTAGTAGTTCTCTTGCTTTGAGGATTACTGGGGCCAAGAATCCCAGTGGATCATATATAGAAGCCACTGCAGAGAGAATGGTACATCTGGTTGCAACTTTCTCTTCAAAGGATACTTCAAAGCAGAACTCGTCGTTCTCTACATTCCATCCCAAGCCAAGTACATTCTGAACTGGAAGATGATCATAATCTACATTCTTCATTGTTGATGCACGTTCAGAGTCACTGATGGATTCCAGTACCTCTCTGTTGTTTGAGATGAATTTGTGAAGGTGCAGGTTTCCTCTTGCGCATAATTCTTGGCTTTCCTTTACTAATTTGATTGAAGATTCTGTGGATTCTAGACTTACAAGACCATCATCTACGTAGAAGTTTTTCTTAAGAAAATTTGCTGCTGATGGACAATCCTTTTCATTTTCATTAGCCAAGTACTTCATACCATAATTGGCGCAACCTGGAGACGATGTTGCTCTAAACAAATGTACTTTCATTCTGTATTCTGCTGGCTCTGTATCTGTATCTCCGTCCTCCCACCCAGTAGTGTATTTAGGTTTTGTGCTGTCCTAGGCCTGACTAAACTCGTGCACCCCCTAATTTAAATATGACCCTCCCCTTTGTGTCAAGGCCACACCCCTTGCTGTTTAAGACCCACTCTGAAATTTTGGAGTGGGGACACTAGTTCTGAGGGGCTGGGGGGGCAATGAATTCCCTTTGCATAGATTTTCTCTCACTTCCTGTTTGGCTATGGGGCATGAAGTGAAGGGAAATCTCTGCAATGGGACAGGGATTGTAAAAACTAAACTGACAGGCGCTCTGATCCTCCCTTACTTATATTCAAAATGGGGGGGGGTGTTGCCTATAGTTCTACTTTAAGCACACATTTCTGATAATTTTATGGAGAGGACTAAGAAGATATAACCATGCCAATGGTGCAGTAGAAAACAGCACAGTGAGGAAGGTTTGTGGTCCAGGATGATAGGACAGTCAAAATTAGAAGCAGCGCTCTACCCTACCCCCCCCCCACAGTTGCGGAATGCCGTCTGTCTGCATACCGGAAGGAGTGCGGCTGCTTTATGGGACGCTAGACTAATTTGCCTCTCAGCCCAGTTTGCCCCATAAGACTGGCGCTACATTAACAGTGTATCGCAAGCTGGCGGGCACTCTTTCTGTGCTGCCCCCTTGCAAAGTGCTGCCCTAGGCCTGGGCCTTGTTGGCCTAGGCCAGGATACAGCCTTGCTCCCACCATAGGAACCTCAGTAAGTCTCTATCTTCGTTCTTCACATGGAACTGGTGGAACATTTTTTCAACGTCACACATGACCGATATGGGATACTTTCTGAATCTACAGACTACTCCAGGCAGAGTGTTTGTAAGATCTGGTCCTTTTAGTAGATGATCGTTTAATGCAATACCATCATACTTTGCTGAGCAATCAAATACTACTCTAATTGTATCTGGTTTCTTTGGGTGGTAAACACCTTGATATGGGATGTACCACACTTCTCCTTCTTTAGGTTGGTTATTCACCTTCTCTGCATGTCCTTCTTCAAGGATGCCTTCCATAAATTTTAAATAATCCTGCTTGAATTTGGGATCTCTTCCCATCTTTTTCTTCAAGCCTTTCAATCTTGCTAGGGCAAGATTTCTGTTATTTGGCAGGCGAGGTCGTTCTCTGAAGGGTAAGGGCATTTCAAAATAACCTTGTAGATTCTGCTGAATACTTTCTTCTAGAGTGTGTACGAACTTTATGTCTTCTTAAGATACACTCTTTTCTTCAGAACTTATGTCTGCAAAGTCAGATTCAAGGATCTTGATTACCTTTGCTGAACTTACAGTTGGTAGCTCTTGGACAGATATTCGATGACACAATCCTGTCACCTGTTTTGAGTTTGCAATTTGCTGTTTTCCTCCAACAACACCCCATCCTAGATCAGTTCGAACAGCGTATGGTTCACCCTCTCCTCCTGTGATTACCTCTCGTGGTACCAAAGCTTCGGGACCATCGTAGCCTATCAACAGTCCGACACCAAATTGCTTCAGCGGGGACATTTCATGAGATATGATAGATAGGTGCTCCCATTTATTGGCTGTTTCACAGGTAGGTATACGATCTCGATCTAGAGGTATGTCGTCTTTCGTAAAAGATGGAGATAGATTTAATGTGAGGTTTGAATGAAGTCCTCTAACTCTCAGTCCTTTAACCTTTTGACTGTTCACTAATGTGTCTCTCCCCGTCATTGTGGTGAGCTTGAGCTTCACTGGTTATGTAGCCACTTGTTGTAATTTCTTGCAGATTTCTTGATCAATGAAGGTGACGTCGCTTTGGGCATCCAGTAGTGCATAGGCGTATACCTTCTTGTTCCTCCTTTTAGGATTTGAAATGCATACAGGTACAACCATTGGTGTGCCGTTGCTTTCTTCTTCCCTTATTCTGCAAGAGAATACTGATACTTTCTTTTCTTCCTCAGCATCTTTAGGTTTTGAGGATTCATCCTACTTTGGACGTTCTTCATGTAGTGGCGTAGGATGGTGTCCTTTGCAGACGCTGCATGTAGCTTTTTTCTTACACTCCTTTGTAACATGGCCTTTTCTTAAACATCCAAAACACAGTTGGTTATCAAGTACATATTTGTTCTTTTCATTTGAGGACTTCTCTTTCAATTGTTGGCACTTGTGTATGGAGTGGTTCTCTCCACAGAACATACACTTAAAGGTAGTCTGAGGATTTGTCGGTTCTGTCTCTTTACTGAACCCAGTAGTGACTTTAAGCTTGCTTTCACCAGGTATCTAGACCTTTACCTGCTGTGTTGATTGCAAAGCTAGTTGCTCTTGCACGTCTTGTATCTCTCACAGGCCTTTCTTCTAAGGATTTTAAGGCATAAGATGCTGTTACTGGATTACATGCTATTTGTGCTTCCCTATTAACGAACTCAGAGAACTTTATAAATGCTTTTTTAGATCTAACCGTTCAGTCACATAGCGATTCTATCTAGAAGCCACTTCTTCAGGTAGATTGGCTAGCATCCTGTGATTTTCTAGATAGTCGTTCAGTACTTCTAGTCCTCCTACATGTGGGATGGCATTACTGCATGCTTGCAGGAAATCACCATACTCTTGGAGTTTGAAGTGTTCCTTGGGACCTATTTTAGGCCAATTATTCAATTTCTCTCTAAAGGCTTGTTGAACTAAGAAAGGATGACAATATCTTGCATTTAACTTTTCACAGGCTTGCTTATAGGCTTCTTCATCTGTTCTATAGAAATTGCCTTCAAGGGCTTTCCTTGCTTCTCCACCAACATATCTCTGAAGGCAGAATAACTTGTCAACTGGTCTGGAACAATGATGCTCAATGATCATTTCAAAACTTGCCTTCCACTCTATGAACTTCAGTATGTCTCCTGAAAATACAGTAGGTTCTGGAATGGGAAGTCTTGCTGGGACTGTTCTCTGCCATCCTGCTGGGATAATAGTCGCAACATTCTCCTGATCATTGCATTGACATCTAGGAGTAGAATTATCCTTTTTTATTTTTTCACTTAGTCCTAAATTAATTTAGTCTCTCTTTTTGTCTTTCTGAGCAGGGATGGAATGGCAATGACTTTTTCCTTTACTACATACTGGAGATTCCTCTCATTTTCCTGAATGTATGAAGGTATATAGGAGTCTGCTTCATCACTTAGTACAGATTTGGACCTATGACTACTATTCATGTCCTCTTTGTGTACTCTTAGTCTGGCTTCTATAATCTTAGCTTCCATTTGATGGCGCTGTGCCTCCATTTGAGCTTCCATTTGATGGCGCTGTGCCTCCATTTGATGGCGCTGTGCCTCCCTTTCAGGTATTCGTAGACGCTGCGCTTTAATGGCAGGTTCCATCTCGATTTCTGCTTTCTTGACAGCAAGTTGTTCAACAAGTTCCTTTCTTTTGGTTAGAGTACTTGAGGACTCTGATGTGTGACTGGCGCTTCTGCTAGTGAAGGAAGTCCCACTTGAGATTGTGGTTCCTCCTAAGGACCTAGCATAGTCTCTCGCGAAGAGCTTGTTCATTCTCTTTCTTGCCTTAACTTCATCATAGTTGGCTTCAGATGATAATTCTCTCATGAGCTTTACTAAATCTTTAGTGACTGCAGTACATGTGTCCATGTTCCTCACAATATCCTGAGAAGGTGTTGTGGATGCCCGCAGGTTGACATACACTGCCATAAGCTCTGATTCAGATTCTTCTATCGTCTCTACCAGATCACTCAAGTTTTCTTTTATACTATCTTGCTTTAGCTTTCTACAAACATCTTTAATGTATAATTTACATTTATCATACATTCTGGTGAACCCTTTTCCTTTTAATGCTGCTTCTTGCTCCAAATTTTCCTGGATTTTTGGGGTCGGTTTTCTGATGCGTTCTGAGCGTCTTAGCTCATTTGTTTGGGGCAAGGCTAATGCTGCATCAGACTCTTCTAGCTCAGACAGGTTCACTTGCTCTTCACCCTCTAACCTATCTATCTTTGTATATTTGTGGCATGGTAATACTAGGCTTAGACATTTTACATTAAATGCTATAACAATATGCAGGCAATAAATTACTTTCACTTTAAATGCAATAGCAATAGATGCAGGCAATGAATGACTTTCACTTTAAATGCAATAGCAAAAGATGCAGGCAATAAATGACTTTCACTTTAAATACTTTAGAGTCCGTATACTACAAACTGTCCTTTCGTTTTACTTTACAGTCTTTTATTCCTGAACACGAAAATGTCTCTTTATGCCAAAGCCTATGTGCAATGATAAGTAATAAAAGGAAAGCTCTGACCTTATTTCTGAAGAGCAGGATACTGTGATCTGTAGGTTGCTGGAACAAATGTCAGTCTTAGAGGAGACTTGTCTTTTCTTGATGCGAAGCTTGCGCTGACTTGCGATGCTTTGCGATGCGCTGCGATGAGCTGCGATTTGTTTGCGATGCTCTGAGATGAATTGCGATGCTTTGCAATGGGCTGCGATGCTCTGTGATGACTTTGGGCCTGGTGGTGGGAAACTAGCTGGCTGCAGTACGTGGCCTCTTCGTGGATGGCGGTGCAGGCACTCTAGGTCTAGACTTTGGCTTCCCACCATGCGTCTTTTTCTCTCTCTAGGGGTCGCAGGAGGGTTGGTGCTTTTCCGTGACTATCTTGCCTTTGCCGTTCTATCACGTTAAGAGTGGGCTGCAATTTGAGTAAACACGCTTCTATGGCCTGTATGGTAGCTCCGCTGAGGTGTCTTTACTTGATCACTCAGGGATCGGTTGCTGCGCGGCGGTATATGCTGGCGCTCCGCTGCTCAAATGCGCTCTTTACTGTGCAAGTTGAGGAGCGCTATCGCTTTTCCCTCAAAGGGAATAATTAGTTCCACTGTGGCAGGCGCAGCACTGTGGCATTAGAAGAATTTTTCAGTCCAACAAGACTGTCTATTACTCTGAAATTCCTCTATTGCCGTTCTATGGAAGCAGTAGGTTTAAAGAACACACCAAAAGCTTAAAATAACTTCTTTATTAACTTCACTTTTCTTCATATAAAATACTGCTGCTTTGCAGCAGACAGTCCATGTACAAAACACGTGATGAATAAGTATAACAGAAAATGGTGGTTCAAATATTCAATCTTGTCATTTAACATAACATGGTGGATATATTTCTTTCTTCAGTATTTACTCTCTCTCTCTCTCTCTCTCTCTCTCTCTCTCTCTCTCTCTCTCTCTCTCTCTCTCTCTCTCTCTCTCTCTCTCTGTAAGTTATCAAAGCATTCTCTGATTTCTCTGAAAGGTATAACTCTGTTGTTTGCAACTTGGTTTGCAGGGTTCCTTTTGCAGGGTTAGCTTAGTTGGTTTGGTTTCTGAATTAGGTTAGGAGGTATGAAGGTATGATGAGTGGTGGAACTACAAGTGAACACACAGCTAGATCAGTATTCAGTTCTAATCACACTATTTACAATAAGAACACATATAACTGTGTACCATACCTAATTTGCCCTGTTGCTTCCATAAAACTGCTCTGTATGTCTGCTCTGCTGTCTGCATGTGGAAAAGAATTTTCAGACCATGTCCTGGAAACTTCCTGACAGCATAGAATGCAAAGCTGGCTGTGATTGGTCAAAACTCTGCTCAATGCGAGATTGGCTGTGATTGGGCCAAGGCTTCTGATGAGTCACAAGTCTATGCTTGCTGGCATGAATTCAACTGTGTTATTCCTTACCTCCTGCTGCCATACAAACAAATGACTCTTAAAGACATATTTTTTCTTTTGCTTCTGTGAACACAACATACAACTGTTATATGAAATCCAAGCACAAAATCACAGTGAATAACACTGCTTTTGTCTCTCACATATAAACATGTGCTCTACATTAGGTTCTTAGCAGGTTTAGCTGTATATACATGTAGGTTATATTAGCTACATAGGACAGGTTCTAGCTGGCCAGCTACATGTGCGCTATACGCGGGTGCATAGGCTGATAAATACAGTATATATGTATGTATACACACATATATACAGTATTTTTATATATATATATATATATATATATATATATATATATATATATATATATATATATATATATATATTTATACACACACACATATATACAGTATTTATATATATATGTAGTTTTATATATATATATGTTTATCACATGTCTGAAAACATTAATTACATGTTCTTTTAAACTTCAGTTTCACTTTTTGAACTCGGCTTCACCATATTCTCACAATATCTTACGAGTTAGCAGTCAGTCCACCCACTTTTACACAGATCTCGGCTGTTTTCAGAGAAAAAACTTCACCTCTGTTCACCATCTGAGAACTGAAGTTCTCAGTTTATTAAACCGGCTGCAGAGGAGATAATTTTCCTCCTGAAAACTGCCGTGAACTGCTGGGAACTGAACGAAGAAAAAACTTCACAGTTTTAAACGGACACCAAAGATAGATAAATATAAGACATTATGTACAAATAACGTGTGGCGTACCACATGCAAATAAGAGGGGATTGCAATGAAGAATAACCTTACGTCCTAACTATCTAATATTCACACAATAAGAGATAAAAGATTAGCATTATTATATAAGTTGAAGACATTGGGGTTTATTTACTAGAGGCAAATCCACTTTGCATTACAAGTGCACTTGGAAGTGCAGTCGCTGTAGATCTGAGGGGGACATGCAAGGAAAATAAACTGCATTTTTGCTTGCACATGATTGGATGTTAAAATATCAGAGCTTCCCCTCATTTCAGATCTTCCCCTCAGATCTAAAGCGACTGCACTTCCAAGTGCACTTGTAGTGCAAAGTGGATTTGCCTTTAGTAAATAAACCCCATTGTTTCTCCTTAGCCAAGGAAGACGTGAGAAGGGTGTAGGAACACCTGAAAGAGAAGAAAACAGGCAATATAGAAAATACAACCTACTACTCTAACATTACCAGGGCAGTATGTACATGAGTGAACTTTTGGTTACTCTCAGCCGAGAGCAACAAAAATTGTGCAAAATAAACACAGTAATATATCTTACTTTACATATATACTTATATCATCTACTACACCTAGACATGTGAAAATGGGCCTCACTCCCTTCGAGAATGACACCTGTTTTTCATAGCAATTCTAACAATTCTAAAAATGAAACTTTACTTAGCAACCTATATTGAACCATGTGGAAGTACTGTAGAATTTATGACTCACTCAGAATTAGCACGCTCATGCCATCTAGTGGTCAGTAAAAGAAGAGAACAGTTCATGTATAACATATCAGTCCATGAAATCTAAGATGAAGGTAAGGACTTGCCCTTTTGCCACAGCACAGCCTACCTTACTAACTAAATATCCCAATATCCCCGAGTTCAATAGGCATTTTCCTTCTGGTCCAGCAACACGGTTAATAACTTTCCAGCAAATTCTATTCTTAAAGGGGAGGTTCCCCTAAAAAGAAACTTTTAACATTGCCTGTCTCTTCTTAATAACATGTAGAATCGGCTGGTAGTTTAAAAAAAAAATGTCCGTACATACCATTTTCGGCATGTAGTCTCACCGTTGCTTCCGGGTCTGGCGGCCGGGGATGGGCTTGCCTACTTGATTGACAGGCATCCGATCAAGAGATGCCGAAAGAAGCCGAACGTTGGTGAGCATGCGCTGTATAGAGCCGCACCAACGTTCGGCCCTTATTCGGCATCTCGTGACGCGCTGTATGCGTCGATCGGATGCCTGTCCCCAAACATCATACCCGGAAGTGGCGGTGAGACTACATGCCGAAAATGGTATGTACGGACGTTTTTTTTTTAAACTACCAGCCGATTCTACATGTTATTAAGAAGAGACAGGCAATGTTAAAAGTTTCTTTTTAGGGGAACCACCCCTTTAACTTCTGGAATGATATGCATGACTCCTTAAAGACCCAGATATTAGATTTTTTTGAAGATTTGATCCAAGTTTTATACCAAAGATGGCAATACCCATACTGAGTATGCAGTTTATCCTTTCAATTTTCTTTTATTGTTTTCAAACATATAAAGTAACATACAAGGGGAAGGCCATTTCTCTGGCCTTGAGGTCGTAGCATCATTACATTATAAAGAAAAAGTGAAATTTACCAAAATACCCAAATAGTTCATAATAACATCATTATTAGGACAAAGAAAGAATATATATGTTCTTAACACAACATGTCACTACTATCTTCTAACATACTAATCCTGCCTCCAGTCCTCTAGTGACCCTTTTAGATCAATGGGTGGCATTCCTTTACTCCCTCAAGCCAATGACCCCCTCTCCTCCAGGGAATCCGAGGTCCCCTAGGGGATGGGGTAATTGGACCATTCCCTGCTATGTCACTCACAGCATTGCCATACCTTACAAGTCCCACTCAACAAAACGCAACAAAACAAAAAAAAAAAAGAAAGAAAAAAGAAAAATCATTGAAAAGAACCCCCCCTCCTCCCCCCTCTTCGATCAGTCCTTTCTCCCTCCTCGCCGTCCGGACTGTCCGGAGTATGAAGTTTATCACCCAGAAGGATACTCTGTATTCAGAGTGATTGGATCCTTCTTCCCCAGCTCAAGAAGCAGAGCTTCCTGTTTTAGCAAGCCTGTGAGCTATATATAGTATATATTTATAGAGTTAGTAAAGATTTAAAGAGCTTTTGGTTCCATTTGAAAAGCCAAAAGTTTGTTTTTACCTCGGCAGGTAAACCAATCAAGCATGCTATGTCTATTGAATGCTTGTTTTCAGCCTTTAAGCTTCTTGCTGAGGTAGCCATATTAACATTAAAACTCACACATGGAAACAGACCAGGCAACTAAGGATGCTGCATTGCAGCCCCAGACACTTGATGGGTCTGTGCAATTCACAGATTCCACCCTAGTTTTGGCCCAGTATAGCTGGGATTAATAATTCAACTTTAAGGACCCCAGAATGAGAAGAACAAGTGGTCCACAGAGGACAACTTTTAATGAAACAGGACTTTGGAAAAATTTGATCTTTTATGTCTGCCAGACACTCTTTTTCCCCTACAGCTGGACAAATGGACTGTGTCATCAGTTACAAGCAGTTATGGTTGCCTTAGTAAATGAGCATAGGATAGAGACATGGTTCACCAGAGTTGTTTTTATAATATACCACTTCTCGTTTTACCTGTAACCAAAGGTGTTACCAAAAGCTGAACATCCCTTCCAGAGATTACAAAACGATTTATCCAGATGCCCAAGCCAGGATCTTACGAGTATGCATTTTGTCTGTATGGACATGTTTTCTGGATGCCCAGTGGCAAATGATGCAAAGGCCACAGTAAAAAAGTGTTATCAGAAGTAGTTTGTATGTACAGAGGGTCAAAATCGACAGAGTAATAGAGGAAATAATTTTTATAGGAGAGTTTTTACTAGAAGTTTTGAGGTTCTATTTTTACACCCCCTACTGTCTACAATGTAATGGAACAAGTAGAGTAAGAAACTAAAAGCTATTGCCTGAATGTTTTCTTATATTTTATCAAACCCATTCTGGGATGTTGGACTCTCTCCCTGTGAGATTTTGTTTTGGAGTGTGTTACTCACTTGCTTATATTTTTTAACTCAGCAGCTGATCTAAAACTAAAGCCAGGTGACTTACATAGTTAGTCAGGTTGAAAAAAGACATCCAGTTCAACCATAAAATATATATATATATATCATACAATCCCATTTACCCGATACTATACCCACAGTTGATCCAGAGGAAGGCGAAAAACCCCAGAAGAGTATGATCCAGTTTGCTACAGTAGAGGCAAAATTCCTTCCTGATCCCCCAAGAGGCAATTGTATTTTCCCCAGGATCAACTTTACCTACAAATCTTAGTACTCAGTTATATTATGTACATTTAGGAAAGTATCCAGGCCTTTCTTTGTCAGGGTCCCAGCCCTCACAGCGCTCAATCTGTGCACGGGCACGTTAGAATCGCGTCACGGCGCGTGCCCGCGCATCTGTGCACGAGCGCGCGGAGGTGCGCGCCTCCTCCCGGGACCAATCGCAGGCCTGACAGCCCTACTTAAACCAGCCCTTGTCTTTGCACAGGTTGCTGGTTTATCGTCAGCTCTGAGTAAAGTTTTGACACTTTGATTTGTGCCCTTTGACCCGGATTTGCTTCCCGACTCACCTCTCGCCTGGAAACCTGCCCTCGGCTTGTTTTGTGGACTTTGCTGCCTTCCTTAATCCTCTGACCTCAGACCATGACCTGGATTTGCCTCTGTCTCCTGCCCTTGAACTTTGGCTTGCACCTCTGGACTTGTCTTAAGCCCTGACCTGAACCCGGACTTCAACCTGTTCCCCCGAACCTGCTACTCTCAGTCTGTTAGCTTCTGAGCTGTGTACTGGGACTATTCCACTCTCACCTGCCTTGGTGACCATCCAGCTCCTGCATCCCTTCTCAGCCACTGATCTTCAGCAACCTGCACCCCACCTACTACTCCGCTGGTACCGGTACCTCCTTGTGACTCTGCCTCCTGTCTCAAACTCCAGGGGGCAGGTGTGCTTGGTCGTAAAGGTGAGCCGGCCTCAGCATCTCGGCCTTGGTAAGTACTCGTGCTTCTGACATTCTTAAAGCAATATACTAAGCTGGCCAGAACCACCTCTGGAGGGAGTCTGTTCCACATTTTTACAGCTCTTATTGTGAAGAAACCTTTCAGTATTTGGAGATGACATTTATTTTCCTCTAGATGTAAAGAGTGCCCCCTTGTCCTCAGTGTTGACTGTAAAGTTAATAACTCAACACCAAGTTCACTATATGGACCTCATATATATGTACATATCCCCCCTTATTCTCCTCTTCTCAAGAGTGAATAAATTCAGTTCCTCTAATCTTTCCTCATAGCTGAGCTCCTCCATGCCTCTTATCAGTTTGGTTGCCCTTCTCTGCACTTTCTCCAGTTCTCTGATATCCTTTTTGAGAACTGCGGCCCAAAACAGAACTGCATATTCCAGATGAGGTCTTACTAATGATTTGTACAGGGGCAAAATTATCTCTCTCTCTCTCTCTCTCTCTGGAGTCCATACCTCTCTTAATACAAGAAAGGACTTTGCTCGCTTTGGAAACCGCAGCTTGGCATTGCATGCCATTATTGAGCTTATGATCAACTAAAACCCCAGATCCTTCTCCACTCCATCCATTCTCCATCCTTCTCCACTATGGATTCCCCCAGTTGTACTCCCCCTAGTATGAATGATGCATGCATATTCTTAGTCCCCAAGTACAAAAATTTACATTCATCAACATTAAACCTCATTTGCCACTTAGTCGCCCAATTAGACAGAGCATTGAGGCCGCGAACGGCCCTCGGCGGCCAGAGGGCCGTATGTCACGTCTCCCCAGGGGTGTACACCACCAACACAGCGCCAGATAGAGAGAGATCGTCCCGTGATCAAGTCTTCTCAGACGAAACGTAGGGAGGAGACGTTCTGACGTCACCGCGTGTTTTTCCATCTCTCTACCCGGAATACGGGCTGTGTATTCAAGCCGGCCGGCTGATGTGTTTTTTCGCCTTGATTTCTGCAACTTGATGTAAGTGCAAGACTTTTGTTTTATTCAAATAAATAAGGATTTTATGCTATGTGAGGCTTCTTGTCCTTTTATGTCTGTGGAAAATTCGGAGACACCTCATACCTAAATCTGACAACCAGGCTGTCCGCATTGGATCTCTCCCTGATAGCTAAGGAGCAGCATTAACTATATTATGCCTATAATATATGTCTGTCTGGTAAGAGGCTTTATATGACTTCGGTGGAGGTTCTTTCTATACCACACTTTTCCAACCGTGTGATTTTGGCACCTGTGGGAATATCTATTGATGAACTCACCCATATGTTGATGGACATTTACGTTGGAGATATTTATCTATATTTTGGAAATGTTTTATCTGTGCACATGCTGAATTAGCAAAACTACTTAGATAACATTTATCTGTATACATGTTGTAATAGCCGGTGGAGTTATTTACATGTAATTTTCAGCGCGATCTCATTTTTTTGGGGTATCATAGCCAGCTCTGACACTTCTCCCCTCCCCTTGCTGCCCCCACGGCCAGTTAGAGGAGAGGAGCTGCTTCTACTCCTCCCCCTCCTCTCTTCTTCTCCTCT
Organism: Rana kukunoris; assembly: GCA_029574335.1. Classification (NCBI taxonomy): domain Eukaryota; kingdom Metazoa; phylum Chordata; class Amphibia; order Anura; family Ranidae; genus Rana; species Rana kukunoris. Next base: position 69,227,465 of record CM056060.1, read on the forward strand.
TGTGTCTGCCCCGCCCACTCTCCCGACGGACGCTGTTCTGCTGCCTAAGGGATGTGGGTGGGAAGATTCAAGCCCAGCAATCAGAAAGGAAAGATGGAGTCTGATATCCATCCATCCAGTCAGTCAGTCCCTCCTGCCTCTGAGTGAGTACTGAGAGTACTATACACTGATGTATGGGGTGCCCTTCATTCCCTTCTCTCTCGCTCTCTCTTCACCCTACTTTCTTTCTCTCTCTCTCTCTTTTTTCTCTTTTTTTTTTTCGTTTGCACCCCCCCACCAGCTGCCACTGTAGATAGATAGATAATAATATATCTAGCTATCTATCTACAGTGGCGGCTGGTGCTCAAAATATTTGGTGGGCGCAAATGAAAAAAACAAATAAACAATTGCAGCCTCACTGTGCCCATCAAACGCAGCCACTGGGCCCATCAATTGTCACCACTGTGCAATGCCATCAAACGCAGCCACTGTGCCATCAAACACAGCCACTGTGCCATCAAACGCAGCCACTGTGCCATCAATTGTCACCACTGTGCCATGCCATCAAACACAGCCACTGTGCCATCAATTGTCACCTCTGTGCCATGCCATCAAACACAGCCACTGTGCCATCAATTGTCACCACTGTGCCATGCCATCAAACACAGCCACTGTGCCATGCCATCAAACACAACCACTGTGCCATCAATTTTCACCTCTGTGCCATGCCATCAAACACAGCCACTGTGCCATCAATTGTCACCACTGTGCCATGCCATCAAACGCAGCCACTGTGCCATCAATTGTCACCACTGTGCCATGCCATCAAACACAGCCACTGTGCCATCAAGTGTCACCACTGTGCCATGCCATCAAACGCAGCCACTGTGCCCTTCAATTGTCGCCACTGTGCCAATTGATGCCCCTGTGCCCTTTAATTGTTGCCACTGTGCCCATTGTCGCCACTGTGCTCATCGTCGCCACTGTGCCCATCATCGCCACTGTGCCCATTGTCGTGGCTGAGCCAGAGGGGGCGGCGCTCCGGCGCCCTCTATAGACACACCGCCACTGTCTATCTATATCTTTCTATCTATCTATCTATCTATCTATCTATCTATCTATCTATCTATCTATCTATCTTTATCTTTATCTATCTTCCTTCCTTCTCTTCTTTCTTTCTATCTTTATCTATCTTTCTTTCTTTATCTATCTTCCTTCCCTTCTTTATCTATCTATCTATCTATCTATCTATCTATCTTTCCTTCTTTCTTTATCTATATTTTTTTCTTTATCTATCTTCCTTCCTTCCCTTCTTGCTTTATATCTTTATCTATCTTTCTTGTTTATCTATCTATCTATGTTTCTTGTTTATCTATCTTTCTTGTTTATCTATCTATCTATCTATCTATCTATCTATCTATCCATCTATCTATCTTCCCTTCTTTCTTTATCTATATTTCTTTCTTTATCTATCTTCCTTCCTTCCCTTCTTACTTTCTATCTTTATCTATCTTTCTTGTTTATCTATCTATCTATCTATCTATCTATCTATCTATCTATCTATCTATCTATCTATCTTCCCTTATTGATTTCTATCTATCTATCAATCTATCTTCCTTCCTTCCCTTCTTTCTTTTTATCTTTATCTATCTTTCTCCCCCCCCTCCCGGGCTGCTCAGTCTAAAATGCCCATGCCCCTCTCTTCTGCGTGTATGACATCGGGCATCTCTGGCTGTGTGTGAGAGCTGGATCTGTGTTCGGCTGTGCTGCCTGTGCTAGACCTGCTTGTGTGATAGTAGATGGAGATGGAACACTGATTGAATCAGTGTTTTGTCTATCACACAAGCCCGTCTAGGGGGGACCTTGCTAGAGCACACTGCCCTGCCGAACACAGACCTACAGCTCCTGTTTGTTCCATGACACACGTCGGGAGAGGAAATACCTGCTGTGTGTGATCGAGGTAATGCCATGGTGAGTGCCATGCACAGTGTGGCTGCATTAATAGACAAAAGTGGGGATGCATTAATAGACAAAAGTGGGACTGCATTAATAGACAAAAGTGGGGCTGCATTTATATACAACAGTGGGTAGGGATTCATAGACAAAAGTGGAACTGGATTCATAGACAAAAGTGGGACTGGATTTATATACAAAGGTAGGACTGCATTCATATACAAACGTGGGGCTGCATTAATAAACAAAAGTGGGACTGCATTAATATACAAAAGTGTGACTGAATTTTTATACAAAGGTGTGGCTGCGTTCATATGCACAGTGAGGCTGCAATGATGGGCACTGATGAGGCTGCATTGATCTCTTGTACCATGTCTTCAGTCTCTAAACATCCCTTGTACCATGCCTGCAGTCTCTGACCATCCCTTGTACCATGCCTGCAGTCTCTGACCATCCCTTGTACCATGCCTGCAGTCTCTGACCATCCCTTGTACCATGCCTGCAGTCTCTGACCATCCCTTGTACCATGCCTGCAGTCTCTGACCATCCCTTGTACCACGTCTGCAGTCTCTGACCATGTACCACGTCTACAGTCTCTGACCATCCGTTGTACCACATCTGCAGTCTCTGACCATCTCTTGTACCATGTCTGCAGTCTCTGACCATCTCTTGTACCATGTCTGCAGTCTCTGACCATCTCTTGTACCATGTCTGCAGTCTCTGACCATCTCTTGCACCATGTCTGCATTCCCTGACCATCTATTGTACCATGTCTGCATTCTCTGACCATCTCTTGTACTATATCTGCAGTCTCCGACCATCTCTTGTACCATGTCTGCATTCTCTGACCTTCTCTTGTACTATGTCTGCAGTCTCTGACCATCTCTTGTACCATGTCTGCAGTCCCTGACAATCGTCTAGAAACTATGGGATAGATTTATGGCATTTATATTTAATATTAATAATATTAATATAATTAATTAATTAATTATATTTAATATTTTTTTCTAGTAATGGCGGCAATCATTGATTTTTTAGCGGTACTGCAACATTGCAGCGGACACATCAGACACCTAATTGAGTTCTGTAAGCAACACCTTATTTTCTGGCAGTGCCCCTCCCGAGACTAGACTCTAGATCCGCCCTTGTCTCAGACCCAATATCATTTATAAAGATATTAAAAATTAAGGGACCCAGCACCGAACCTTGGGGTACACTACTGATAACCTTAGACCAGGGATCTCCAAACTACGGCCCTCTAGCTGCTGTGGAACTACACTTCCCATGAGGCATTGTAAAACTCTGACATTCGTAGACATGACTAGGCACGATGGGAATTGTAGTTCCTGAACACCTGGAGGGCCATAGTTTGGAGACTCCTGCCTTAAACCATTCAGAGTTAGAATCGTTAACCACGACTGTATCAAACGTTTTTGCAAAATCCAAGTATACCACATCCACAGCCACGCCTCTGTCCAAGGTTTTACTTACCTCTTCATAAAAAGAAATCAGGTTTGTCTGACAACTTCTGTCTTTCATGAATCCATGCTGTCTGTTGCTTCAAATATTTTTTTCCAGCAAGAACTCATCCATGTGGTCTTTTATTAATCTTTCCAGTAACTTCCCAGCTATAGAAGTTAAACTAACAGGTCTATAGTTACTTGGTAAAGACTTTGTTCCCTTTTTAAATATAGGCACCACATTGGCCCTGCGCCAATTCAGTGGTACTATTCCCATCATTAATGAGTCCCTAAATATTAGATACAGTGGCTTTGAAATTACAGAGCTCAATTCTTTTAGGATCCATGGGTGGATGCCATCTGATCCAGGTGCTTTATCCACCTTTATTCTGGCTAAATATTTTCTGGACCATATCACTTTTGAGCCATTGTGGATTTGGGGCTGTGTCACTCCCACCCCCATTATGGACATGAGCTCCCCATTCTCCATTGTATACACAGAGCTGAAGAAAGCATTTAATAAATTTGCCTTCTCTATGTCCTCAGTCACCCACTCTAGATTATTTTGTAAAGGGCCTACATGCCCAGACTTCATCTTTTTTACTATTAACCACTTCCATACAGGGCACTTATACACCCTCCCGCCCAGACCAATTTTTAGCTTTCAGTGCTGTTGCACTTTGAATGACAATTGCGCGGTCATGCTACACTGTACCCAAACTACATTTTTATTATTTTGTTCCCACAAATAGAGCTTTCTTTTGGTAGTATTTGATCACCTCTGGGATTTTTATTTTCTGCAAAAAAAATTACCGAAAATTTAGAGAAAAAAAAAGGTATTTTTTTTGTTTATGTTATACAACATTGTAAATAAGTATGTTTTCTCCTTTACTGATGGGCACTGATGTTACTGCACTGACGGGCACTGATAAGGTGGCACTGATGTGGTGGCATTGATGGGCTCTAATATGCGGCACTGATGGGCGGCACGTATGGGCATGGATAGGCGGCACGGATGGGCATGGATAGGCGGCACAGATGGGCATGGATAGGTGGCACAGATGGGCACGGATAGGCGGCATGGATGGGCACGGATAGGCAGCATGAATGGGCACGGATAGGCAGCATGGATGAGCACTGATAGGCAGCATGGATGGGCACTAATAGGCGGCATGGATGGGCACTGATAGGTGGCATTGATGGGCATAGATGGGCACTTATGTGGCACTAATGTGAGTTTTTTACTAATAGATGCCTATCAGTGCCAAACAATGCCTGCCAATCAGTGATGCCCATTGTGGGCACTGATTGGCATTCATTGTGGGCACTGATTGGCATCCTTTATTTGTGTTTGTTATCCCTGGTGGTCTAGGAGGGCATCCCTGGTGGCATCTGTGGTGGGCATCCCTGGTGGACCAGTGGCATCCCTGGTGGTCCAGTGGGGGGGGGCTGCGTTGATAATCGATCAGCGCAAACCCCCCCTGTCAGAGGAGCAGCCGATCGGCTCTCCTGTACTCGCGTCTGACAGACCGAGTGAGAAAAAGCCGATTACCGGCTTTTCCTGTTTACATCGTGATCAGCCGTGATTGGACACGGCTGATCACGTGGTAAAGAGTCTCAGACTGACACCCTGCAACAACCATCACCGCGATGCGCGCCCCCAGGGGCGTGCAGCGGCTCAATAAACCACTTTGCCGAAGTCAATCTGTCATTGGCGGGCGGCAAGTGGTTAATATATTTGAATTTTTTTTTTGTGGTTTGTCCCATTATCTTTTGCAATCTTTCGTTTTGAGTTTTTGCATCCTTAATGTCCTTTTTACATTCCCTGTTATATTCTTAGTAACATTTAAATGACACTAGTGTTCCTTCATTTTTTCTATTTTTTAAAAGCTCTTTTCTTATTGTCTATATGTTTTTTAACTTTGACCGTGAGCCACATGGGTTTTATTTTTAGCCTTTTAAACGTATTGCCCATGGGAATATACTTTGCAGTGAGTTCACATACAGACTTTTTGAAGAATTCACATTTCTTCTCTGTGCCCATTGATGCCAATATTCTTTCCTAGTCTAATGCTGCGTACACCCGATCATTTTTCAGCATGAAAAAAAACATTGTTATTCAGCATGTCTAAAAAACAATGTTTTTCCAACTTCATCATTAAAAACTACGTTGCCCACACACCATTTTTAAAAAAAAATTATGAACAAAGCGCAGTGACGTACAACACGTACAATGGCAGTTCTATTCGCCTTTGGGCTACTTTAGCTGATTCCTTGTTAGTGCATAAAACAGAAGAAGGTGCGCCACTAAATATTCAAGCAAGAAATTGCAAAAAACAGTTCAAGTGAAATAACAAAAAAATTACAAAAAATATTGTTATATATAAGTGTGTATAATGAAATCAAGTGTCCTTCAATATATCCAAAAAGATATGTGCAATAAATAGATGAGTCCTGTCAGGAAAACATCAATATGCTGGTTCACATGAGATCTCACTCCTCTGTGATAGATGAATGCATATACCACTACAGGCAAATGGCAAACAGCTGATGAACTGGATGGCCGCTTACCAGAAAAGTTGGACCTCCGGGGGGATCAAACAGGCACTGAGATTGGGATGTCTATCGCTGGATCCTGGTGGCTGCTCCGATTTTTCCTTTTTGGGATGCTCAGGAACACATGGATGAAAAGTTCCACCAAGTACTCCGGGATACGACAGTCTCTCCAGCTCAGATAGGAACGAGTGGATTCAAAGGTAGAAAGAGGACTTCATAGTGCAGTGGTTTCGTTTAAAAATTGGTACTTTATTCCAATCAAACTGACATTAAAAAAATACTTTTTAAAAACACACACCGCACTATATCAGATAACCAAAAGGTAGGAGGACAAGTGCAAGTAGTTCCAGCTTCGGTACAGACCGATCAGCTGGGAGCGTGGTGACGTCAGCGATACTAGGCTTCACCACAGGGTGGAGTCTAGTAGGGTGGAGCCTAGTATCGCTACCCAAAGAGTAGGGATGAGCCGAACATACCCTCGTTCGGTTCGCACCAGAACGTTCGAATGGACCACGGGTTCGCGCAAACATTTAGAACCCCATTGAAGTCTATGGAACTTGAACGTTCGAATTCAAAAACGATAATTTTAAAGACCAATATTCAATTTATTGTTGGAAAACGTCTTTCAGAACCCGGGTCTTGCCCCAGGGAACATGTATCAATGAAAAAAAAACGTTTTAAAAATGTCCAAGCAGCCATTTTAATGATGCTTAAAGTGAAAAAAAAATATCAAAAATTCCTTTAAATATCGTACCTGCTGGGTGTCTATAGTAGTGGCACGTGTTTAGAAATGTCCCTGCACAACATGAGATTACTCTCAGAAAAAAGTAATTTAATACTGCTTGCGGCTTCGATGTAATGTTTGGTCCTGCAATATGGATACACATCATTGAAAAAAATAGCATGAGTTTCTCCGCCACCACTCCACCCAGGTCATTACAAGACCCAGTGCTGATCCTGACCTCCCTGGGGCCCTAAGCAAAATGACATGGCACAATAAAAATGAGAAGCAGGGGGCTCTGACGACAGTGACATGTCACATTAAAGAAAGTTTAGAAGCGGGGTGAGGGTGCGAAAATGACTTCTCACCAGACGGGGCCTCTAGTAATTTTGGGGGCCCTTTGCAGCTTTGCGTGGCCCTAAGCGGCATGCATAGTGCGCCTATAGGGAGGATCGGCCCTGACAAGACCCTTTGTCCCTATATACTTTGAACAGCAGTATACAAGCGGTGCAAACAAGACAAGGACTGTAGGTTTATTACGTAGAATCTGAACCATGTCATACTTTGCTGCTGCATATTGCACAATTTCCTAAAGAGACCCTCAACAAACTACATGACACTTGTGCCGGTGATGAGGCCATTGATGTTCCAGTGGTGGCCCGTGAGCCTGTGGCCATACAGGCTTGGCCCCCCAAATCGCACGTGCTGTGTGGCAACAATATGTCAATTATTTTAGGGGTGGTGGGAGGCCATTACAATGACAGATCTTGGCTCAATAAATTATTTTTTTGGGAAAGAAAAATTGTAGAAAAAAGGGGGGTTGCCATCCAGGGCCCCCTTTGATCAAATTCTGTGAAGAACTCCTGTTCTCTGAAGGCCTCCATTATTTCTGCAAGTCAAAATTTAGCAAAAAAAACTAATGTCAGTCAAGCCTTAGCTTTCTTCCCATATCTAACCCACAAACTCATCCACTGATCATAAAGTCCAAAAATCAAGTTTCGTATCGTCATATTGCACGATCGTTTTTCCGATGTTTTCTATCGACTGTGAACAACTTTCTCATTCACGCAATATCCCTTTATAAACTGCGCATGTCAGAAGCTCCGCACGTTTCCACGCCCATGACGATCGTTCTAGTGATTGCCACGCCCCTTTTTAGTCAGTCAATGCAAGACGGTGAAAAATCTGAAGACATGATGGAGGAGAGACAGCAAGCTGCAACCAGGCAGGAGAGAGGCCAGGCACACACCAGGGAGGAACAGGAGGTACAAAGCCACCAACATGAGCTTTGACGAGATGGTTGAGATGGTGGCTATTCTAAAAAAGGAGGACTATGATGGCAAAAAAGGGCCTTACAAGAACCCCAATAAACTCAAGGCCCAGATCATGGATAAGGTACGGAGGACTATCCATGCAAAATTCGGGGTGCAGAGGTCCAGGGAGGAGTTGCGCAAGAGATGGTCTGATTTGAAAATCTGAGAGCCGGAGCAGCTGGAGAGAATTCGAAGAGTCCTCAGAAGTCGTAAGTAATTTTCATGTGTAGTCTGAATATTTGTTTTTATTATTTTGCGGCATTTGCTTTTTATTGCAGGTTGTGTATATATACAGTTCAAGAATAGATGTCTCAAGGTTCATGTTTGTGGGCATAATAATTGGTTGGTCATTCTATTTAAGATCTTTTTATGTGAGACCAATTTTTTATTTAATGTAGATGTATTATTAACTAGATTTAAATAATCCAACTTAAGTCTTAAGTTGGATTATTTAAATCTAGTTAATAACACATCTACATTAAATAAAAAATTGGTCTCACATAAAAAGATCCTAAATATAATGACCAACCAATACATTAAAAGGAGAGTATGCTCAGCACAGCAGTTACACATATGCACTCAGTAGCACAATGGTTGGCATGGCCGATCCGCACTATAGGCTCACTATGCAAGTCGCTTAGGGCCCCGCAAAGCTGTGAAGGGCCCCCCAAATAACTAGAGGCCCCGTCTGGTAAGAAGTCATTTTCGCCCCCTCACCCTGCTTCTTAACTCGCTGGCTGCATGGGAGAAGAGGCAAGAAGTCAGCACCCCTTGCTTCTCAATTTAATGTAAGATGTAATTTCCGACAGCAGAACACCCCCTCCCCCCACTTCTCAACTTTCTTTAATGTGACATGTCACTGTCGTCAGCGCCTCCCGCTTCTCATTTTTAATGTGCCATGTCATTTTGCTTCAGGCCCCAGGGAGGTCAGGATCGGCACTGAGTGTTGGTCACAAGAACAAGCTAGTTAGCATGTCACACAGAGGTGATCCAGTGTATACTTGTTTTTTCCCATGTAGGAAACTTGGCCAAAGATAGAGAAATTCAGTAGCTTTGGTAATGGATAAAATCCTGTGTTAAGCTTAGGATTGTAAAAACAGAAAATTGTACTACACTTTTTAAAAAGAATGATTGATATTCCTCTTTCAGGCCTCTAATCTTTTTGATTCATCTATCCCTCTTTTTACAATCTCATAGGCCGCAATCAAGCTGCAGCAGTGGAGCCGACCAACCCCACACAGTGCCAAGCCCCACCCTCGCAGGATGTGCAGGAAGTGCAAAATGCCACCACATCAGGTCAGTGTCATACAGCACAGCTTTAGGTAATACATGTAGGCCTGCATAATTTTAATACATGTTTTTTTTCCAAATTTCAGGTGTACGAGCTGTTGGGGCACCTACAGTGCCCAGGTGCTAATGTCCTGCAGGGAACAAATAGAGGACACAAACCTCGCCCTCGAGAAGATCATAAAGAACAACAGAATGGTGGACCAAAACCTGAAGAATCTTATTGATGTTCTGGGGAGGGTTTAAAAAAAAAAATAGATGTAGACAAGTATTTAAAAGCAGAAATATAGTTCTTAAAAATAAATAAATAAACAATTTCTATTAACATATTTTTTTAAAAAAAGTGAAAATGACACATTTTAAGTGTGATACAATAAATATTTTTGGATACTCAACAATGTCTGGCTTCTTATATCAATGCTGCCTAAAAGAACAAATCTAGATTTGTGGTGTTTACATTGAAAATGATGAGTATTTAGTACAGGAAAATAAACATGACACTATGATATCGTAGGACAAAGCTAGAATGAACTCAAATTAGAAAAGATTGAAACAAAGAAAATTACTAAAACAGGGGCAGAAGGCCGTCTCCCTTGTTTGCCCTGAGCAGGGGCACGAGACAGGGCTGTCCTCTCTCTCCACTCTTATATGCTCTCGCTGCAGAACCTCTTGCAATATCCATACGTACTAACCCAGAGATAGAGGGATGCCGATCGGGCTTACTGGTAGAGAAAATCTGTATGTATGCGGCACTTCAGACGATTGAACAGTTTGGAACTTTTTCTGGACTCAAGATTAATTGGGGGAAGTCGCAAATCCTTCCGATAGACTGCTTCCCACTGTCTGAATCCCAGTCAAATATGCCACTCCAGAGAGTAGGCATAATTAAATATTTGGGAGTGCGTATCTCTAGACACCCAGCTGATTACACCGCACTTAATATAGAACCGCTTTTTGACCTCGTCAAGACTAAAATTAGAATATGGTCTCACCTACCACTGGGGGTCTGGGGTCGCATAAATCTTGTGAAGATGGTTCTCCTCCCTAAACTGCTCTACACCCTTTGGCATACCAAAATCTACATTCCCCTAAAATATTTTAAATCCTTGGAAGCCCTCCTGAAGCCTTTTATATGGGGAACAGGCAGACACAAACTTGCGTGGCAAGCACTGAAGAACCCGACAGACATACATAGCTGCGCAAATATCACAGCTGTTTCATATATAGACAAAACCGACAGTCAGAGATTTCTGACCTTGTTGTGCCCACGTGAGGCTCGGCTCACTGGAGATGCGCTTTACGCGGTGTCGGTGGGTTCTGGAGACACCCTATTGGGGAGGGAAACGAAGTCCCTCCTGGGACATTATAGGCGAATATGGGACCTTGCATCCACCAAATTAGGAATACCCAGGTACAACGATTACACGCCACTTTGGCACAATAGAGCCCTACAGGAGCTCTCCAATGTTGAAGGTTCTGAACTTTGGGCTGCATAGGAAGTCTATTATTTGCACCATCTACTATCTGGTGAAAACTTAAAAACCTACCAAACACTTAGAGAAGAATTCACACTTCATGACAATATGCTGTTTAGGTTTTATTAGATAATACACGCAGCCCAGGTACAGTTCTCATGCAATTACCCACAACCTACTCCACACCCAATCATGGCTATAGTTAAAATCAGGGATCCCAACAAACTCATATCCGCGTTCTACAATATGCTATCCACCCCTCAAGCCACCAAGATAGCATTTGCTATAAAATCTCGCTGAGAAAGGGAGGTGGGGATACTGGAGGATGAGGAATGGGAGGCGGCAAGATAAGCTCTGCAACCTTACTCTTGTAACGTGGATCAAGGAGAGTTGCCAGCCAGTAATGATTCCTCTCCTTGATACCAGGAACACGAGGATCCTTACGCAGGCTTTGCAGGATCAGGGAGGCCATGCAGCGTAGGTTTGCTGAGGCATTCGGGGCACAGTCCTCTGGGTCACTGAGGACGACAGGATCCGCAGCCACCTCATCCCAGCCACGTAAAAGTCCACGGGTTCCTTGGGACTGTAAGTGATCCCTTGAGGACTGCTGAGTGCTAAGCTCCACCTCCATGCTGCTGATACAATCCTCCTCCTCCTCCTCCACCTCGTCCTCTTCCTGTGTGGTAGGCGGACATGCAGGACCACTGTCTGGATAAAGGGGGCCTTGAGAGGTAAGGAAGTCCTCCTCTTCCTCCCTCTGTTCTGCCTCAAGGGCCCTGTCCATTATTCCACGTAGAGTATGCTCCAACAGGTGAATAAGAGGGACAGTCTCACTGATGCATTCACTGTCACTGCTCACCATCCTCGTGGCCACCTCAAATGGTGACAGGACAGTGCATGCATCCCTGATCAAGGCCCACTGGCGTGGGGAAAAAAACAAGCTCCCCTGACCCAGTTCTGCTTCCATATTCGCACAGGTACTCATTGATGGCTCTCTGCTGTGTGTGCAGCCACTGCAGCATGGCCAATGTAGAGTTCCATCTGGTGGGCATGTCACAGATTAGGCGGTTCTTGGGCAGGTTGTATTCCCTTTGGAGGTCTGTCAGCCGAGCAGTGGCATTGTATGACCTTCGGAAATGCACACGGACTTTCCTGGCCTGCTTCAGGACATCCTGTAAGCCCCGGGTACCTGCCCAAGAACCGCTGCACCACCAAATTGAGAACATGAGTAAAACAGGGCACATGGGTCAGTTTTCCCTGTCGCAGGGCAGAGAGGAGGTTGGTGCCATTGTCGCTAATCACCATTCCTAGCTTAAGCTGGAGTGGCGTCAACCACCTCTGAGCCTGCCTGTGAGGGCTTACCTTGAGTGGAGTCCATTCTGCAGATTGTAAGCTCACCCTTGCAGGTACACACAGCCCACAGTAATAAGGTAGACACTACCTGGGCTGTGAGTCCATGCATGGGGGCTAGTCTTGTAGCTGAGCAGACGTGGTACACTGATGACAGCAGAGGTCAGGTACATACCGACAGAAAGTTCAGGGTTCGCAAACAGGAACCAAAGACAAGTCCGGGGCACAAGCCGTGGGTCAAGGGCTGGAGACGGCAGAGGAAGTCCGAAGGTACAGGCCGGGGTCAAAGGACAGGAGACAGCAGCAATCCAAGGTACATAAGCCAAAGGTCAGAAGCCGGGGTCAGTCTTGTAGCTAGAGATAACCACAGGAACCGTTGACACAGACAGGATGATCAGAGCACAATGAACTGACACCTTCCTCATAGTGAGGCAGGGCTTTATATCCTGGTTGATTAGGAAACCTGCCTCAGCTGGACCAGGATAGACAAGTGCAGATAGTAGGGAGATCAGGCAATCAGCACATAGTTCAGCAGCAGGCTCCGACGGACAGCAAGCAGAATCTAAACTGAGAAGTGGCTCAGAGGGAAAGGACCCAGAGTAGCAACGGGGAGGTCCTGGGTTCAATTCCACCCAGAGCCACCTGAAGCGTGACCACGCCTCGCTGTCTGCTTGGCACGGTAGGGACCGTGACACTGCCCCTTTGGAGCTGACAGAACCTCAGCCCCAGTGTGGCTCTTGTCTCCCAAGCACACCAGCTCTAGGACCGCATGGCATCTCTTGGCCTGCAGTCCTTCGTAGCCCCTCGTACGGAGCACGACTGGTTTAGAGGATACATCAGCACAGGAAGAGGCCACAGAGGTAGAAGAAGAGGAGGGGGTGGAGGAGAGAGGTGTGTCACAACCAGTAGTAGTGTTTTGGAGGTGTGGTGGCGAAACAACCTCCAACACCACTGTACCTTGCCCTGCATTCTTCCCAGCTGCCAGCAGAGTCACCCAATGCACCGTGAAAGAGAGGTAACGTCCCTGTCCATGCCTGCTGGACCATGAGTCAGCGGTGATATGCACCTTACCACTGACAGCTCTGTCCAGCGAGGCATGGACATTGCCTTCCACATGCCGGTAGAGAGCGGGAATTGCCTTCCGTGAGAAAAGTGGCGTTTGGGTACTTGCCACTAAGGTACCGCACATTCCACAAACTCACGGAAGGGGGCAGAATCTACCAACTGGAAAGGTAGCAGTTGAAGTGCTAGTTATTTCGCTAAGCTAGCATTTAACCGCTGGGCATGTGAATGGCTGGGAGAGTACTTCTTTCGGCGCTGCAGCAGCTGGGGCAGGGAAATTTGTCTGCTATCATCAGTAGATTTCCCCCACGTACTACTAGGTTGTGACACACATATTTCTACACCTTCAGTCCTATCAGTGCAGGCTTTAGAGAGGACTGAGGGTCTAGTGGGGTTGGAGCTCCCAGCTGATGAGGGGCAAGGGGGGGTCTGCTTTGTTCTTTGGTGTGGGTCTTTCAGGTATGCTTGCCAATGAACTGCATGGCAGGTCGACACATGTCTGGTCAAGCATGTGGTGCCCAAGCGGGTGATGTTTTGGCCATGCGAGATACGCTTGAGACATATGTTGCAAATAGCAATGGTGCGATCTGATGCACATGTCTCAAAAAAGACCCACACCAAAGAACTTTTGCAGTACCGTTGAGACACAGCAGCGCCCTGCACAGGCGTAGCTCTGCGATGTAATGCAGTTGGTGTGCTGCCCTTAAGCTGGCCCCTGGAGGGCACCCTGCCTCTTTGGAGATGTGCCTGTGTCTCTTCCTCCTCCTCCTCCTCCTCTTCCTCCTCCTCTCTCCTATCAGGCACCCACTTAGAGTCAGTGACCTCATCATCCCCTCCCTCCTCATCACTGTCGAAAACCTGGCAGTATGCTGCAGCTGGGGGAACATGACTGCCAGGGTAAATCCGATTGCCTCTCGGGGGATCAGGAAGGAATTTTTTCCCCTCCGGTAGCAAACTGGATCATGCTCTGCTGTTTTTTTTTTTGCCTTCCTCTGGATCAACTGTGGGTATGGGGTTGGGTGTATGGGATGTACTGTGTTTTATTTTGTTTGTTTATTTATTTATTTTTTTATGGTTGAACTGGATGGACTTGTGTCTTTTTTCAACCTGACTAACTATGTAACTATGTAACTATGTAAGATTGCTGTCCCTCTCGGGCACCCGCTCTCTCTGGGCTCACATCAATGCCTTCCTCTGTGTTCCGTCATTGGAGCTTTCAAAACGCTGTGCATCATTATGTAGCATGTACCCAACACTGTGTTGAAACAGTTCGGGCGACTCCTCAGGAGGACATGGTGGGACTAGGGAAGGATTGTGTGATGCCATTGTGCAGAGGGAAGAGGACGCCTTGGCAGCTGCTTTGCCAGATAATCTAAGCTCAGCCTGGGTGAGAGAGGATGAGGGGGATGAGGACGGCTTGGTCATCCACTCTACTATTTTCTCTGCATGTTGGGGCTCAACACGGCCAGCTCCCGAAAAGAAGGACGAGCGTGTCAGACGGCCACATCCTGAAGAGGATGCACCGTGTCCACCACCAGCGTTGCCTCTAGATGCAGAGCCTGCTTGCCCTCATAACTCTCTGCCTCTTTGTTGTCCTTCCAGACATTTTAATAGCCTGCACGGGACAAAATCTGAAATAAACAGCACACGTGCAGTAAGATCGACTGTGTTTATTGGCAAAAACACAACAAACATGCAGTAAGATCGTCTGCGTTTATGGGCAAAAACACAGCAAACATGTAGTAAGATCGACTGCGTTTATGGGCAAAAACACAGCAAACGTGCACTAACAGCCAAAAACACAGCAAACGTGCAGTAAGATCGACTGCGTTTATGGGCAAAAACACAGCAAACGTGCACTAACAGTGACTGCGTTTATGGCCAAAAACACAGCAAACGTGCAGTAAGAGTGACTGCGTTTATGGCCAAAAACACAGCAAACAGGCAGTAAGATCGACTGTGTTTATGGGCAAAAAACACAGCAAACGTGCAGTAAGATCGACTGCATTTATGGGCAAAAACACAGCAAACGTGCACTAACAGCAACTGCTTTTATGGGCAAAAACACAGCAAACGTGCAGTAAGATGGACTGTTTATGGGCAAAAACACAGCAAACGTGCAGTAAGATCGACTGCATTTATGGGCAAAAACACAGCAAACGTGCAGTAAGAGCGACTGCGTTTATCGGCAAAAACACAGCAAACATGCAGTAAGATCGACTGCGTTTATCGGCAAAAACACAGCAAACGTGCACGAACAGTGACTGCGTTTATGGCCAAAAACACAGCAAACATGCAGTAAAAGTGACTGTGTTTATGGCCAAAAACACAGCAAACGTGCAGTAAGATCGACTGTGCTTATGGGCAAAAACACAGCAAATGTGCAGTAAGATCGACTGCATTTATGGGCAAAAACACAGCAAACGTGCACTAACAGCAACTGCTTTTATGGGCAAAAACACAGTAAACGTGCAGTAAGATCGACTGTGTTTATGAGCAAAAACACAGCAAACGTGCAGTAAGATCGACTGCGTTTATGGGCAAAAACACAGCAAACGTGCACTAACAGCGACTGCGTTTATGGGCAAAAACACAGCAAACGTGCAGTAAGAGCGACTGCGTTTATGGGCTAAAAAACAGCACACGTGCAGTAAGAGCGACTGCGTTTATGTGCAATTAAATAGCCCACGTGCATTAACAGCGACTGCGTTTATGTGCAAATAAATAGCACACGTCCACTAACACTAAGTACTATGTTTAGGTGTAAATAAACACTATGGGCTAGATTCAGGATGGAGAGCCTATATTTATTTTGGCCTAATGTATCTCATTTACGTTAGGCCGCCGCAACTTTTTGAGGCAAGTGCTTTATTCATAAAGCACTTGCCTGTAAAGTTGAGGCAGCGTAGCGTAAATCACCCGGCCGAATTCAAATTCGGCGGTGTATCATTTAAATGAAGCGCGTCCCCGCGCCGAACGAACTGCGCATGCGCCGACCGTTATTGGTTCCCAGTGTGCATGCTCCAAATCACGTCGCTACTTGTCAATGAAAGCGACGTCAGCGTAAATGAAGGCCAGCTCAATTGTGAATGGACGTACGCAAAAACGTAAATTACGTCAGCTCCGACGGCCATACTTAACATTGGCTGCGCCAGCTATAGCAGGGATAACTTTAGGCAGTGCGTAAGTCTTACGTAAACGACGTTTGGGAATCGCGTATAGGCTCATTTACATATTTTAGACGGAACGCCACCTAGCGTCCAGCCTAAAATATGAAAATAAGATTCAACGGCGTAAGAGACTTATGCCTGTTGGATCTTATGGAAATCTATGCCTAACTGATTCAATAAATCAGGCGCATAGATAAGAGGGCCAGACGCTGAAATAAGACGGCTTATCTGGAAATAAGCCGGCTTATTTCTTTCCTGAATCTGGCCCCATGCAGGCAATACAACACATTAGAGCACTGCATGTAGCACAATCTACTGCCTAACAATAGGAATAGCTGATCTAGTTAAGCTATACAGGGCCAGATTCTCAAAGAAGTTACACCGGGGTATATGGAGATGCGCGGCGTAAGTGTAAATTTGCACCGGAGTATCTATGCACCGTACCCACAGAACTAGATACGCACCAAAATAGGCTACTCCCGACCGGTGTAACTTGCCTACGCCTGCACATCTTAGGTGCATATTTATGCCGGACGCATCTGGCAAACCCATTGATTTCCTATGCAAATATGCAAATGAGGGAGAAACGCCGATTCCCGAACATAGGCCCGTTCGGCGCAGGCTACGCGCAATGTCCCCCTAAGCTGTTTGGCCGGCCTAAAGTTACCCCTCATAAAAGCAGGGGTAACTTTGCACCAGACTTGCTCAAGTCAGCTGGAGAGCAGCTTCAGCAGCACCGTTACAGGACAACACATGGCAGCCGTGGTCCTAGCACTACTAATGGGTCCCCCGCCACCAGGGCCGCCATCAGGGGGGTACAGGCAGTACACCTGTAAGGGGCCCATATGGGAACCCCCTTAAAAATAAATAATAAAAAAACTTTTTTATATTTTTATTTTTTTAGGGGTACGGAGGCCACCAGGGCCCCAGATGGGAACCCCCCCTTTTTTATATAAAAATAAATTATTATGGAAAATCCAGGACCTCTGGGCCCTAATAATAATAATAATAATAATGATAATAATAATTATGGGCCAGATTCTCAGAGGCGTTACGACGGAGTATCTCAGATACCCCGTCGTATCGCCTTTTTTTTTGGCTCGTATCTATGCGTGTGATGCTGAGCATCACTTTTGCATAGATACGCTTCTACATCCGACAAGCGTAATACAATTACACTTTCGGATCGTAGATGTAATGACAACTCCGGCCACTAGGTGGCCTTTACGTTGTTTTTTCATTTGCATATGCAAATGAAGTAGTACGCCGATTCTCTATCGCTTTTACGCCGCCCCGTCGTCGCCTACGTCGTTTTCGTCCGCGTAAGGTTACCCCAGCTTCTATGTGGAGTAACCTTACGAGGTCCCGTCGGATGCCGTCGTGTCCCGTCGGATGCCATGTTAAGTATGGCCTCGGGACCGCGTCGTGTTGTGCGTCGTTTACGTCGTTTGCGTACGTCGATTCTCAATGGGGCTGGCGTACGCTGCGATTACGTCGTTTACATTGAGAAAATGTGACGTCCTTTGGAGCATGCGCACTGGGCTTTTCCCCCGGCCGGCGCATGCGCAGTTCGTTCGACGCGGGGGCGCGCTTAATTTAAATACAAGCCGCCCCATTTGAATTGCGCGGGTTTACGCTGCGCGATTTACGCGACGTAAGCGAAACCTCGGGAGCAAGTGCATAGAGAATCAAGCACTTGCTCCAGCAAGCAGCGGCGGCGTAGTGTAACTGGCTTACGCTACGCCGCCGGAATTCTATGAGAATCTGGCCCTATATATATATATTTTTGTCCGAAAGGCACTGGCCGTGAACTTGTTCTGCATACAGACAGCAGAACTTTTTCAGCCAACATTCACGAAACTATGTTGTTTTTCTGCTCTTTTGTCCGATGGAGCGTACAGACGGTTTGATTATACGACAAAACACGTCCATCGGAATATTCGATCGTGTGTGCGATCCTTTAGCCTGT
Organism: Rana kukunoris; assembly: GCA_029574335.1. Lineage (NCBI taxonomy): Eukaryota > Metazoa > Chordata > Amphibia > Anura > Ranidae > Rana > Rana kukunoris. The sequence goes on from CM056060.1 coordinate 69,245,760, forward strand.
AGGGTTCAATATTGGGTTGGCTCACATATGAATTACACAGGTTCTGTGGCTGATTATGGTGGTAATTAAACTCACTTGGTGCCTAATCTGCATTAGCCTGAGCCTTAGAACCTGTGTAATTCATATGTGTTCTGTTTTAAAGGGATGAGGTGGCAACCCTAGCTGCAATCAGGGCCGGTGCAAGGATTTCTGCCTACACAAGCGAAGCTCCAATAGTTCAGGACTGAAGCTGTAAACCATTGGAAAAACTGCTGTCATTTAGCTAAGGCTATAAAAACTTGTAAACTCTGATTGTTAGCTTAAACTTTAAACATGACTATGGGATTCTCCTAGGAAAATCATGTTTTAGAATAAATGCCCCTTCCTGGATCCTCCCACTGCCCTATCTTCAGCAGCAGATAAGCACACAAAGGAGAAAGCAGCAGCCCAACTACCTCTCTGCTAGAAGAGCTTAGAAGAATTTGGTGGAACAGCTTCTTGGATTCAACTGTAAGTGTATATATTTATTTTAAAACCTGCATGCCTGCTTGTCTGTATGAGGGAAGACGTATACATGTTTCTAGAAGAAACTGTCTAGCCTAGGTTTGTAAGTGTGGTGCAGGAATGTATGAATGTTTGTTTATGTATAGTGCAGATTGCTTATATGCTCTGAGTACTAAAATGTAGGCTCTGTGTTGTGTGTGTACAGTACATGTCTGTGCATGTGCTGGGATATATAGCTTATTTGTTTGTAAAGCCATGTACGTACAACTTACAAGACTGTGTATGTTGATATTAAAAATGTATTTATATGCCAGTTAGTATAACATATTTTATATTTTAGGGAAAGAGGCCTCCTAAACAATGGCAAAAAGACTGCTAACAACAAACACGACAAAGTCTACTGTTTATGAGCACTTTGCATTATCAAGTGATGGAAAACATTACATGTGCCAATGTATTAGAAAAGATGATGATGGTGAAAAACAATGTGATGCAAAAATTAGCAGTTTCAGTGGGCCTGATAAAAATGCACCTACAAGAGCATCAAATTTGAAAAGACACTTACAGCGTTTTCATCCCAAAGTGTTAGAAGCCGTGAATGAGAAAGATAGCAATGAAAACATTGCATCTACTTCTGTGACAAAAAACGTTCAGAAATCTACTGGAGAAGTTGAACAATCACAAATAAGAAAATTCTTTACATCTGACAAAGTTACCATAAGGATGACACCAGAAAAATTCAAACACCACATTATTGAAATGGTAGTAAAGAATAGTTTACCACTATCCTCCTTTTCACAAACAGCCTTTTTAGGCCTCAATGGAGAAATGGCCAAAAAACTTGGGCCCAGATTCACAGAGCGATTACGCCTGCGCAACAGGAGATGCGCGTGCGTAAGTCTAAATGTGCGCGTGCGTTTCGTTGCGCGGCATCCCCAGAACGAGATACGCAAAAAAAATTTTGTCCCGCGTAATTTCGTTAGACTGGCGCATCCGTCCGCGCAAAAGTGCGATAGGCACACCATTGATTTGCTAGTCAAATATGCTAATGAGGGACTTACGGGGATCCACAAAACAACGTTGGCGCAGCGCAGGCGACGCAGTGTGCGCAACAGCAAAATGTCCTGTCTAAAATTAGAGCTGATAAAAGCTGGTCTAAAAAAAGAAAAAAAGTCTACTTGTTAGATAAAGCAACACTGTTAGTGAGCAGCTCAGCAGTCACACGTGTTGCTCAACAATCTGTATGCCAACATGCCAGGGGCATCGTCGCGCATAGCTATACTACTGACTTTAGATGAACAAAGAAGGAGGAGGGCACGGAGGATGGCACGGAGGATGGCACGGGAGAGGATATACCGTACCCGCATAGACCTGTTTGGCATGAGTGATTCTTCTGAGGTGTATCGCATCTTCAGATTCACCCCTCATGCCATCCTGGAATTAACCACAACCCTGCAGGATGACATCACCAGCCCAACACACCGCTCACATGCAGTGCAGCCACTGGTCAAGGTCTTGGCAACACTCCATTTCCTTGCCAGTGGCTCTTTTCAGCGTACAAGTGGAGTGGTGGCTGGGATGTCACAGTCCTCCATGAGCAGATGTGTGCACCAGGTTGTCCCTGCAATACTCAGACGCATGGCTAACCAAATCATCAAACCCACCACTGAGGACCTGCGGCTGAAGGCAATGACAGATTTCTACAGAATTGCCAGATTCCCACGCACTGTGGGGGCCATTGATTGCACACATGTGGCACTCCAGCCCCCCCAGGAGACAGAGCACATGTACCGCAATCGGAAGCATTGGCATTCCATCAATGTACAGGTGATAGTCGATGCCCAAGGCCTCATATGGCACGTCCGTGCCAAACACCCAGGGTCCAGCCATGACAGCTACATATACAATCAATGCCACATCCGATTGGAATTCGATCAGAACGTGTATGGGGACACCTGGCTGGTTGGTGAGTGACATGGGTGGCAGGCATGACTATCCCCTCCCATGATGCACATCACAAGGGGCACATGCATGACTAACATCCTCCTGTCTTTTCCCTTACAGGTGACTCTGCATATCCACTGGGACCCCATCTCATGACTCCTATCCGGAACCCCCAAACTCCAGGAGAGGAAAGATACAATCAAGCACATGCTCAAACACGAGCAGTGGTGGAGCGCACCTTTGGCATCCTAAAGTCACGTTTCCGATGCCTGGATAAGTCTGGGGGTACCCTCTTGTACTCCCCAAACTTCGTGTGCCAGATCATCGGTGCATGTTGCATGCTGCACAACTTTGCAGAAAGAAAGGGCCTGCAGATTGACCTACGTGATGACCTGACCCCTGAACCAGACAATCCCCCCCCTAACCGAGGTTAATCCGTCTTCTGAAGGAAGAGCAGCCAGGAGACAGCTCACATTGGGCATCTTTGCACGTTAAACATACACATTAATCATGGCACAATGAGAATGCATGCATGCACAACACTGTGGTCCCTAGCACACACACCCCACATCCACATCAAATTGGATTGGCACCAGTCCACCATGCAGGACTTGTGAGCAGCAACGCCACGCCAAGGCTCCAATTATGTCACTGTACATTCATACACCATTCACACGGACCTGGGGATCACTTCTCCCTGGTCCTGGGGAACCCTTCTCCACCAAAATAGAGGATGACACCCCTTTTCCGGCAGGAATGTCACCCCCACATTCACACAGCATTCACAACACAAAAAAAAAAAATTTCAAGCAAAAAAAAAATTTGAAAAAAAAAAAATTGGGGGAAAAACAAATTACTGCCCTCTGCGTGAGCCACGCCTGGGGCGCCCCCGACCCCGGCCCCGGCTTCTCAGGGGAAACTCATGGGGAAGGGGTAAAACCGGGGAAGGAGGATCAGCCCCTGATCTCTGCCCACCTGGTGGCCTGCCCTCCAAGGCCACGGCAATTCTGTCCAGGGCAGCACCAACTGTTGCCGTGTTGGCCTGGATAGCCAGGGTAAGGGCCCTCACATCCTGCCCAACGCCTGCTGATGTCGTCTGCAGTTCATTTAGGCAGGTTGTGAAAGCCCGGGAGTGGGAGTCCAGGTTCCCCAGCGTATCCTTGATGGAGGACAGGCTCTCCTCCATCCGCACCAATGTCTGGCTGACCTGTCCCAGATGGCGGGTCTGGAGGAACTGGTCCCTTCTCAGGGTGGCGGGCAGGAGACCGGCCAACCCCCTGGTGGTCTGGGATGACATCCTGCCTCCAGCTGATGCTTGTGGCCGGGGAGAAGGGGAGGCCCTTGTGAGGGGAGCCATGTTGGGGGAGGAGGGGGGGGGCTCCCTCTTAGGGAGGCCTGCCTGCTGGCAACCAGAGGGGAGGAGTCCTCAAAACCCAAACGTCCAGTGCCTGACATGGACTCCTCCTCCTCATGATTCTCCTCCTCATGATTGTCCTGCTCCTCATGATTGTCCTCCTCCTGTTGAACCTCCTCCGCGGACTCCGGCCTTGTTGGGGGGGCCTCATTAGGCTGCTGTCCTGGGGTTGGTGCGGTCAGGCCAGATGGCCCTGCACCCTCCTGCACATCTGTGGATGACACAAAACATTCACAGGTTGGAGGATCCACACACTTGCCACATATTCCCTTTCACCCCCTCCCCCACACATGCTACACACCTGATATTAAAAAAGAAAACAACTTACCTGGCACCACGGGCTGGGGACTGGAGTCAAAGCCGGGCAGGCCCTCAACTTCATGCCGATGAAAGGTCAGGGCCACCGCACGCTCCTCCGCTGTCAGGCTAATACGGCATGGTGGGCCCCCTCCTGTGCCCCTGGCATGGGCATGCATTCTGGCCAACTTCTTTTTGACCAGACGCCGGAGGTCATTGATTTTTTTTGTCAATCCCAGACCTGGTCCGTGTCTCCCCCTGCCCCGCAGAATTCACCTGGTCAGTGATCCTATCCAATATCTCCCTCCTCCTGGCCGGGGTGGTGTTGGCACTCTCTGGGCCGTGGAGGTAACGCCCATACTCGCTAATGGCCCGGGCAAGAATCTGTTTTTCCACAACTGTAAAATTCAGCTTGCGTTTTCTCTCACTCATCCTTCCAAAAAAAAAAAGTCCCAGTCAACAAAATTCACGCACACAAACAAGCACAACCAATCAAAAAAAAACACACACACAGAGAAAACGACTCAGCAAGAAACAGTCCCCAAAAAACAAAACAAAAATACAGCAGAAAAAGAAACAAAAAGAAATATATCAATCAAACAAACAGTCTCTCAAACACTTATCAAAAACCACTTTCAAAAATCTACTAACAACCACTTGATCACACAGAACACTAATCTGACAACTACAAAACACACCGCAACGAACAACAAGAACAAAAGCACTTTGTTAAATGGGAAGGGACAAAGGGATGTACTTTTGCAAAGGAAGTGCGTTTATGTGTGTCTATTTATACTGTTTGCGTAGTTCACAACGTTGCCCTAGTCCATTTCCAATTTCACTGATTGCGCCGCTCCCGAGTTGTGAGCATGCGCACATCGGAGCTGACATGGTCTCGTTCAAGCGCGCATGCGCGAGCCGGCCGGCCCTTCATTTGCATGGGGTCACGGCTCATTTCAATGTAACACGCCCACGTCCTTCCCAATTTGTATTACTCCTCCTTACGCCTCTGGAAAAACGTTACGTATGCGCAATTTCCTGCGCAAAAGCTACGAGAATAGGGTGATTACGCGGCAAAATTGCGCAAGTCTAACGTAAAGGCGGTGCGCTACGCCGGTCCAATAATGCGCATATGTACGTGAATCTGGGCCTTGGTGTTTCTCTGGAAAGAGAAAGTATAAGGAAATTTATAATTGAGGAGGCCAAATGTAAAAAGGAAGAACTACAGAAAGTTCTGAAAAGACGTTTTGTCTTCCTTAACTGGTTGCCGACCGCCCGCCGTCATATTACTGCGGGACGGTGGCACTGCTGGGCGAGAGCACGTAGCTCTACGTCCTATCTTTTTCGGCCACTAGGGGGCGCGCGTATGAACGGAAGATCAGCGATTCCCCCTAGTGAGTCAACCCCCCCCATACAGTTAGAACACACCAGGAACATACTTAACCCCTTCCCCGCCCCCTAGTGTTAACCCATTCACTGCCAATGGCATTTTTATAGTAATCCAATGCATTTTTATAGCATTGATCGCTATAAAAATGCCAATGGTCCCAAAAATGTGTCAAAAGTGTCCAATGTGTCCGCCATAATATCGCAGTACCGAAAAAAAACGCTGATCGCCGCCATTACTAGTAAAAAAAATATATTAATAAAAATGCCATAAAACTACCCCTTTTTTTGTAAACGCTATAAATTTTGCGCTAACCAATCAATAAACGCTAATTGCGATTTTTTTTTAACGAAAAATATGTAGAAGAATACGTATCGGCCTAAACTGAGGAAAAAATATGTTTTTTTATTTCTTTTTTGGGGATATTTATTATAGCAAAATGTAAAAAATAGTGCTCTGGTCTTTGGACAGCAATATGGTCCGGGGCTAAAGTGGTTAAAATGGATGCATGCACACGTCACAGAGTCAATTATTTTGCTATTAATGTTAGATTTGTGGATGAAAATAACAAAACAATAACACAGACCCTCGGATTAAAGGACACTCAGGCACATCACACCAGTGATTACCTTCAGAAGTTAGTGGAGGATGTTCTAGAAGATTTTGAAATGAAAAAGGAACAGATTTTATGTGTTGTGACAGATAACGCTTCTAACATGTTGAGCACAATTGAGAAGATGAACGCAGATGAAGAAGGTAACAAACAGATATTAGAGTTAGAGGAAGACAGCTCTGCAAGTATTGGAGAAAGTTTAGAAACTGAAGAGAATGCTGACATTTTTTAGACAACTTTGTTGAAGAAGCATTGAAGCTTGCTAGTACTATTCATCATATGCGATGTGCTGTTCATACACTGCAACTTGCCATAAGAGATGGATTAAAAGATCGCCATGCAGCTACACTAATTGGCAAATTACGGCAAGTAACTGTTGCAGCCAGGGCTCCGAAAACAGATGCAATTTTGAAAAGACGTGCAGGAAAAGGAGCCATTTTGGATCAAACAACTCGCTGGGGAAGCACTTATTTAATGGTGAAGCGTTTGCTTGAACTTAAAGACTTCATAGAAGAAATGGACAATGAAAATGCATTAACTGAAAGCCAGTGGACACAAACAAAAGAGCTGGAGAACCTTCTTTCTCCCCCCTTCACTGTCACCAAGAGGTTGCAATGTGACGATCTAACCCCGGGTAAATTCCTCTTGGAATGGAAGAGCCTGTTATATTGCCTGAACAAAAATGGAGGGTTAATAGCTGAGGGCATTGCATCTTCAATGGTGAAAAGAGAAAGTCTTTTGCTGGAAAATGAAATCTTGTTAGCAGCTATTTATGTCGACCCAATGAGCCGACTTTTGTTGAACAGTGAACAGACTGCTACTGGGAAAAAGGCCCTCTATCATGTAGCAGTTCGCATGAAGGGATTACGACCTGAAATACCTCCACAGGATGAAGTTCTTTTAAGCAATAGTGGTAACTCCGGATCATCTTCTTCAAACGAAGAATTAGACTTTGATTCCTTCTTAGACAAAATGGAAGTTGCTAAAGGAAAGAGACGTCGCATAAGCGTTAGAGAACCAGTAAGTGTCCAAATAAAAAAATTCCAACAGGAGTTTTATAAAGCACTAAAAGAAGTTGAAAAGTATGATCGCTCATCAAAACTTACTGTTGAAGAAACCATCCTTGTTTATCCAGAGATCGTTAGTGATGTGGCCAGAATAGTTACTGCAATGCCACCCACCCAAGTCCGTGTCGAAAGATTATTTTCAGCCCTAAAAATAATAAAGTCTGACTTAAGAGCCTCTATGAAAGAGGATCTGGCAGAAGCAATTCTCTTCCTTAGAACTCTACATTGAATTGATTTGCATTTGCTAAGCCTATAACTACATTTCAAGATTAATATAAACCATTTCTAGGTTTTACAGATTTTGTTTTTGGTTCATTATAGATAAGCTTTGTTTTTGTTCTAAAACAACCAAATAATGTGGTTTGTATTTTTGAACTGGTAAAGATCCTGTTCCTGGTTTTTATGCCTGCTGCTACTATGCAGCCACTTGATTGATTAATAAAAAAAAATTAATAAAACGTTGTTTTCATTGTGTTTGTCTTTTGCTTAAACTGTGCAATACAGTAGACTGTTGGCTTCCCAGCCAGTAGTCCTGTGGTAGGTTGCGTTTCTTTCCCTCAAGGAATGTATAAAATACATTTGCATATTAATACAGAGGAGTCAGAGTCGGGGAGTCGGAATTACATAAATCTGAGGAGTCTGAGTCGGAACATTTATCTACCGACTCCACAGCCCTGGTTGTTTTCAGGGGTTGGGTTTGGCCCCTTAGTTCCAATGAAGGGAACTCTTAAGGCGTCAGCATACCAAGACATCTTGGACAATTTCATGCTCCCAACTTTGTAGAAACAGTTTGGGGAGGGCCCCTTCCTGTTCCAACATGACTGCTCACCATGGCACAAAGCAAGGCCCATAAAGACATGGATGAGCAAGTTTGGGGTGGAGGAACTTGACTGACCTCAACTCGATAGAACTCCTGAAAACAACCCCACACCATAATCCTCCTTTCATCAAATGATTTGGACCAGTCCACAAAGCAAGGACCATAAAGACATAAATGAGTGAGTTTGGGGTGGAGGAACTGGACTGGCCTGCACAGAGTCCTGACCTCAACACCTTTGGGATGAATTAGAGCGTAGACTGTGAGCCGGGCCTTCTTATCCAACATCAGTGCCTGACCTCACAAATACACTTCTGGAAAAATGGTCAAACATTCCCATAGACACACTCCTAAACCTTGTGGATGGCCTTCCCAGAAGAGTTGAAGATTTTATAGCTGCAAAGGGTGAGCCAACCCAATATTGAACCCTACAGGCTAAAGGATCGCACACACGATCGAATACTCCGATGGACGTGTTTTGTCGTATAATCAAACCGTCTGTACGCTCCATCGGACAAAAGAGCAGAAAAACTACATAGTTTCGTGAATGTTGGCTGAAAACGTTCTGCTGTCTGTATGCAAAACAAGTTCACGGCCAGTGCCTTTCGGACAAAAACATATATATAATTATTATCATCATTATTATTATTATTATTATTAGGGCCCAGAGGTCCCGGATGGAAAGCCCCCTTATTTGGTAATTTATTTTTATATAAAAAAGAGGGGTTCCCTGGTGGCCTCCGGACCCCTAAAAAAATTAAAATATAAAAAAGTTTTTTTTTTTTAAGGGGGTTCTCATCCAGGCCCCTGGGGACCCCCCGGCCCCTTACAGGTGTACTGCCTGTACCCCCCTGATGGCAGGCCCTGGTGGCGGGGGACCCATTAGTAGTGCTAGGACCATGGCTGCCATCATGGGCGTCCGCTCATAGGAGTAAGGGGGGGCCAGTGACCCCCCCTGGAATCGGCAAGGGTCTGCCATGCTCGCATCTGTAGCTGTGCTGACTCTCTCTGTGTTTGTGCGAGTTGGCTCCACAGCTGTTGCAAGATCAGTGTCACTGAGTTACAGAGCTCTTTGCTGCCACCTCTGGCTGCTTCCTGTATGTGCACCCTTGTGTTTGTTTTGCTGCCTGTAATGTATTTTCAAAGGGACATGTGGAAACAGGACTTGGGATAAGGAAGACCACCGTGACCTTACAAGTGGGGACTGTGAGTACAAGTTAAGGGAGAAGGCTTTATGGGATAATGACTAAGCCCCTGCCCTTCATGACATTGTCAAAGAAGCGGAGCATAGGTGACTGTAAAATTATGCCCCCCCCTGGAAAAAGTTCAGCGGACGCCCATGGCTGCCATGTGTTGTCCTGTAACGGTGCTGCTGAAGCTGCTCTCCAGCTGACTTGAGCAAGTCTGGTGCAAAGTTACCCCTGCTTTTATGAGGGGTAACTTTTGGCCGGCCAAATAGCTTAGGCACACCGCACGTAGCCTGCGCCGAACGGGCCTATGTTCGGGAATCAGGGTATCTCCCTCATTTGCATATTTGCATAGGAAATCAATGGGTTTGCCAGATGCGTCTGGCATAAATATGCACCTAGGGGGGTAGATTCATGTAGATCAGCGGATCTTTTGATCCGCGTGATCTATCTTGTTTACGATCCGCCTGCGCCAGTTTTTGAGGCAAGTGCTGTATTCAGAAAGCACTTGCCTCGTAATTAGCCCTGGCGGATCGTAAATCCCCCGGTGGAATGCAAATTCCGCGGCTAGGGGGAGTTTACTATTTAAATCACGCGCGTCCCCGCGCCGATCGTACTGCGCATGCGCCGCCGGCAAAATTTCCCGACGTGCATTGCTTTAAATGACGTCGCAAGGACGTCATTGTTTTCGTCATTAACGCTATTAACGTATGGCCGTATTCCCGGACGACTTACGTAAACGACGTAAAAAATTCAAAACTCGACGCGGGAACGACGGCCATACTTAACATAGGATCCGCCGCACTTACCCCGCATATAGCAGGGGTAACCATCCGCCGGAAAAAGACGAACGCAAACGACGTAAAAAAAAAGCGACGGCCGGGCGTTCGGTTCTGAATCGGCGGTTCTCCTCATTTGCATATTCGTCGCGTAGAAAAAAAGAAGCGCCACCTAGCGGACGGCGGGAGAATGCAGCCTAAGAACCGACAGTGTAATTCACTTACACCAGTCGGCTCTAAGGGAGATCTATGCGGAACCTGATTCGAGGAATCAGCCGCATAGATCCGAGCGTCGGATCTCACAGATCCGACGGTGTATCAGTAGATACACCGTCGGATCTGTACATGAATCTACCCCAGGATGTGCAAGCGTAGGCAAGTTACACCAGTCGGGAGTAGCCTATTTTGATGCGTATCTAGTTCTGTGGGTACGGTGCATAGATACTCCAGTGCAAATTTACACTTACGCCGCGCATCTCCACATACACCGGCGTAACTTCTTTGAGAATCTGGCCCTGTGGGCCAGATTCTCTTAGAATTGCCTATCTTTAGGCAGGCGTAGCGTATCTCAGATACACTACACCGACGTAACTCAGAGAGGCAGGTACAGTATTCACAAAGCACTTGTGCCTGACTTTGCACCGGCCCAACTTAATTTAGTCGGCGTAAGCCGGTGCAAGTGGAAGTGGGTGTGTCGTTATGCAAATGAATGGTCTAGTGATTTACGCCCGGCGTATCTTGGACAGAGCATGCTCAGTACGTTCGTTCCCTTCTGAGCATGCTCACAATTATGCCGGCCCAACTTACAGAGATACACCGGCCCAACTTACGCCCAGCCGATGCAAAAGTACATCCAGTTTTATTCCCCCCCCAGGGAAGGTACTTTTGCTGTGAGATGGCTGCTCCCATTCCCCACAGGCAGAATAGGAAAAAAAACTTTAACACCCAGAAGATGTCAGCCCTCATAACAGCAATGGAGACTTATGACCAGGGCCGCCATCAGGGGGGTACAGGCAGTACACCTGTAAGGAGCCTGGGGGTCCCCAGGGGCCCGGATAGGAACCCCCCTTTTTTTTATATATATTTTTTTAATATATTTTTTATTTATATTTTTTTGATGGACAAGAAGGCCTGGCTTGCAGTCTCTGCTCTAATGAATTTCAAAGGTGTTCTATCGAGTTGAGGTCAGGACTCTGTGCAGGCCAGTCAAGTTCCTCCACCCCAAACTTGCTCATCCATGTCTTTATAGACCTTGCTTTGTGCCATGGTGAGCAGTCATGTTGGAACAGGAAGGGGCCCTCCCCAAATTGTTTCTACAAAGTTGGGAACATGAAATTGTCCAAAATGTCTTGGTATGCTGACGCCTTAAGTGTTCCCTTCAATGGAACTAAGGGGCCAAGTCCAACTCCTGAAAACAACCCCACACCATAACCCTCCTTTCATCAAATGATTTGGACCAGTCCACAAAGCAAGGACCATAAAGACATAAATGAGTGAGTTTGGGGTGGAGGAACTGGACTGGCCTGCACAGAATCCTGACCTCCACACCTTTGGGATGAATTGGAGCGGAGACTGTGAGCCGGGCCTTCTTGTCCAACATCAGTGCCTGACCTCACAAATACACTTCTGGAAGAATGGTCAAACATTCCCATAGACACCCTCCTAAACCTTGTGGACGGCCTTCCCAGAAGAGTTGAAGCTTGTATAGCTGCAAAGGGTGAGCCAACCCAATATTGAACCCTACAGGCTAAAGGATCGCACACACGATCGAATACTCCGATGGACGTGTTTTGTCGTATAATCAAACCGTCTGTACGCTCCATCGGACAAAAGAGCAGAAAAACTACATAGTTTCGTGAATGTTGGCTGAAAAAGTTCTGCTGTCTGTATGCAGAACAAGTTCACGGCCAGTGCCTTTCGGACAAAAATATATATATAATTATTATTATCATTATTATTATTATTATTAGGGCCCAGATGTCCCGGATGGAAAGCCCCCTTATTTGGTAATTTATTTTTATATAAAAAAGGGGGGTTCCCATCTGGGGCCCTGGTGGCCTCCGGACCCCTAAAAAAATTAAAATATAAAAAAGTTTTTTTTTTAAGGGGGTTCCCATCCAGGCCCCTGGGGACCCCCGGCCCCTTACAGGTGTACTGCCTGTACCCCCCTGATGGCGGCCCTGGTGGCGGGGGACCCATTAGTAGTGCTAGGACCATGGCTGCCATGTGTTGTCCTGTAACGGTGCTGCTGAAGCTGCTCTCCAGCTGACTTGAGCAAGTCTGGTGCAAAGTTACCCCTGCTTTTATGAGGGGTAACTTTAGGCCAGCCAAACAGCTTAGGCACACCGCGCGTAGCCTGCGCCGAACGGGCCTATGTTCGGGAATCGGCGTATCTCCCTCATTTGCATATTTGCATAGGAAATCAATGGGTTTGGCAGATGCGTCCGGCATAAATATGCACCTAGGGGGCCAGATTCAGGAACACTTGCGCTGGAGTATTTCGATATGCGCCGCGTAACTGTGATGATGCGCCGTCGTTTCTATGTGGCTGTACCCACCAAACTAGATGCGCCCAATAACGGGTCATTTGCGACCGGCGGAACGTTCCGACGCCAGAGTATCGTCAGCGCTTAATTTCGCTGGGCGCATCAGTCGCGCCTATTGATTTCCCCTGCAAATATGCAAATGAGGGATTTTTCCCAATTCACGAACGAATTAGCACCATACGCTGGCTACATGCGCCGCGCGTATCTCGTCCGTCCGGCGCAAAGTTATTTCTACAAAAGGCTGCTTTATCTTTACTCCAGACGGTCACAGGTCAGCAGGAGAGCAGCTACAGCAGCGTTACCGACGATAAGAGCTAGCTGAGCACCCCCACTTGCAGGACAACACCTCTGTCCATGCTTGTCTGTCAAATTTTACAGCCATGGAGGAAGACATCATAGGTCTCCATAGCCGAGATGACGGCTGACAGCTCCTGGCCATTAAAGTTCAGCTTTCTCCTGTGTGTTTGCGGGGAACGGGAGCAGCCATCTCAGAACAAAAGTAACATCACTGCGGGGAGGGGGAGCAGGATATACTTTAGTGCCGGAATGGCGCTTCTACGGGCGCATTTAAACGCCCAACGGAAGGCATTGCGCTGACGTTTCCCGTGAAGTGGTGCCGACGGAAGTTGTGAGCATGCGCACAAAGGGGGCGAGTGGAGCCTCACTCACTGCGCATGCTCCGTGGTTGATGCGCTGAACGTAAGCCTCTGCACTGGGCTCCGCCCATCATTTACATATGATCACACCCACTTCCCCTTGCGTCGGGTTACGCCAGCGCATTATCGTTACTCTGGCGCAAGTTTACGCACAAATGCTATGGGCCAGATTCTCGTAGATGCGCGGCTAATTATGCAGGCGTTGCGCATCTCAGATGCACTACGCCGACGTAACACGGAGTGGCAAGTACCGTATTCCCTAAGTAAATGCGCTCCAAGATGCGCCTGCGTCGCGTAAAATCATGGGCGTAATCCGGCGCAACTCCAAAGTAGGAGGGAAGTGGGCGTGTTGCATTATAATGAAGCGTGACCCCATGCAAATGCAGGCCGGGATGAACGGAGCATGCGCCGTGACATGGATGACCCGCGCCATGACGTGGTTGACCCGCGCCGTGACGTGGATGCCTTCTGCGCATGCGCAAAGCCTCCCTACGATGCGCCGGCGCAGGGTATATAATGCGCCCACACATGCGCCCGTGCAGCGCAAACGTCTCCCATTTTTTAGAGAGTGACGGCGAAAGTTTGTGCTGGACAAGATGGCAACTGCTGTTAAGGAGAGGAGGAAGAAGAATTTCTCCCCAGAGGAGAGGGCCATTGTCATACGGGCCATGGAGAAGTATGACTCGCGGCTCCATGGTGCTGACAGTGCCCGGACCAGCAAGTCCCGGAGGGATCAGATATTAATGAGGGTGGCGTGCCAGGTCAATGCCCTCTCTCATGAGGTCCGGACACCGCAGGACATTCAAAAGAAAATGAATGACCTGCGGCGTCATGTGAAGGGCAAGCTGGCTGCCATAGCTCGGCATGCCAGGGGCACTGGAGGGGGCCCACCCTGCCCTGTCCGCCTGACTGAGGAGGAGAAGGTGGTTGCCCGCTGCCTGCAGACGGAGCAGGTAGAGGGAGTTGGGGGCTATGAGTCCCAGAAGCCAGCCGTGAGGACAGGTAAGTGTGTTTTCTATTCTATCTGTTGTGTACATGTATGGGGGTGGAAGGGAACATGTGCCAAGTGTGTGGGTCCACCAACATGGGCATCTTTTGTGTCATCCACAGATGTGCAGGAGGGAGCGGGGCCATCTGTTGATGCCAGGGCCCATCAGGATCCATCCCCTGAAGATACAGTCCCTCTGGCTGCCCCCCTGGAACAGGACTTGGAGGGAAGTGGGCACACCTCAACGGAGGAGGTGGTTGAGGAGGGTGTGGTAGTCCAGGACCAGGCCCTCTATGTTGTTGTGGAGGAGGATGGTGGGTTGGCCGGACCAGCCCAGGCTATTCCTCTACCTGTAGCAAACCCCTCAGTGTCCCCCTCCAACCTCTCCAGTCCCTCTCTTTCCCCCCCCCTCATCTCCGGCCCCTCAACATCCTCCCCTTATGCCCGGTCCCCTGCCACTCCCCGCAAGGCGACGTCAAAGACCAGGGGTGTATCCCAGGTCCTGCCGGAACAGCTGGTCAGACAGCAGGACCAGCAAAATAAACACCTGGCCGAGGTCGTGGAGGAGATGAGGCGCCTGGCCGACAGCCTGGCATCCTCGGACAATATAACAGATGCCATCCAGGATGTTGCTGTTAACAGCGCAGCAACGCTGACCAGCTTGGGGGAGCTGCAGGAAAACACCTCAGAACTTGTGGGGGAGGTTCAGGCCCTGCGCCTTGCTATCGAGGCGCAGACTGCTGTGCAGACCCGCATAGCGGTTGCCCTGGAGGGCATGCAGGCAGCCAGGGAGGGACGTGGGGATGTTCCTCCTCAACCTGCTCCCCCCCCCCCATCTAGGGCTGCCCCCAGGCAAGTGAGGGGCAGGACCCGTGGCACCAGGCAGAGCCCCCGCCAGGCCCATTAATTTGAGTTTTCTTTAGTATTATGCTCTGGATAAGAGCTTATTTATTTTTTGTTATGCTCTGGATAAGAGCTTATTTATTTTTTGTTATGCTCTGGATAAGAGCTTTTTTTATATATTTTTGGATACTGCACACGGTGCAGTGTGAATGGTGTGTGAATGTGAGAGGGTGGCACTCCTGAAAGTAAGGGGTGTCACCCTCGGCCGTGGTGGTGAAGTTAACCCCACGGCTGTATGAATGATGTGTGAAAGGTGTATGAATGGACAGCAACATCATTGGGGCCTTGACGTGGCGTTGCTGCTCCCAAGTCCTACATGCTGGACTTGGGCTAATCCAATGCGATGTGCATGTGGTGTGTGTGATCTAGGGACATCAGTGGTGTACACGCGTGCATTGTCTGTGTGCCATGCTGTATGTGTGTGTTTAAAGGTCAAAGATTCGTAACACGAGGACACTCCTGACTGCTCTTCCATCAGCTGACGGGGTCTCCTCTGGCGGGGGGGGGCTGTGTGGTTGGGGGGTCAGGTCATCACGTAGGGCAATATGCAGGCCCTTTCGCATGGCAAAGTTGTGCAGAATACAACATGCACCAATGATCTGACCCACAAAGTTGGGGGAATACAATAGGGCCCCCCCAGACTTATCCAGGCAGCGGAAACGGGACTTCAGGAGGCCAAATGTGCGCTCCACCACTGCACGGGTTTTGATGTGTGCTTCATTGTATCTTCTCTCTCCTCTGGATTGGGGGTTCCGGAAAGGAGTCATGAGATGGGGTCCCAGTGTATATGCAGAGTCACCTGTAAGGGAAAACACAGGAGGATGGTAGTCATGCATGTGCCACTTCTGTTGTGCATCATGGGAGGGGATAGTCATGGCTGCCACCCATGTCACTCACCAACCAGCCAGCTGTCCCCATACATGTCCTGCTCAAAATCTTCGGGGATGTTGCTTTGACGGTAGATGTAGCTGTCATGGCTGGACCCGGGGTCTTTGGCACGGACGTGCCATATGAGGTATTTGGCATCGGCTATCACCTGTACGTTGATGGAATGCCAATGCTTCCGATTGCGGTATATGTGCTCTGTGGCACTGGGGGGCTGGAGTGCCACATGTGTGCAATCAATGGCCCCGATGGTGCGTGGGAATCCGTCAATTCTGTAGAAATCTGTCATTGCCTTCTGCCGCAGGTGCACAGTGGTGGGTCTGATGAACTGGTTGGACATGCGTCTGAGGATTGCAGGGACAACCTGGTGCACACATCTGCTTATGCTGGTTTGTGACATCCCAGCCACCACTCCACTTGTACGCTGGAATGATCCACTGGCCAGGAAATGGAGTGTTGCCAGGACCTTCACCAGTGGCTGCAGTGCACGTGAGCGGTATGTCTGGCTGGTGATGTCATCCTGCAGGGCTGTGGTTATTTCCAGGATGGCAGCAGGGCTGAATCTGAAGATGCGATACACCTCCTCATCACCCATGCCAAAGAGGCTCATGCGCGCTCGGTAGATCCTCTCACGTGCCCCCGTCCTCCTCCTCCTCCTTCTATGCTCCTCTTCCTCTGCATACCTTAGTATTGATAAGACCATGGCTGGCCCTGGCATCATTGGCATATGAATGTCTTGTCCAGTAAGTGTGATTGCTCAGCTAGTCCGTTACGGTGCTGCTGTAGTTGCTCTCCAGCTGACTTGCACACGGCCTTGAGCAAAGTTACCCGTGCTTTTATGAGGGGTATGTTTACTCAAGGCTTTCGAGTTACGCGCACCACGAGTAGCCAACGCCGGACGCGCGTACTTTCGGGAATACGCGCATCTCCCTCATTTGCATATTTGCATGCTAATTCAATGGGAACTGAATATTTTTGATGCGTAACTATGCGCCTACGCCGCGCTAGCTTAATGCATTTTCGCCGCCCAGACGGAAAAAAAAATCGCGCGTATGTGGTTCTGTGTTTACCGCGCATCGATACGCAGGCGCACATTTACTATTACGCCGCGCATATACATTTACGCAGGCGTAGCGCCGCTGAGAATCTGGCCCTATGTGAATAACAGTACTTGCGCCGAAAGGGTCTTCAGAGTAACGTAAATGAGAAGCGTTACTCCAGAGGAAAGATACTCTCATCTACCTGAATCTGGCCCAGGGGGCCAGATTCTCAGAGGCGTTAAGACGGAGTATCTCAGATACCCCGTCGTATCGCCTTTTTTTTTGGCTCGTATCTATGCGTGTGATGCTGAGCATCACTTTTGCATAGATACGCTTCTACATCCGACAAGCGTAATACAATTACACTTTCGGATCGTAGATGTAATGACAACTCCGGCCACTAGGTGGCCTTTACGTTGTTTTTTCATTTGCATATGCAAATGAAGTAGTACGCCGATTCTCGATCGCTTTTACGCCGCCCCGTCGTCGCCTACGTCGTTTTCGTCCGCGTAAGGTTACCCCAGCTTCTATGTGGAGTAACCTTACGAGGTCCCGTCGGATGCCGTCGTGTCCCGTCGGATGCCATGTTAAGTATGGCCTCGGGACCGCGTCGTGTTGTGCGTCGTTTACGTTGTTTGCGTACGTCGATTCTCAATGGGGCTGGCGTACGCTGCGATTACGTCGTTTACATTGAGAAAATGTGACGTCCTTTGGAGCATGCGCACTGGGCTTTTCCCCCGGCCGGCGCATGCGCAGTTCGTTCGACGCGGGGGCGCGCTTAATTTAAATACAAGCCGCCCCATTTGAATTGCGCGGGTTTACGCTGCGCGATTTACGCGACGTAAGCGAAACCTCGGGAGCAAGTGCTTAGAGAATCAAGCACTTGCTCCAGCAAGCAGCGGCGGCGTAGTGTAACTGGCTTACGCTACGCCGCCGGAATTCTATGAGAATCTGGCCCAGGATGTGCAGGTGTAGGCAAGTTACACCGGTCGGGAGTAGCCTATTTTGGTATCTAGTTCTGTGGGTACGGTGTATAGATACTCCAGTGCAAATTTACACTTACGGGGGTAGATTCATGTAGATCAGCGGATCTTTTGATCCGCGTGATCTATCTTTTTTACGATCCGCCTGCGCCAGTTTTTGAGGCAAGTGCTGTATTCAGAAAGCACTTGCCTCGTAAGTAGCCCTGGCGGATCGTAAATCCCCCGGCGGAATGCAAATTCCGCGGCTAGGGGGAGTTTACTATTTAAATCACGCGCGTCCCCGCGCCGATCGTACTGCGCATGCGCCGCCGGCAAAATTTCCCAACGTGCATTGCTTTAAATGACGTCGCAAGGACGTCATTGTTTTCGATGTTAACGCAATTAACGTATGGCCGTATTCCCGGACGACTTACGTAAACGACGTAAAAAATTCAAAACTCGACGCGGGAACGACGGCCATACTTAACATAGGATCCGCCGCACTTACCCCGCATATAGCAGGGGTAACCATCCGCCGGAAAAAGCCGAACGCAAACGACGTTAAAAAAAAGCGACGGCCGGGCGTTCGGTTCTGAATCGGCGGTTCTCCTCATTTGCATATTCGTCGCGTAGAAAAAAAGAAGCGCCACCTAGCGGACGGCGGGAGAATGCAGCCTAAGAACCGACAGTGTAACTCACTTACACCAGTCGGCTCTAAGGGAGATCTATGCGGAACCTGATTCGAGGAATCAGCCGCATAGATCCGAGCGTCGGATCTCACAGATCCGACGGTGTATCAGTAGATACACCGTCAGATCCGACGGTGTATCAGTAGATACACCGTCAGATCCGACGGTGTATCAGTAGATACACCGTCGGATCTGTACATGAATCTACCCCACGCCGCGCATCTCCACATACACCGGCGTAACTTCTTTGAGAATCTGGCCCTGTGTATCTCCAGATACACCGTCGTATCTCTGTATTTGCGCCTGGATATCTATGCGATTGATTCTTAGAATCAGTTATGCATAGATTTGGTGTAGATCCGACTGGCGTAAGTCACTTACACCGTCGGATCTTAGATGTAATTCTACGCTGGCCGCTAGGTGGCCTTCCCGTCAAGTTGCCCGCCGTCGACGTAGTTTACATACGCGTAAGGTTACCCCTGCTATATGAGGGGTAACCTTGCGTAGGTCCGGCGTAAGCCATGTTAAGTATGGACATCGGGACAGCGTCATGTTTTTCCGTTGTTTATGGCGTTTGCGCAACTCGTCGCGGATAGGCCTTTACGTTAATTACATTGCGGTCTAAATCAATGTATTTGTGGCGTACTATGGAGCATGCGCAGTGGGCTACGTTTAGGGCCGGCGCATGCACAGTTCGTTCGGCATGGGGGGCGCGCTTAATTTAAATACAGCACACCCCCTATTTAAATTACGCGGGGATACGCCGTCCCCTTTACGCTACGCCGCCGCAAATTACTGAGCAAGTGCTTTGAGAATACAGCACTTGATCCTGAAAGTTGCGGCGGCGTAGCGTAAATAGGATACGTTACGCCACCGCAGAATCTAAGTTTAACTAAACTGACTAGCCTTCCTGCTCTATCTATCTATCTGGTGGAAAAGACACTGTGGGGCTGATTTACTATTGTCACTGCGCTGCGCCGGTACATGCCTTAATTAGTGCGCTGGATGAAGCCTTAATTAGGCGCATGAACCGGGCGCAGCAGCAGCGCAATGCAATTGATAAGTAAAGCCGCCGCCTAACTCCCTGTTAAAGTCTATGGGGGAAATCTGAAGTGTTCATTTTAAAGGCTAATCTGCAAGTTTTGTCCTAAAAAGTGTTTGGGGACCTCAGTCCTGCCCCAGGGGAGATGTATCAATGCTTTTTTTAATTTTAAAAACGGACGTTTTTTTCGGGAGCAGTGATTTTAATAATGGTTAAAGTGCAACAATAAAAGTGAAATATTCCTTTAAATTTTGTACCATGGGGGGATGTAATGTCAGCGTGTGAAAAATCGCACGTTTCCTGTGGTTAGAACTGTCCCTGCACAAAATGACATTCTGAAGAAAAAAAGCCGTTTAAAACTGACTCGCGGCTATAATGAATTGTCGGCTCCCAGCAATTGTGAGAAGATTCATTCATACAACAAAAAAAAAAGCGTGGGGGTCCCCCAAATTCCATTAGAAGGCCCTTCAGGTCTGATATGGATATTAAGGGGAACCCCGCCGTCAATTTAAAAAAAAAATGACGTGGGGTTCCCCCCAAATATCCATACCAGGCCCTTCAGGTCTGGTGTGGAATTTAAGGGGAACTCCACCCCTAATTTAAAAAAAATGGCGTGGAGTCCCCCCAAAATCCACACCAGACCCTTATCCGAGCACGTTGACCTGGCCAGCCGCAGAAAAGAGGGGGGGACAGAGCGCGCCCCCCCTCTCCTGAACCGCACCAGGCCACATGCCCTCAACATTGGAAGGGTGCTTTGGGGTCCCCCCCCAAAGCACCTTGTCCCCATGTTGATGGGGACAAGAGCCTCATCCCCACAACCCTTACCCGGTGGTTGTGGGGGTCTGCTGGCAGGAGGCTTATCAAAATCTGGAAGACCCCTTTAACAAAGGGGCCCCCCAGATCACGGCCCCCCCTGTGTGAAATTGTAATGGGGTACAAAATGTGTCAAGTGTAAAAAAAGACAAGAGCCGGTTTTTGACAAGTCTTTTATTAATATCTTTTTTACTCTTCCACCTTCTTCTTTTCTTCTTTCCTTTGGGTTTCTTCCTCCATCTTCTTCTTCTTCCTCTGCTTCTGTCTTCTCGTCCCGCATCTTGACCGGCGTCTTCTTCCATCTTCTTCTCCTTCCGCTGGCCTTCTAGTCCGCATTTCCTTCTTCTTCGCCGGAGGCGCCGCTTCCAATTGAATTGCCCGCCGTCTGATGCTCATATGACCACGCCCCCCTCTGACGCACATGTAGCACACGGGACTTTCCTAAGAGTTTGCCCGTGGCGTCAGAGGGGGACGTGGTCCAGCACACGGCGGCGAATTCAATTGGAAGCGGCGCCTTCGGCGAAGAAGAAGAAGATGCGGACGAGAAGGCCAGCGGAAAGAGAAGAAGATGGAAGAAGATGCCGGTCAAGATGCAGGACGAGAAGACAGAAGCAGAGGAAGAAGAAGATGGAGGAAGAAACCCGAAGGAAAGAAGAAAAGAAGAAGATGGAAGAAGATATTAATAAAAGACTTGTCAAAAACCGGCTCTTGTCTTTTTTAACACTTTTCACTTTTTTTTTGTGAAATGGTACAATTTACCCCATTACCATTTCACACAGGGGGGGGCCGGGATCTGGGGGTCCCCTTTGTTAAAGGGGTTTTCCAGATTTCGATAAGCCTCCTGCCCGCAGACCCCCCCAACCACTGGGCAAGGGTTGTGGGGATGAGGCTCTTGCCCCAATCAACATGGGAACAAGGTGCTTTGGGGGGCACCCCAAAGCACCCTCCCAATGTTGAGGGCATGTGGCCTGGTGCGGTTCAGGAGAGCGGGGCCGCGGTCTGTCCCCCCCTCTTTTCTGCAGCCGGCCAGGTCAACGTGCTCGGATAAGGGTCTGGTGTGGATTTTGGGGGGGACTCCACGCCATTTTTCTTTTTAATTGATGGCGGGGTTCCCCTTAATATCCATATCAGACCTGAAGGGCCTTCTAATGGAATTTGGGGGGACCCCCATGCTTTTTTTTGTTTTGTTTTATGAATGAATACCTCACAATTGCCGGGAGCCGACAATTCATTATTGCTGCGAGTCAGTTTTAAACGGCTTTTTTTCTTCAGAATGTCATTTTGTGCAGGGACAGTTCTAACCACGGGAAACGTGCGATTTTTCACATGCTGACATTACACCCCCCCATGGTACGAAATTTAAAGGAATATTTCACTTTTATTGTTGCACTGTAACCACTTCCGTACCGCGCCTATTCTGGCACTTCTCTCCTTCATGTAACAATTATATTTTATTCCTTGAAAATTACTCAGGACCCCCAAACATTATATATATTTTATTAGCAGACACCCTAGGGAATAAAGTGGCCACCATTTTTTTTTAATTTCCAACGGTATTTGCGCAAAAAAATGTATACCGCTTTTTTATTTTTGCAAAAAAAAAAAAATGGTTTCATAAATTAAACAATAACAAAGCAGTAAATTTAGCCCAATTTTTAGGGATAATGTGAAAGATGATGTTACACCGAGTAAATTGATACCTAACATGTCACGCTTTAATATTGCAAACACTCATGGAATGGCGCCAAACTTCGGTATTTAAAATCTCCATAGGCGACACTTGAAGTCTTTTTTCAGGTTACCAGTTTAGAGTTACAGGGGTAGATTCATGTAGATCAGCGGATCTTTTGATCCGCGTGATCTATCTTTTTTACGATCCGCCTGCGCCAGTTTTTGAGGCAAGTGCTGTATTCAGAAAGCACTTGCCTCGTAATTAGCCCTGGCGGATCGTAAATCCCCCGGCGGAATGCAAATTCCGCGGCTAGGGGGAGTTTACTATTTAAATCACGCGCGTCCCCGCGCCGATCGTACTGCGCATGCGCCGCCGGCAAAATTTCCCGACGTGCATTGCTTTAAATGACTTCGCAAGGACGTCATTGTTTTCGATGTTAACGCAATTAACGTATGGCCGTATTCCCAGACGACTTACGTAAACGACGTAAAAAATTCAAAACTCGACGCGGGAACGACGGCCATACTTAACATAGGATCCGCCGCACTTACCCCGCATATAGGTAATATAGGTAAGCCTCCAGCTAAGGAGGAGTGTGTGAAAGATTGTGTCAGCGCTGCACTATTCTTAAAGGTACCTTTTTTTTTTTCTAAACACCTGCTGCCACCCTGGAATTTTTCCTTCTCTTTAAATGTAAAGAGGAGGTAAAGAGGAGGTTGTAAAAAATGTACATACATACAGTGGATATTATTTTGGGGTGCATAGGTAAAAAAAAATATATATATATATATATATATATATATATATATATATATATAATATTATTATTATTATTATTATTATTATTATTATTAATTAAATAAAATATATAGATAAATAAGAAATACAAAATTAGGTACACACTTTTTTTCTTAGTACACTGGTATCAATTGCTTCACCGCCTGATGTGCGTATCCTGCATTCTTTACACAGCATTAGCTCACCACAGCCTCAGGATGCACCAAGGTCACCGGACAGGTAGGAGGGGTCAACGGGGGCCACAATGTAAAAGAGTGCAATACCAAGAGCTAAAGGTAGTGTTTCTTGGTTGTCTTTTTAGGAGCAGAAGCCCTAAGATAAGACATGGAACGGAGAAAAAAGTCCCACCACCGCTCAAAATCTCCGCAAGCGTCTGGCTCTCGGGCAATGCATAAGTCCCATTCTAGTCCAGCACGCAAATCCAGTCACTCTGCGACTGTAGCAGAGCCAAATGTATCAAGACCCCGCCCAGACGATGGTCTTTGTTGGGCATGATCGGCACCATCCGAACCTGGCAAACTTCTATGCACCGGCTGCATTAAGGACGTGGCTACAGACAGGGAAGCAGAGGTGAGAAGAATTAGAGACTATATTCAAGAAGCAGTGGCAGAGGGTATTCAGTCAGCCTCAGCCACCAAATCACCTAGGTCTAGATCCAATCGGCCAGTGCACGATGAATCACCTGCCCGGGAGGCGCTATCACTAGACTCATCGGACTCTGAAGAAGCCCTCAGAATATTTATTTGATTTTCAATATATTGAATCATTTGTCACAGCCGTAAGGGAGGCCATTGACTGGGATCAAGATGTTCAGCCACCTGAAAAAATTAAGATTTTTTCCTAGCCGGAAGAGACAAGGGGTTACTTTCCCCCTCTTGCCAGAGATCCGAGAATGGTTCGAGGAAGAATGGGAAAAGCCGGAAAAGAGGGCAAACATACAGAACCGTTTCTCAAGGTTGTACCCTTTTAAAACCCCAGAAGCAGACCTTTGGGACTCCCTGTTGGGCATAGATGTGGCCTTAGGGCGCCTGGCCCGACAGGTCGCGTTGCCATTGCAAGATTCTACAACCTTCAAAGACCCAATGGACAGACATGCAGACACAGACCTAAAGAAGGTGTACTCAGCTGCGGGTGCAGCGTGCCGTCCAGCTATTGCCCTAACCTCAGTCTCCAGAGTACTCAAGGTTTGGACCACGAGAACCCAAGCAGCACTAAAAGCAGATACAGGGTCAGAATCAGTCATACAGTCAATGGAGGAATTCGATCTTGCCGCCGATTTCATAGCAGAAGCCTCTAAGAACCTGACAAAGTTACTCACAAGAATCATAGCTTTTGCAGTGACGGCAAAGAGGGCCCTCTGGTTGCGACATTGGGGAGCAGACAGCACCTCAAAACTGAGTCTCTGCAATATTCCGTTTAACGGCAAGGTGCTGTTCGGAAAGACCGTGGAAGAAGCTATTAGTCAAGCTACAGGGGGAAAGTCGGGTCTAATGCCACAGAGACCCAGGAAGACACAGCAGGCCACCCGGCCAGCCCAACCAGACTACAAGAGGGTGTATGACACCAGGTCATACAGGCCAGGACGGGAATATACAAGACCCTACTGGAAAAATCCACAAGATTCTTTCATGCAGAAAGTAAAGTCTAGAGCGGCACAGACTGCGAAAAAACCTGAAAAATCTTTTTGACGGGTTAACCGCCCATTCCCCCCAGGTGGGCGCCAGGTAATGTCCTTCTGGGAAGTATGGGCGGAAGAAGTCAAGGACCAGTGGGTCCGCAAGACGGTCAGATACGATAACAAAATATCCATTCAGAAGAAACCACCCAATACGGTGGTCCACACAGAATGGCCGACAGATCAGAGGAAACGGATCTGCTTACAAGAATATTTAGACGGCTTACAGCAAAAGAATGCAATTTTGCCGGTGCCCCTATCCCAACAAGGAAAAGGGGTATACTCTCCAATCTTTCTAGTTCCCAAAGCATCGAGGGATCTCAGACCAGTTCTGGACCTGAGAATTCTAAACCACTTCATAGAACCCAAGACGTTCAAGATGGAATCTGTATTTACAATCATCTCTGTGTTGCAGCCAGGAGACTGGCTGATATCAGTCGATCTAACGGTTGCATATTTGCACGTCCCAATCAACGAGAGCCACCAAAGATACCTAAGATTCTTGGCGTCTCAACGCGAGATGGTTCTAGAAATCATATCAAAATTTGGCTGGATCATCAACGGGCAAAAGAGCCAATTGATTTCCTCACAACAGATGGAATATCTGGGACTGATTCTCAATACAAACAGAGGCCTTGTCCTCCTACCCGAACGAAAGAAGGCAGAATTGGTAGCCTGTGTCAGCAGCGTGATGAAGTCAACGTCACTAACGGCAAGAGATTGTATGACCCTACTCGGATGTTTACTGCAGCAAGCCCAACCATTCCTTGGGCAAGGTTCTACACAAGAGCCTTCCAGGCAACCTTGTTGAACCAATGGGACGGTACCTCTCTCCACCAGAGGATTCGCATACCAAACCGGATTCGACAGAACCTAGCTTGGTGGAAGTCATCAGAGAACCTGTTGCGGGGCATGCCCCTCGGCCCCGGGGACTGGATTCTGATAACTTCGGGTGCCAGTCTCCGGGGCTGGGGTGCTCACTGCCTCGGCAAGCAGATGCGGGGAGTTTGGAGCAAGATGGAATCCCGACACTCCAACCTTTTGGAGCTGCAAGCCGCATACCTGGCCCTGCGGGCCTTTGAGAAGCTAGTTCAGGGAGCTCGAGTCAAACTAATGTTAGACAACAAGACGGCAGTGGCATATATAGCAAGACAGGGCGGAACCAAGAGCTTGCCACTTCTGCATGTGGCAACCAAAATATTTGTGTGGGCCGAAGCACATCTGGAAGCCCTAACAGCAGCCTACATTCCGGGCAGCCAGAATTCCATCGCGGATCATCTGAGTCGGGAGCTCCCCGACAAGAACGAATGGGCCTTGAACAAGAAGTTCCTAGAACCAATCTTTTCCGAGTGAGGGACACCCTCAGTGGATCTAATAGTGACCCGAGTCAATACAAAGACACCCCAATCTGTGTCCAGGTTCCATTGCAACAAAGCCTTGACCCAAGATGCCTTCTCCATTCCATGGGATTTTCCCCTAGTTTACATCTTTCCGCCGGTGCCGCTAGTAATGAGGGCTTTGGTAAAGATTGCGAGAGAAAAGGTCCATACAATAATAATGCTACCCTTCTGGCCGCAGAGGCCGTGGTTCCCTCTACTACTACACATGGCGTCGGCCCCCCCAATACGTCTGCCGATAAAGAGGGATCTCCTAATGGCAGCGCCAATGGGTACACCCCAACCCGAACAGGTTGCAACTGACGGCCTGGCTGCTGAATCAACCAGACTCCAGGCACAAAGCATTTCAAAGGAAGTAATCTCAACACTGTTAAAGTCTAGAAAGGCCTCGACTAACGCCACCTACAACAGGATTTGGGCAAAGTTTTTACAACTTTTGCGTTACAGAAAAATTTCGCTTCAGTGGATCCGAATGTGGCACAAGTACTGGACTTTTTGCAATCTACTCGAAACAAAGGCTTAGCCTATAGTACATTGAAGGTACAAATTTCAGCCTTGTCATGTTTTACAGGATACAGGTGGGCAGACGAACCACTGGTAAAACAATTCTTAAAAGCGACCATGAAAATGAATCCTCCAAGGAAGTCTCTATTTCCGGCCCGGGACTTAGGCACAGTACTAAGAGCACTGCTTCTACATCCTTTTGTACCGCAGAATCTTGTCCATTCTGGTTTCTAACACTTAAACTGTTTTTTTCTCACCGCCGTAACATCGGCAAGAAGGGTATCCGAGCTAGCAGCCCTGTCCAGTAAGAAACCGTACTGCATCATCCTTCCAGACAAGGTCATTCTGAGGCCTTCACCAATAGCAACGCCCAAGGTAATTTCAAAATTTCACCTTAACTGGGAGGCAGTGCTACCTAGCTTTATATCACCGCCTATGCAGGAAGAACTGGACCTCAGACCTCTGGACATAGTCAACCTTTTCTCAATTTACCTGCATCGTTCTCAAGTACGCAAAACGGATTCCCTTTTCGTCTTACCATTTGGGCCTAAAAAAGGACAAGCCGCTTCAACAAGAAAAATCTCGACCTGGATCACCAAAGTAATAAAACTCACGTACGAGAAACAAGGGCTGACGCCTCCTCAGGCAACTAGAGCTCACTCTACCAGAGGGGTGGCAGCCTCCTGGGCAGCATTTGCCAAAATACCAGTTGAGGAAATATGCAAGATGGCCAGTTGGAGTTCCTGCAAGACCTTCGCAAAGCATTACAATCTAGACGGGACGTCATCTAAGGCGTCTAGTTTCGGAAATGCCGTGGTATCGGCTCCTTGTCAGGCAAAATAAAGAAAGATTCACTTAAGCAGCATTTATAGTTGTCGTCCGAGTCTTATATACATTTTCCCGCCCTAGGGTGCTAAATTAAATCCCATGATGTGCTGACGGGAGGACTGGCCAGGAAAACGGAAAATTGTTATTCTTACCTACGGTAATTTTCCTTTCCTGGCCTGTCCTCACGTCAGCACAGCCTTTCCCTCCCTATAGTCTGTCGTCCGCCAAATTAGTGGAACAAGGACTGGGAGGAGGGGCCCCCTACTTATTAGCTAGAAGAAGGTGGTACTGGTGGACCGGAGGAGGGGATTAACCCATGATGTGCTGACGTGAGGACAGGCCAGGAAAGGAAAATTACCGTAGGTAAGAATAACAATTTTCCGTTTTATGGAGAGAGGCGGGGTCAATAAGGGTGGAAAGCATGGTATTGGAAAAAAAAAGATCTCATGCTTTCAGCTGCGATCATGTTCGTTCAGCACAGTGGTGTAGTGTATAGCACTTTCACCTAGCAGCAAAAGGGTTGCTGGTTCGAATCCCGATCATGACACCATCTGCCTGGAGTTTGCATGTTCTCCAAGTGCCTGCGTGGGTTTCCTCCCACAATCTAAAAACATGCTGTAAATCAGATCCTGTCTAAATAAGCCCTAATATGCAGTAGTATATTTAGGTTTTCTGCTGCCCTAGGCCTGACTACATTTCTGCACCTCCTAATAGAAAAATGACCCACCCTTCCTGTCAAGGCCACACCCTGTTTTTGTATGACCCGCCCAGAATTTTTCAGGGGCAACACACACTAGTTCTGGGGGGGGGGGGGACACTGGATTCCCTTAATTTGCATAGTTTTTCTCTCACTTCCTGTTTAACAGGGCCTATAACCCTCCCTCACTCTATCCAAAAAGAAAGAAAATAAAAAGTGTTGATTATAGTTCTAGTTAAAGCACAAATTTCAGAGAGTTTTATTGAGAGGCCTAAGAAAATATAACCATGCCAATAGGCCAGGATACAGCGTTGCTAATATGTATGAATGTGAGTTGGGGACCCCCACAAACACCACCCAATGTTAAATAAACAATGTTCTTAATTTGCAAATAAGTATTATCTGCTCATTTTTGGGGGATGCCTACACCCCTAATAGGGTGAAGACACCTCACAAATGTTGTCACTTTATACTTCAAATTCATTCACTTCCTGTCACATAGCCAAACAGGAAGTGAGGGTAAAACCTTACTAATGTCTTTTGTTGGGGGCACAGATCAATCTAAATAGTTTCCCGTTATGGAAATTGCATTTTGCTGTGTACACCCTAAATTATTAGGGATCTTGAACTTGGGGGTCCATTTACTAAAGGCAAATCCACTTTGCATTACAAGTGGACAAGCAAGGAAGAAAAAAAATAAATAAAAAAAAAAACTTTGCTTCTACAGGATTGGATGTTAAAACCATCAGTGCTTCCCTTCTGATTTTCAGCGACTACGCTTCTATTGCAGAGTGGCTTTGCCTTTACTAAACCCCAAGCCAACTAATCATTTGGGGTGTACGCAGCAGTGCAATTTTCTTAATGGGGACACTAGTTAGATTGACCCCAAGAAAAGACATTGGTAGGGTTTTAACCTCACTTCCTGTTCAGCTGTGTGACAGGAAGTGAAGCCGATTTTAAGAAAAGTGACACAAAGCCCAACCCAAAAACCACAAGCAGGGGTTCTAACACTCACTTGGCTTCCCTCAAACACCCACAATTAGAATAGGATTGTCTTGCGCTAGATTTAAGCACAGTGCTGTAAATCAGCACTTCAAGCCTGTCCACCAATACACCACCCCCCCAACAGGCCATGTTCGCAGGTTTTCCTTCATCTTGCACATGTGCTTTAAAAGACAGTGTGGACAGCAATTCTTGATAAGAGGAATCCACAACACATGTCCTGTCGGGGGTGCTTGAGGGCTGAGGACCACTTAAGTAAAAAGAAAATACTTACCACGTTGTCTTTTTAATTTCCTGGTGATTAAAACATGGCAGCAAACATTTCATGCATACACACCAGGAAAGAAGCTTAGACAAAAATCACACCTAATTTGTTAGGACAAACCTATTTCAGCTGCAGCTGTCAAAATCTTTAGCATGAAAAAGTAACAAAAAACAAACAAACTTCACAATTTGAAAGTAATTTTTATTGGTCAACAAAACAAGGAAAGCAAAAAAGACAAACAAACAAAAACACACACACACAAATACACACAAATACATTTAAAAAATCAAAATAAACATAGGTTAACCGTCCCAACATCTTCAGAAATATTTTTCTAAAGGCAGCAGAGACAAATATATCAAAGTGTACATTATTTAAAAATAAACCAAAAACATTGGCAAAAAATAAACATGCTCCAAAACACATCTCTGTTTAGCAGCAACATTCCTGCCAGCCTGCCCCCTCTCAGGGCAGCTGAGGACTGCTCTACTCACGCTTTTTATAACATGTGTGCTTGAAATCACATGAAGAAATTTCAGTCTCTAGTTTGGGTGAACTTGTAAGTGGTACACCTGTTAAGGATGTCCTTAAATTACTAAGCCACCCACGCTCTATGAGCATGCTCAGAGACATCCACAAAAAGAAAGTAAAACATTTTCTAAGTGCCTGAGCAAGCTCAGTGCAGCTCACAAAGATGCAATGGCTGCTGAAAGCATGAGAGCTGTGTTTTTTTCCCCTGAACTAATGCTTTCCAGCCTAAAGGGGAGGTCTTAGTGAATTATTACGTAACAAAAATAAATAACAATAATTAAAACGCCCCTGTCCCTAGTAGCTCGCAGTCAGAAGCGAACACGGATATTTTTTTTTCAGGTTACCAGTTTAGAGTTACAGAGGAGGTCTAGTGCTAAAAGTATTGCTCTCGCTCTAATGCATGCATTAATACCTCACATGTGTGGTTTGAACGATGTTTACGTATGTGGGCGGGACTTGCACAAGTCCCGCCCACATATGTAAACACCGTTCAAACCACACATGTGAGGTATTGACGCGTGTATTAGAGAGAGAGCAATACTTTTAGCACTAGACCTCCTCTGTAACTCTAAACTGGTAAACTAAGTGTCGCCTATGGGGATTTTAAAGTACTGAAGTTTGGCGCCATTCCATGAGTGTTTGCAATATTAAAGCGTGACATGTTAGGTATCTATTTACTCGGTGTAACATCATCTTTTACATTATCGCCAAAAATTGGGCTAACTTGAGTGTTTTGTTAATTTTTAACCACTTGAGCCCCAGACCATATTACTGGTCAATGACCGGGCCAGTTTTTGCCATTCGGCACTGCGTTGTTTTAA
The DNA here is from genome assembly GCA_029574335.1 of Rana kukunoris. Lineage (NCBI taxonomy): Eukaryota > Metazoa > Chordata > Amphibia > Anura > Ranidae > Rana > Rana kukunoris. The sequence goes on from CM056060.1 coordinate 69,276,462, forward strand.
CTGACAATTGCGCGGTCGTGCGACGTGGCTCCCAAACAAAATTGGCGTCCTTTTTTTTGCCACAAATAGAGTTTTTTTTGGTGGTATTTGATCACCTCTGCGTTTATTTTTTTTTTTGCTATAAACAAAAATAGAGCGACCTTATTTTTAAAAATAAGAATCTTTTTTACTGTTTGCTATAATAAATATCCCCAAAATTATTTAAAATAAACTTTTTTCCCTCAGTTTAGGCCGATATGTATTCTTCGACATATTTTTGGTTCCAAAAAATCACAATAGGCGTTTGATTGTTTTGCGCAAAAGTTATAGCGTCTACAAAAGAGGGGTTAGTTTTATGGCTTTTTTATTAATATATAATTTTTTACTAGTAAGGGCGGCGATCAGCGATTTTTATGGACACTGCGACATTATGGCAGACACATTTTTGGGACCATTGGCATTTTTCTAGCGACCAATGTTATAAAAATGCATTGCTTACTATAAAAATGTCACTGGCAAGGAAGGGGTTAACACTAGGGGCGAGGAAGGGGTATATTATGTTCCCTGGGTGTGTTCTAACTGTAAAGGGGGTGGGACTGACTAGGGGAAATGACAGATCGCTGTTCATACATTGTATGAACAGACGTGCAGGCATTCCCCCCCCCCCCCTGACAGGACCGGGATAAAGGGGAACTCCACACCAAATTAAAAAAAAACAGCGTGGGGTCCCCCTCCAGGTGCATAACAGGCCCTTAGATTTGGTCTGAAACGTAAGGGGTTAAACCTACGCCAAAAAAATGGCGTGGGGTTCCCCCCAGATCCAGACCAAACCCTCATCCCAGGCACGCAGTCTGGCCCGGACAGGAATGGGGGTGGGGACGAGCGAGCGCCCCCCCCCCCCCCCCCTCCTGAGCCATACCAGACCACATTCCCTCGACATGGGGGAGTGTGTGCTTTGAGGGAGGGGGGCACTGCTCCCCCACCCCAAAGCACTATTGTCCCTCTTCCCGACAACCCTGGCCGTTGGTTGTCGGGGTATGCGGGCGGGGGGCTTATCAGAATCTGAGAGCCCCCTTTAATAAAGTGGCCCCCAGATTCCGGCCCCCCACCCTATGTGAATGACTATGGGGTACATCCGACTTATATTGGCATAGAGCGTGGTCACCGGGTGATGCCACCATGTGACCTCAACCCATGTGACATCACAGGGCATGATGGGAATGTGATGTCACATGGGTTGAGGTCACATGGTGGCATCACCCGGTGACCACGCCCTATGCCAATATAAGTCGGTGCCCACCGCTTTGTCGGCAATTCAGCGCCGGCCCTCGTCGTGTCAAAATCGAATGGAAGAATACAGCGGAGGAGCCAGGCAGAAGCGGAGGGCACCGGAGAAGCCCGCGGGTGTCGCCCCGTGGCGGAAGACAGTGGAGAGAAGCCCTGGCCCCAGCGGAGGAGCCAGGCAGAAGCAGAGGGCACCGGAGAAGCCCGCGGGTGTCACCCCGCGGCGGAAGACAGTGGAGAGAAGCCCTGGCCCCAGAGGAGGAGCCAGGCAGAAGCGGAGGGCACCGGAGAAGCCCGCGGGTGTTGCCCCGCGGCGGAAGACAGTGGAGAGAAGCCCTGGCCCCAGGGGAGGAGCCAGGCAGAAGCGGAGGGCACCGGAGAAGCCCGCGGGTGTCGCCCCGTGGCGGAAGACAGCGGAGAGAAGCCCTGGCCCCAGTGGAGGAGCCAGGCAGAAGCGGAGGGCACCGGAGAAGCCCGCGGGTGTCACCCCGCGGCGGAAGACAGTGGAGAGAAGCCCTGGCCCCAGCGGAGGAGCCAGGCAGAAGAGACCATTGAGAGGCCCCCCCGGCGGAAAACGACAAAGCCCACGGCCCTCCCCTATAAGCAAGGAGCTTCATAGTGAAGGGGCCCCGGCGGAAAACAACGAAGCCCGCGGCCCTCCCCCTTAAGCAAGGAGCTTCATGGTGAAGGGAGCCCCGGCAGAAGACCCCCGGAGCTGACTAAAAAAATACACCACACAGAATAAAATATTTTTTTACTTTACATTTTTCCCCCAGGTGAATGGGTAGGGGTACGATGTACCCCAAACTCATTCACATAGGGTGGGGGGCCGGAATCTGGGGGCCGCCTTATTAAAGGGGGCTCCCAGATTCCGATTGGCCCCCGCCCGCATACCCCGACAACCAACGGCAAGGGTTGTCGGGAAGAGGCTCTTGTCCCTATCGACATGGGGACAAGAGTGCTTTGGGGGAGGGGGGGCAATGTTAAGGGCATGCGGTCTGGTACGGCTCAGGAGGGGGGTCGCTCGTCCCCACCCCCATTCCTGTCCGGCCAGACTGCGTGCCTGGGATAAGGGCTTGGTCTGGATCTGGGGGGGAACCCCAAGCTGTTTTTGGCATGGGTTTAACCCCTCACGTTCCAGACAAAGTCGAAGAGCCTACTGTACCCCTGGAGGGGGACCCGCGCCGGTTTCAAGTATGAAATTTGGCGCGGAGTTCCCCTTCATGGTCAGCGCAGGCTGAAAACCGTTCTTCGTTTTTTGCGCGTTCTGATTGGCCAAGCATGCAGGGTCATGGTGCATGCTTGACCAATCATCAGCGCGCAACGCCGCAGTAAATTATGGGCCGACGCGATTCACTCGAATTTGGCGCGAACGACCCTATTTGTTCAAAATTCGTCGAACGTACGAACAGACGATGTTCGAGTCGAAAATACGTCCGTATCGAACGCGGAGCTCATCCCTACCCAAGAGGCACCATTGCCCTGGTCGAATGCATCGTGCTAGGGAGGCGCACGACCCTTTATGGCGTAAGCCTGATCAGATCTGTCGGGTCCACCTCGAAATGGTGGCCGATGAAAATGCTGGGCCCTTCTTGGGACCAGCCACCGAAACAAACAGTGAGTCTGAACTCTGGAACGGAGCAGGAACAGGCAAGTATATTCTCAGAGCTCGGACTAGCGCTGTCTCCTTAGGATTCGACGGATGAGGACACAAGTATGACAGTACAATGTCTTCCTTGAGATGGAAGGTCGAAATTACCTTAGGAAGAATCTAAGGCTGCGAACGCAGCACCATCTTATCCTTGTGGAAGATCAGATTGGGAGCCTTTCATGACAAGGCTGCCAGCTCACAACCCGTCTTAGCTGACATAACAGCCACCAAAAGGACCACTTTCTGAGAAAGTGTCAACAAGGGAACTTCCCTAATGTTCTCAAACAGTGGTTCTGAGGCAACTAGAGGTCATGGCGTTAAGCCATTGACTGTAAAGCAGGATGACCTATGGGACCTTGCGACAGCAGATCCTCTCATAGTGGTAGACGCCAAGGTGCGTCTGCTATTCAAATCCCCACGGAGGTAGTGGAGGACGGACCGGAGGGGCCACCTGCCGAACCCCATGTAGAAATGTTCTCACTAGGGAGTGAGTCGCCAGGGGTCGCTGAAAGAAAACAGCCAGGGCAGATATCTGTCCCTTAACCACTTGTCCACGCCCGCTGTCAAATGACGGCGGGCGGAAGACTCCATTGTTCTGACAGGACGTCATACGGTGAGTCAAGACACCAGGAGATCTACGTCTAGCATGCCCCATCTTGGGCAAAGGAGCTGAAACACCTCCGGGTGCAGAGACCATTCTCCTTGGTCCAGCATGTGGCAACACAGGTAGTCCGCCTGCCAGTTTTCCACACCCGGAATGTGGCCGAGTGTGCCGGTATGCTCCCTTCTGCCCACCTTAGGATGTGAATGACTTCTGACACTGCAGCCGAGCTACTTGTTCCTCCTTGATGGTTGACATATGCCACCGCCATGGCGTTTTCCGACTGGATCCTGACTGGACGCCCTCGTAGCCTCTGAGACCATGTGGAGAGGCACAGCCTGATCGCCTGAAGTTTCAGGACCTTGATCGGCAAATGGGAATCCTCTGGAGACCAGCAACCCTGGGTTGACTAAACCCCCCCAGACTCCCCCACCGTTAAGGCTGGCGTCCGTCGTGATGACTATCCAGTGATAGGCAAGGAACGATAGGGAAGTGCCGGTGAAGTCAGCCACCACACCAGGGAGGCCCTGACCAGGTGGCTCACCCGGATCTGATTATCCAGGGATGATGGGCCCTTGTCCCATCTGGACAGAATTTTCCTTCTGTAGCACTCGCGTGTGAGATTGCGCCTATGGTACCGCCTCGACTAAGCACTGAACCAGTGTGAAATGCGTCGGCTGTTCCTGATTGTTTTGCTTTGCTGTGAATTTTGTGGTGCATTTTTGCTGCTTTTACCAATAAAGACAACTCTACAGTTTTTCGGAGTGTGGCTGTCCATCCCTTTGAAATTCCTATCATTTGGAGTGGATTGATGCCATCCAGAATCCTTGTACCTTCACGAAGCAATTGAGGGCCCTGAGGTCCAGGATAGGACGAACGCACTCCTTCTTTGGTACAATGAACAGATTGGGGTAAAACCCCAGAAACCGATCCTGTACTAGGACAGTGATAACCACCCCGCGTTCCAGCAGATCCGACAAGCCGGTAGTAGCTGGAGGTTGGAGGGAAAAAAATCTGTTTGGTGGGCAAGATAGGAGCTCTATCTTGTACCCTGATGAGACTACCTCGCTAACCCACCAGTCGGGGACCCAAGATGTCCACCGAGTCGCAAATTCGCGAAGACGTCCCCCCACCCGCGGGATGGGTGGGGGCGCACCTTCATGCGGACGTGGTCTTGTTAACGGGTTTGCGAAACCAGGGACGTCTCTGTCCCTGAGCAGGCGCTTTATTGGCCTGTGGTTTTCATCCCGCAGTGCTGGGCGAAAAAAAAAAGGCTTGGGTGCGGTAAACAAGGGCCCCTGTCACCAACTTGGCTCCTTCCCCTTATAGGTCTGTGGGAGCAAGGTGCTCTTACGTCCTGTGGCATCCTTAATAATGTCATCCAGGCAAGCTCCAAAGAGTCTATCGCCTTTAAAGGGCAGGTCCATTCTGATATCTGATACCCCAGTTGAAGTCTACATGAGACGAAACCGGTCGGGTTACTGACTTGCTAAGTCTTTACTGCATTTTTTCCCCTTTGGGAATACCTCTGTCCACCCATCATAGGGGGAGAGTTGTTGCTAGATACAAGTTTTTTTCTTTCACGTGTGGTTTTACATTTATGTTTTAAATGATCCCTGTCACATGTGTGATGTAGTGGAATTTTTTATATATCTTTTATTTTATTAAATTGGTGGTTTTACACTATGAGGAGTCGTTTTTCTTCTCTTTTCCCCTCCTATGCTCGGGAGTGAATGTATACCACCACGGAGACATTTTAACATCAAAAGTCATTCTTGGACTCTCCGGATATCATCTCCACCTGTCTGGATACAGGATTAGGCAATCGGCCTTTACAAGCCTTGAAGACCCCCCACCGTATGGTGAGTTGAGGGTCCACCTGATCCGGTAAGGGTACCCATTTATACCTTCTCTGTTTGAGGATTGTATCTTGGATCTCTTGTGCTATCCGAGCATTCCAGAAGAAGAATACATTCGTTACACCGTTTGGGTGTATGGACTGCTATTCACCTAACTGATTGCTTTCATTCAATCACAGTGGACATTAGGATATATATGTTTTCATTTTTTGATTCACTATTTATTATTATTGATTGTATGTTTACTCCATTATTCACCATTTATTGGTATTGATTGTATGATCACTATAGGAAGTATTGTTATTTGATTGCACGATCACTGACCTTTCTTAGTGCCCTTCTCTAATAGATTTGAAACGCCTATATAGATATATTGGGTCCTACACTGCAAGTTACTACACTGGCACTTTTTCACTTAGTTTGTTTCTTTAAATGAGTTTATAGATTTCGTCTGCTGGATTATAGAAGTAGGTGATTCCACCTGTGGATCCATACTTGGGTCTTGTGGAGTTCAATCACTGAATGTATAGGAGAAACCCTCTGATTGGGGCCCCCTATTATGATCTTATCTGCTTGATTGTAGATATATGGCATTTTTCATCTATAGATTTACATTTAAGCTTTGCTGTGTTTAATTCCTGAACCTACAGGAGAGTCCTTCTGTCTTGGGCTTCGCTTGATTGCAGACATAGGTCACTTCACTGGTTAGATTCACATCTAACTTTTGCTGTGTTTAATCACTGAACCTACAGGAGAGTCCTTTTGATTAAGGCTCCCTATTGGCGCTACACTTTATATCCATTTAATTTAAATACAGCACGCCCCCCCTCCTTCCCTATTTAAATTACGCGGTCTTATGCCGTCCCCTGTACGATACGCCGCCGCAAATTACGGAGCAAGTGGCTTTGAGAATACAGCACTTGCCCGTAAATAGTGTGGAGGCGTAGCGTAAAGGGGATACGCTACGCAAAAAAAGGGCAGATCTACGAGAATCTGGCCCAGAGTCTCTAACAGCCTTCATTTTTTTTCTCTGAAATATTTACACTTTATTATGTATTTTTTTTTTTTTTAAACTTGCATGCTATGGGCCAGATTCTCAAAAGAGATACAACGGTGTATCGCAGGAAACACCGTCGTATCTCTGTTTTTTTTACTGGGTAACACCGTCGTATCTCTGTTTTTTTTATTGGGTATCTATGCGTGTGATTCCTGGAATCAACTTACGCATAGATACAGTGAAGATCCGACAGGTGTAAAACACTTACACCGTCGGATCGTAGATGTAATTACTTTTCTGGCCGCTAGGTGGCCTTTACGTTGTTTTCTCATTTGCCTATGCAAATGAGCCTAATACTCCGATTCCTGGACGTTTTTATGCCGCCCCGTCGTCGTTTACGTCGTTTCCGTAAGCGTAAACCTACCCCTGCTATATGAGGGGTAGGTTTACGAAGTTCCGTCGTTGCCATGTTAAGTATGGCGTCGGGTCAGCGTCGTCTTTTTCCGTCGGTTACGTCGTTTTACTAAGTCGTTCGCAAATAGGGCATTGCGGAAATGACGATCACGTCGTTTTGACGTCGGTTTCAACTACGCTTTCCGACGTGAGCTGGAGCATGCGCACTGGGCTTTTTTCCCAGCCGGCGCATGCTCAGTTCGATTGACGCGGGGGCGCGCTTAATTTAAATACAAGCCGCCCCCTTTGAATTACGCGGGGATACGCAGGGCCATTTACACTACGCCGCCGCAAACTACGGAGCAAGTGCTTTGGGAATACGGCACTTGCTCCATTAAGTTGCGGCGGCGTAGTGTAAATGGCTTATGCTATGCCGCCGCAGATTCTATGTGAATCTGGCCCTATGTGTTATTACCAGCTTCTGAGGCCAAGGATATACTTAATTTATCCACATTATACTATTACATCTATTAATAGTAGAAATCAAGGCAAAACATTTTTGTTTTGGATAGAGTAAAAGAGGGTTATTACCAGGGCTGGCCCTACCATTCGCCGGCGAACATCGCTTGTTCGCGTTCGCCGCCAGCGAACATATGCGATGTTTGACCCGCCCCCTATTCGTCATCATTGAGCAAACTTTGACCCTGTACCTCACAGTCAGCAGACACATTTCAGCCAATCAGCAGCATACCCTCCCTCCCTTACCCTCCCACCTCTAGGGCAGCATCTATTTTAGATTCATTCTGAACCTGCAGTCCTAGTGAGAGGAGGGACAGTGTTGCTGCTGCTGCTGATTTTATAGGGAAAGCGATAGCTAGGCCAGTGTACTCCAGTCCTGAAAGACTCATCTGATCTCTGCTGTTAGAACAGCGTCCTGACAGCACTCCAAACAGCCCTTTTTAGGGCTAATCAATCAGTCTGTTTTTTTTTTTCTCTAATCTGTGCTGCGTGGTTTACAGAGAGAGATAGAGAGAGAAAGTGTATTTTTTTAGAGTTAAATAGGGCAGGCAGGCTAGTCAGTTAGAGTTACAGGGCTAGATTCAGGTAGGAGCACGTAGCGTATCCCATTTACACTACACCTCCGCAACGTTTACGGGCAAGTGTTGTATTCACAAAGCACTTGCCTGTTGAGTTGCGGCGGCGTAGCGTAAATGGCCCGGCCTAATTCAAATTCGGCGGGTAGGAGGCGTGTACTATTTAAATCCAGCGCGTCCCCGCGCTGAACATACTGCGCATGTGCCAGCCGTGAATTGATCCCAGTGCCAATGCTCCAAATCACGACGTCAATACGACGTGTAAACGACGTGAACGTCACTTACGCAAAGCCCTATTCGCAAACGTTTTACGTAAACGACGTGAAAAAAAACGCCGGCACGCCGTCCATACTTAACATTGGCTGCGCCTCATACAGCAGGGTTAACATTACGACGGACCTACGCTAATGCAAACGACGTAAAAAAATAGCGCCGGCCGGGCGTACGTTCGGGAATCAGCGTATAGGCTCATTTGCATATTTTAGACGGGAAGTCCAGCCTAAAATATGAAAATAAGATACAACGGCGTAAGAGACTTACGCCAGTTGGATCTAATGGAAATCTATGCGTTACTGATTCTATGAATCCGTCGCATAGATAGGAGGGCTCAGATGCAGAGATAAGACGGCTTATCTGAAGAGATAAGCCGTCTTATCTCTTTCCTGAACCTGGCCCACAGTGTGTATATATTTATACACTGTGGGCCAGATTCACATAGAATCTGCGGCGGCGTAGCGTATGCCATTTACACTACGCCGCCGCAACTTAATGGAGCAAGTGCCGTATTCCCAAAGCACTTGCTCCGTAGTTTGCGGCGGTGTAGGGTAAATGGCTCTGCGTATCACCGCGTAATTCAAAGGGGGCAGCTTGAATTTGAAATTAAGCGTGCCCCCACGTTGATCGAACTGGGCATGCGGGGGGCCGGGAAAAAAGCCCAGTGCACATGCTCCAGCTCACGTCGGAAAGCGTTGTTAAAACCGACGTCAAAACGACGTGATCGTCACTTACGCAATGCCCTATTCGCGAACGACTTAGTAAAACAACGTAACCGACGAAAAAAGACGACGCTGACCCGACGCCATACTTAACATGGCAACGACGGAACTTCGTAAACCTACCCCTCATAAAGCAGGAGTAGGTTTACGCTTACGGAAACTACGTAAACGACAACGGGGTGGCGTAAAAACGTTCGGGAATCGGCGTATTAGGCTCATTTGCATAGGCAATTGAGAAAACAACGTAAAGGCCACCTAGCAGCCAGAAAAGTAATTACATCTACGATCCGACGATGTAAGTGTTTTACACCTGTCGGATCTTCACTGTATCTATGCGTAAGTGATTCTAGGAATCACACGCATAGATACCCAGTAAAAAAAACAGAGATACTACAGGGTTTGCTGCGATACACCGTCGTATCTCTTTTGAGAATCTGGCCCTGTATTGAGTTTAGCTAGACTATAGGTGCAGGGTGCTGTGTAATCTAAAGGGGTCCAGTGGTGCAGGGTGCTATATAAAGGGGCCCAGAGCTGTGGGGTGCTGTGTAATGTAAGGTAAGGTAAACTGTGCCCACCTGTCCAGTGCCACATCTCATCTATATATTGTTGGCACAGTTGATAACATAAAAACAAAATTCACTGCAATACATAATAGTAGTCATCTGTCTGCCAGGGTGCTTTGGCTCACAGGGTAAACTGTGCCTACCTGTCCAGTGCCACATCTCATCTATATTTTGTTGGCACAGTTGATAACATATAAAAACAAAATTCACTGCAATCCAGAATAGTAGCAATTTGTCTGCCAGGGTGTCTTAGGCTCACAGCGTAAACTGTGCCCACTTGTCCAGTGCCACATCTCATATCTGGTGGCACAGTAGCTTGCACGCATAGTACAACTAAACAAATCTAAAAAAAATGACAGGCAGAGGCAGGCCACCCCGCAGAGGCCGTCGTGGTCATGGTGCTGTGATTCCCTTTGGCCCTAGAATAATGCCCAGTGTTCAGAGGCCACGTACCCTGAACTCGAAAAGTTCTGAGGACATAGTTGACTGGCTAACACAGGACACCCAATCTTCTACAGCTTCCGCTCGGACCCCTGACGCACCATCCTCCTCCAGCTCAGCTTCGGGCACCTCTCAAGTTACCACTCGCCCGCCTGCCGCCACCACCAACACTAGCATCACAGCTGCTTCACTTGATCTGTCAGAGGAGTTATTTACACATGAGTTGGAAGAAATTAGTGATGCACAACAATTATTGCTATGGGATGTAGATAAATTTCAGTCAGGCAGCATTACACACATGGAAGTATTGTGTGATGATGATGATGTTGTACCCGCTGCTTCCTTTGCTGAGTTGTCAGATACAAGTGAAGCAGTTGATGATGACGATGTGTTCGTGGATGTCACGTGGGTGCCCGCTCCAAGAGAAGAAAAAGAGGGGGGAAGTTCAGATGGGGAGACAGAGAGGAGGAGGAGGAGACGAGTTGGAAGCAGGGGGAGGTCGTCGCAAGGAGCTAGTGGCACAGTCAGACAGCATGTATCGGCACCCGGGGTCAAACAGACAGAACGCCAATCAACACATGCTGTTGCCACCACCAGAATGCCGTCATTGCAAAGGTCAGCAGTGTGGCATTTTTTTTGTGTGTCTGCCTCTGATAACAGCGATGCCATTTGCAACCTGTGCCAACACAATCTGAGTCGTGGGTAATCCAACACCCACCTAGGTACAACTGCTTTGCGAAGGCACATGATTACACAGCACAAACGCCTATGGGATCAACACATGATGACGAGTACAAGCAGCACACAAGCTCAAAGCCACCATCCCCCTCCTGGTCCAGCATCTTCAGCCACGTCAACCACTGCTGTCCTCCTTGCCCCCTCTCAACCATCTGCCACTCCGTCTCTCACCTTGAGCAATTCCTGCTCATCTGCCCACAGTCAGGTGTCTGTCAAGGACATGTTTGAGCGTAAGAAGCCAATGTCACAGAGTCACCCCCTTGCCCGGCGTCTGACAGCTGGCTTGTCGGAACTCTTAGCCCGCCAGCTTTTACCATACAAGCTGGTGGAGTTTGAGGCCTTCAAAAAAATTGTAGCTATTGGGACACCGCAGTGGAAGGTACCCGGCCAAAATTTCTTTTCACAAAAGGCAATCCCCAACCTGTACTCTATTGTGCAAAAGGAAGTCATGGCATCTCTGGCACACAGTGTTGGGGCAAGGGTCCATCTGACCACTGATACCTGGTCTGCAAAGCACGGTCAGGGCAGGTATATCACCTACACTGCGCATTGGGTAAACCTGCTGACGGCTGCCAAGCATGTGATGCATGGCTCTGCAGAGGAATTGGTGACATCGCCACGACTTGCAGGCAGGCCTGCTGCTCCTCCTACTTCATGCTCTGCGATAACCTCCTCAGCTGAGTCCTCTTCTGCTGCTGCATCTTGCTCCACATCACCTGCACCCCCCCAGCATCCCAGGGGCGTTATTACACATTCCGGATATGACAGTGTCATGCCATCTTGGGGTTGACTTGCCTGAAGGCAGAGAGTCACACCGGACCAGCACTCCTGTCCGCCATGAACGCACAGGTGTTTCAGTGGCTAACTCCGCACCAACTGGAGATTGGCAAAGTGGTGTGTGACAACGAAAGCAATTTGTTGTTGGCACTGTATTTGGGCAAGTTGACACATGTGCCGTGCATGGCACATGTGTTGAATCTGATTGTACAACGCTTTGTGCATAAGTACCCAGACTTACAGGATGTCCTCAAGCAGGCCAGGAAGGTGTGTGGTCATTTCAGGCATTCCTACACGGCCATGGCGCACTTTTCAGATATCCAGTGAAGCGCTTGATTTGCGATAGCCGACACGTTGGAATTCAACACTCCTAATGTTCGACCGCCTGCTCCAACAAGAAAAAGCCGTCAACGAGTATTTGTATGACCCGGGTGCTAGGACAGCCTCTGCGCAGCTGGGAATTTTTTTGCCACGTTACTGGATGCTTATGCGCAATGCCTGTAGGCTCATGAGTCCTTTTGAGGAGGTGACAAACCTAGTTAGTCGCACTGAAGGCACCATCAGCGACATCATCCCATTTGTTTTCTTCCTGGAGCGTGCCCTGCGAAGAGTGCTTGATCAGGCCGTAGATGAGCGTGAAGAGGAAGAGTTGTGGTCACCATCACCACCAGAAACAGCCTTATCAGCATCGCTTGCTGGACCTGCGGCAACGCTGGAAGAGGAGTCTGAGGAAGAGGAGTCAGAGGAGGAATGTGGCTTTGAGGAGGAGGAGGAGGAAGACCAACCACAGCAGGCATCCCAGGGTTCTCGTTGTCACCTATCTAGTACCCGTGGTGTTGTACGTGGCTGGGGGGAAGAACAGACCTTCAGTGAGATCAGTGAGGACGAGGAATGGGACATGAGTAGCTCGGCATCCAACCTTGTGCACATGGGGTCTTTCATGCTGTCGTGCCTGTTGAGGGACCCTCATATAAAAAGGCTGAAGGAGAACGACCTGTACTGGGTGGCCACGCTACTAGACCCCCGGCATAAGCAGAAAGTGCCTAAAATGTTACCAAATTACCGGAAGTCGGAAAGGACGCAGCAGTTTCAAAATAAATTAAAAAGTATGCTTTACACAGCCTATAAGGGTGATTTCACAGCACAATGGGAATCTAATGGGGGAAGAGGTGAAAGTAATCCTCCTCCTACCACGACCATGCCGGCAAGGACAGGACGCTTTAGAGACGTGTTGTTGATGGAGGACATGCAGAGCTTTTTAAGTCCTACGCATCACCACAGCCCTTCGGGGTCCACCCTCAGAGAACGACTAGACCGACAGGTAGCAGACTACCTCGCCTTAACTGCAGATATTGACACTCTGAGGATCAATGAACCCCTTGACTACTGGTTGTGCAGTCTTGACCTGTGGCCTGAGCTATCCCAATTTGCGATAGAACTTCTGGCCTGCCCCGCTTCAAGTGTCCTTTCAGAAAGGACCTTCAGTGCAGCGGGAGGTATTGTCACTTAGAAGAGAAGTCGCCTAGGTCAAAAAAGTCTAGATTACCTCACCTTTATTAAGATGAATGAGGCATGGATCCCAAAGGGACCGACAGTGGGCGATACATTTGACTAAAAAAGGCCTGATGAGATAAGCTGCCTTGGGCTAAAAATGGTCCACACGCTGCTGTATTTTATCTCTGCATGCCGGATGACTTGCGTGACTTATCTGCCACCAACTAAGGTTCCAGCCACAATGTTTTAGTTCACTTCCTGCCTGAAAAACATCAAGATTTCTGGCCGCTGCTACAGCAGCGGCTGCAACAATACCTACTTTTTCAGGCATGTGTACATGCCTAATTTTTCTGGCCTCTGGTGCTGCACTGTGGCTGCAAAAACAAAACACAAAAAAAGGCACATACATGTGTCAATTCCCCTTTGTGATCGTCACCTTGTTGTGGTGAAGGGGCTTGCGTATCACAATGAAGCGACCACCTCTATGGCCTTGTACACACGAGTGAATAAATCCGCTGAACATGGTCCGACGGACCATTTCAGCCGAAAAATCCGCTCGTGTGTAGGGGCAAACGGACCGTTCTGGCCGGATTCCTCCGGCGGAAAATTTCCAAAGCATGCTTTGGAATTTTTCCTCCGGAGAGCTGTCCGTCAGATATGTCCGCTGGTTAGTACGGCAAACCAGCGGACATATCTGCCCGCACATGCATCGTATCCTGTGAATGGATCCGACGCATGCGCGCGGAAGTGTTTACTTCCTGGTGCGGTGACGTGGCGGTGACGTGGCGGCGTCAACGTCACCGCCGCGTCACCGCGCTGTCCGCCGGCGGGGAATTTGATCCGATGGTGTGTACAGCCATCGGATCAAAGCAATCCGGCGGACAGATCCGATGGGAACGGTCCGTCGGACCGTTCCCATCGGATCTATTCCCTCGTGTGTACAAGGCCTGAGAGTGTGTTGGCAATGGCAATGTTGGCACACCCCAGATGATAAGGTTGTTGCTTCATTGTAAACAGACTAAAAGCGATCGGCTGCATAATTTTGCATAGAAAAAACATTCATTTTCTTTGTGATCATAAAAGGTAATCATTAAAGTCTACTAGGCCAACAATGGGCCCACACTGCAGAATCATTGTTTTCTGGGTCACTTAACTGTCACTGAACTACCTCAGCACGACCATAGGCTTTGAAAAAAAACCATCGCCTGCAATCTCCCAAACGTGCGCACGAGCATAGTCATCACTACACCAAGATTGACGCATAGATGAATACAATTTATCTCATGAGTGTGTCAACTATTGACAACTCTTTGCAGTTGTCTAAATTCTATTCCATACACGTCCCCTGATAGGGGACGTAACAGGGATTGAACTGATAAGAATAGTAACATATCAATCATATTGGGATTGCACAGTACATTACACGGAGCACAAGGCCATAGATGAGCATGAAGAGGAAGAGTTGTGGTCACCATCACCACCAGAAGCAGCCTTGTTGTCATCGATTGCTGGACCTGCGGCAATGCAGAGAGAGGAGTCTGAAGAATAGGAGTCAGAGGAGGAAGGTGGCTTAGAGTAGGTGGAAGACCAAACACAGCAGGCGTCCCAGGGGGCTTGTTGTCACCTTTCAGGGACCGTTGGTGTTGTACGTGGCTGGGTGGAAGAAGAGACATTCAGTGACGTCAGTGAGGATAAGGAACGGGACATCGCTAGCTTGGTATCCAACCTTGTGTAAATGGGGAGTTTGCGGTTGTGCAAATGGACTGTTTGCAGTTGTTTGCGCTGCGTTAAAGGAGGGAGTTTGGTCTGTCAGAGTTTGGTCTGTCACTGTGAACCCTAACCCTAACCTTGTCTGTAAACCTAACCCTAACCCTATCTGTAACCCTAACCCTATCTGTAACCCTAACCCTATCTGTAACCCTAACCCTGTCTGTAACCCTAGCCCTATCTGTAACCCTAACCCTGTCTGTAACCCTAACTCTAACCCTGTCTGTAACTCTAACCCTATCTGTAACCCTAACCCTGTCGGTAACCCTATCTGTAACCCTAACCCTTTCTGTAAGTTATAGACAGGGTTGGGGTTACAGTTAGGGTTACATTGGAAAATAATTCAACTCATGTAAGGTGGCATGTAGTTGCCATCATCCCTTTGACATGTTAAACAATTGAAATAACCTCAAAGGATTGGGATTGTATAGGCAACAAATAATACAAATTTATTACAAAAATATATAGATATTACAGTACAAATTGAATAAAAGAAATACTATTGAACATGTATAGTTTATATAATGTAAATACTGTCCGTCATGAACTGCCATCATCAGATGTTTTTATGGCAGATTGGAGCGGATAACCGACGCGTTTCGAATGAAAGAAAACTTTCTTCATCAGGGTATGTAATAGTATCACATCTATAACAGATCAAAATATCAATATTAAACATAATACAAATAGGCTGAATAGGGACCATTTCAACAGGCCTTGCACCTATTTGGGGAGAACTTTGATCCTCTGTCTCGGTGGTAAGTATGGATTGGGGGATAAAAAACCTTTTTTGCTCCCTTTTTATATGTTTATACCACCCTTACATGATGATCATTGTGTGTATTTTTTCTTCCCCTCTCTTGCTTGGTTCTTTTTGTTTTCTTGTTCTTTGTCCTCCTCTCTATCTTTTTTCCCCTTTTGTAGTGGTGGTGAGGACTTCTTAAACACCAATCTTTGAATCTATTGATTCAGTCCACCCCATGGGTGGCAGGGATGAGGAGATATATTTCTGTGCATTGTATACAGTGTGGAGGCACCCGCATCTGATGACGCCGTGAAGTGCATGACCTTTCAAGCCCAGATTTTGCAAAACTCGGGGAGTGGTATACCTCATGCAGTGTCAGTGTGGTTCTTTTTATGTAGGAAAAACAAAACAAGAATTCCACAAGCGAGTTGACAAACATATGCACTCCATGCATATTTGCAATTTATATCTTCCACTTGGCAGACATATAGCTAAATGCCATGAATACCATATGCCAATGGTCAATTTCACTGTACTAGATCATATCCACATTCCATTAAGAGGGGGGGATTGGAACAAGGTCCTACTCCAGCGTGAAATGCGCTGGATTAGGTACCTAAGGGCCACAACCCCCCCTGGGCTTAATGAGAGCGAAAGCTTTAGACCTTTCTTAGAGGGATTTAGCTCGGGGAAAACGGACTAATTAATGCATAATTTTTTCCCTTTCCCTCAAACCTTACTCTCAATCCGAGGAGTACAATCTTGTGATCGTCTCCTAGCCTTCTCTCCTCTTTGGATGAATGTCCTGTTGGTTCAATACCTGGTATTGACCATTGGGATAGTCTTTCATCTCTTATTATTATATCCTTCTCCTCGTTATACCCCAGGGGTTTCAGAGTGTCGGGAGAATCCTCCCTTGAGACTAGAAATATAAATATGGGAGATGCATAGATAGGGTTTTTTCTTTTTTCTTGTTTACTTTTGCTATTAGGATGCTTTGTTGTACACAACATTTCATTTGATTATTTGATTTTTTTTGTTAATGGTTTGTGCGTTTTTGCAGATTGATTTCTGCGACAGTGCACATCATAATGTATTATTCATTGTTATATGTATGTACATATGTACAGAATTGTTTATGAATCTGTGCTGATTAATTTTGTGGGCTATGCTACCCGCGATGTATCGGATGGGGTACTGTCCTCCTCACTCATGCACTATCTCTTCAATTCCCTCCCCCCCATCCGCTGCCGGGGGAGACCTTTGGGCTGCAAATTTGCCTGATAGTTCATATACCCAATGGGATGTCTATGATATCCCAGGCTAATATCCCGGCAGCGGTGGTATTTTTCTTCCTTTTTTTCTTTAAGCCTTCTCAATTGTCCCTCTATCACCATCAGGTGGCACTGTTGTAGAGGCCTAATATATTAGCTTTTGGAGCGTTAGTTTTTTCCATCTTTTCAGCTCCCAACATCATCCCGTTCCCTTAGCTGGAGTATTCCAACCACCTGGCCTATCATGGCCCCCCTCCTTTTTTTTTTTTTCCTTCCTTCCTCGTAGGTTCCGGTCCCACACTTGGCCCAGGCTTTTTGCCAGGTCTCTGGTGCGACCGGAGCCCTTTGGCAAAATGGCCGCGGCGCTACTTCCGGTTCCGGTCATGACGTCCTCGGCCTGGTATTGCTGAAGCCCTTCAGCAAGATGGCCACGGCGGAGTTTCCGGTTCCGGAGATGACGTCAGCGGGCCATTAGCCAATAGTGGTGGGAGATTTGCGTCGCAGGTTTATGACACGGCGAGCTGACGTCCGCACAGGACGTATACACCTGTCTTTCTACACACAGGTGTGAGTTAGAGATGGGAGTGGCCCATCATCCAGGAACGTGGACAGGTGAGTATAAAAGGAAGGCCAGGGGGGACGTTTGGTGTCATTCCCTCTCCACTCTGTGGAGATTGAGGAGGCAAATCTCTATTGCTGCAATGGATGGACCTGTGGCTGAATAGGGACCATTTCAACAGGCCTTGCACCTATTTGGGGAGAACTTTGATCCTCTGTCTCTGTGGTAAGTATGGATTGGGGGATAAAAAACCTTTTTTGCTCCCTTTTCATATGTTTATACCACCCTTACATGATAATCGTGTGTATATTTTTTCTTCCCCTCTCTTGCTTGGTTCTTTTTGTTTTCTTGTTCTTTGTCCTCCTCTCTATCTTTTCTCCCCTTTTGTAGTGGTGGTGAGGACTTCTTAAACACCAATCTTTGAATCTATTGATTCAGTCCACCCCATGGGTGGCAGGGATGAGGAGATATATTTCTGTGCATTGTATACAGTGTGGAGGCACCCGCATCTGATGACGCCGTGAAGTGCATGACCTTTCAAGCCCAGATTTTTTAGACAAAAGTGAGTTTCACTATACACAATTTCATGTGGGACGGTGAGGTTTTTTGTATTATGTTTAATATTGATATTTTGATTTGTTATAGATGTGATACTATTACATACCCTGATGAAGAATGTTTTCTTTCATTCGAAACGCGTCGGTTATCCGCTCCAATCTGCCATAAAAACATCTGATGATGGCAGTTCATGACAGACAGTATTTACATTATATAAACTATACATGTTCAATAGTATTTCTTTTATTCAATTTGTATTGTAATATTTATATATTTTTGTAATAAATTTGTATATTTTTTTCAATTTTGTTATTATTATCTGTTGCCTATACAATCCCAATCCTTTGAGGTTATTTCAATTGTTTAACATGTCAAAGGGATGATGGCAACTACATGCCACCTTACATGAGTTGAATTCTTTTCCAATATATCCAGGGTGGAGAATACACCCACTAACCTCTTGCAACTCATGTACCTCATGGACTCTATACTCTATGCATAATATTTCCCTTTTTTTGGATCCACAAAAAAATAAAAAAAATTGTTCCTCTCCCAGTCGGCATTTTCCAATGGGAGAGAACTTTGGATCCAAGAAATTGTCGGGATTCATTTAATCACTGACATATATACTATTCTCCCTAATCTTTTTTGTTTTGGTCTTAAGTGAGAATCCTGTTATTTGATTTCCACAATGGGGGATTTACAGGGAGGACAATGGGAGGAGCTAATGGCACAGATCGAGAGGAGTTATCAAGGCAAAGAACAATTAGCATCAGACTTGTTTTCCTTATTTTTTAACTTGACTAAAACGTTAGAGAAATAATCTGCCCTGCATTGGCATATCCAATCAATGGAAAGATATATTAGTGAACACATCAATCCAATTGGATTGAGGATTCAAATCTTTCCGATTTTGGATAATATCAGCAAGGAGCTCAAAACGAGTTGGGAAAACAAACTAAATGAATGTTCTACAAATTTAATGCAATTACTTCAAAATGAGTATAGACAACAGCTAAAGGTTCTAGATAAGGAGATTGAATCATTATATGCCCGTCTCACACCTTTAAAAACTCTAGAGGAATATGCTGGACATGAGAAAAAACTGAAAGAACATCTAGAAACTTTCAGTAGACAAATTCTCATTAAAAAAGAGAAAAAATACTGGAGAGATAAAAATGCCTTCAGTGAGGGCAGGGCTTATAAATGGAACCAGGACAAAAAATATAAAAATAAAAATACCAAAAAAACAAACAATCAAGGTAAAGATACAAAAATGAATGATTACCTATCAGATACACCATCCAATTCTCTTCAAATACAGGCCGAACCTCAACCAAGAGGAAGGGCCCCTTTTCTAAGCAAGGTAGAGAAGGAGAGGTCCAACAGATAAGCAAGAGATCAATCACGGACTCTCAGGTATCCTTCTCGCAGACTGATAGGGGTGGAGGAGCTGTGGGTAGGACTTCCACTAGAGGCTCCCCTTCCAATAGAGGAAAACTTTTTCCTCGCAGGGAGACTGGAGCTATTCCAAAGGTTCCACGTACCCCTTTGGATGATTTTTTGGAAAAGAAGGGGGTGCCTGCAGCATCCCCACTCCCTCAAGTGCAGACAATAGAACCTGGAATCCAGATAATACAAGAGAATGTAACAATATCATAAATTTGTCTTCACATATCTTGAAACCGATTGAACAGGAGGTTCTTTCTCTTGGTCTTTCCTTCTGTCCAAGTTCTAGTACAGACTCTTTTGAAGCAATTAAAGATATACATTTGTTTGCACGAAGACTTTTCTACAAAAGTCTCTATGTCAAACATACTGACCAGGAAACAGAGGTGGCCCCGAATTTAAAAGCTGCAGACTTTAAAGCTTTAAGAGACTTGAATCTCTTACTGCAGGAAAATGCCTCCCTAGGGGGGGCATGGGAGGAGGAAATTTCAAAGGAGACCGATCTGGAGACTAATTAGATAGGTACAGAAGAAAAAAATAGGAATTTTAAACCAAAATCCAATAAATTTCCGGCATTAAATCTAAATCCTGCAATCTCACTCTTTGTAAAACAGACATCCAGAGAATTAGAAACCCTAAAAATTGATAACAACCGTGGCAACTTAAATGTAGAACAACAACACGCCTTGAAGACCCTCAAAAATAACTCTGAAATAACAATTAAAGCGTCCGATAAAGGCGAAAAAATTGTTATAATGAATAATTGTGATTATGAAAAGATGTGCTTAAAGATCCTCAACAATAAACAGTGTTATCGAAAGATCAACCCGGCCACTGTGGATAGATTCAATAGTGAGTTCTATCAACTTGTGGATAATTTCTACAGCAATGGCACCATCATCAAGGATGTTTGGGACTTTATTAGAACCAAACATCCACGACAAGCGACAATGTACGCATTGCCCAAGGTGCATAAAAATCTCCAGGATCCACCTGGAAGACCGATCATATCGGGCAATGGATCCATTTCGGAAGGGGTAAGTCAAGTTATTGACCAGTACCTCAGACCCCATGTTCTTGACCTGCCCTCATACACCAGGGATATGATCCATCTCCTCCAAATGTTGGAGGATATGACCATTCCCCCTGATGCGATACTTGTAACCATCGATGTGGAATCTCTGTATAACAGTATTCCACATACCGTGGGAATAGAGGCCATTGGTCGTGTATTAAAACAAAGACCAACAACAGATTGGAAGTTCAATGGATTCATTTTAACCATGCTGGACTTCATTCTTGAACATAATGCCTTCCTCTTCCAAGGCTCCCACTACCTCCAGGTACAGGGTGTGGCAATGGGGAAGTGCTGCGCACCCTCATACGCCAACCTGTACCTGAGGGAGTTGGAGCGGGGGTTTCTGTTGGGGGAGAATGCATCTATGTGCGCTGCCAACATTCTTGTATGGCAGCGCTACATAGATGACATTTTCATTGTATGGGATGGCCCAGAAGGCGATCTCATTGAACTATTGAGGTTAATGAATATTAATCATTTCAACTTGTTTTTTACCATGTCATTTGATGATAAAGAAATCAGCTTTTTGGATATCAAAATCAAAAAAGATGTGGACGGGAAAATAAGTACCACCTTATATAGAAAAGAGACGGCTGGCAACACCCTGCTTCATGCAGGGAGTTTTCATCCCGAATGCCTAAAAAAGTCTATCCCCTTTAGCCAATATCTTCGTCTGAGAAGAAATTGTTCAACAGACGAAGATTTCCAAAAAGAAAGTGATGCTTTAACAATTCGTCTCCTCGCAAGAGGATACACTAAGACCAGCCTCAAAAAAGCCTTCAATAGGGTAAGAGTTACCAACAGACGAACCCTGATTTTTAAACCCAAATCTAAAACAAAGAAGGGTGAAGGACAAGAAAGCAGGATTATTATTGGTTATTCTAATGAACATCCCAAAATAAGACAAATTATTTCAAAATCTTAACGGACGATCCAATCTTAAAAAAACTGATTACAGATAAACCTCAGATTACCTTTAAGAGGGCAGGTTCAATTGGTACCATGCTAGTTCAGAGTGAGTATAGGGGCAATGGTAGGAAGGATCCCTGTACAACACATGGTACCTACCCTTGTGGGTCTTGTGCCCAATGTCCCGTAATAGGTAGAAGAACCACACTGACACTGCCAAATGGGAATACCTTCTCCCTGAAACACTTTGATAATTGCAAAACTCGGGGAGTGGTATACCTCATGCAGTGTCAGTGTGGTTCTTTTTATGTAGAAAAAAACAAAAAAGAATTTCACAAGCGAGTTGACAAACATATGCACTCGATGCATATTTGCAATTTATATCTTCCACTTGGCAGACATATAGCTAAATGCCATGAATACCACATGCCAATGGTCAATTTCACTGTACTAGATCGTATCCACATTCCATTAAGAGGGGGGGATTGGAACAAGGTCCTACTCCAGCGTGAAATGCGCTGGATTAGGTACCTAAGGGCCACAACCCCCCCTGGGCTTAATGAGAGCGAAAGCTTTAGACCTTTCTTAGAGGGATTTAGCTTGGGGAAAACTGACTAATTAATGCATAATTTTTTCCCTTTCCCTCAAACCTTACTCTCAATCCGAGGAGTACAATCTTGTGATCGTCTCCTAGCCTTCTCTCCTCTTTGGATGAATGTCCTGTTGGTTCAATACCTGGTATTGACCATTGGGATAGTCTTTCATCTCTTATTATTACATCCTTCTCCTCGTTATACCCCAGGGGTTTCAGAGTGTCGGGAGAATCCTCCCTTGAGACTAGAAATATAAATATGGGAGATGCATAGATAGGGTTTTTTCTTTTTTCTTGTTTACTTTTGCTATTAGGATGCTTTGTTGTACACAACATTTCATTTGATTATTTGATTTTTTTTGTTAATGGTTTGTGCGTTTTTGCAGATTGATTTCTGCGACAGTGCACATCATAATGTATTATTCATTGTTATATGTATGTACATATGTACAGAATTGTTTATGAATCTGTGCTGATTAATTTTGTGGGCTATGCTACCCGCGATGTATCGGATGGGGTACTGTCCTCCTCACTCATGCACTATCTCTTCAATTCCCTCCCCCCCATCCGCTGCCGGGGGAGACCTTTGGGCTGCAAATTTGCCCGATAGTTCATATACCCAATGGGATGTCTATGATATCCCAGGGTAATATCCCGGCAGCGGTGGTATTTTTCTTCCTTTTTTTCTTTAAGCCTTCTCAATTGTCCCTCTATCACCATCAGGTGGCACTGTTGTAGAGGCCTAATATATTAGCTTTTGGAGCGTTAGTTTTTTCCATCTTTTCAGCTCCCAACATTATCCCGTTCCCTTAGCTGGGGTATTCCATCCACCTGGCCTATCATGGCCCCCCTCCTTTTTTTTTTTTTTTTTTCCTTCCTCGTAGGTTCCGGTCCCACACTTGGCCCAGGCTTTTTGCCAGGTCTCTGGTGCGACCGGAGCCCTTTGGCAAAATGGCCGCGGCGCTACTTCCGGTTCCGGTTATGACGTCCTCGGCCTGGTATTGCTGAAGCCCTTCAGCAAGATGGCTGCGGCGGAGTTTCCGGTTCCGGGGATGACGTCAGCGGGCCATTAGCCAATAGCGGTGGAAGATTCGCGTCGCGTTCAAGCCCAGATTTTTTAGACAAAAGTGAGTTTCACTATACACAATTTCATGTGGGATGGTGAGGTTTTTTGTATTATGTTTAATATTGATATTTTGATCTGTTATAGATGTGATACTATTACATACCCTGATGAAGAATGTTTTCTTTCATTCGAAACGCGTCGGTTATCCGCTCCAATCTGCCATAAAAACATCTGATGATGGCAGTTCATGACGGACAGTATTTACATTATATAAACTATACATGTTCAATAGTATTTCTTTTATTCAATTTGTACTGTAATATTTATATATTTTTGTAATAAATTTGTATCTTTTTTCAATTTTGGAATTATTATTTGTTGCCTATACAATCCCAATCCTTTGAGGTTATTTCAATTGTTTAACAGTTAGGGTTACAAACAGGGTTAGGGTTACAGATAGGGTTAGGGTTAGGGTTACAGCCAGGGTTAGGGTTACAGATAGGGTTACGGTTACAGATAGAGTTACAGATACGGTTAGGGTTAGAGACAGGGTTAGGGTCTCTAACCCTAACCCTATCTGTAACCGTAACCCTATCTGTAACCCTAACCCTATCTGTAACCCTAACCCTAACCCTTAGGCCGCGTACACACGATGAGACATGTCCGCTCAAACATGTCCGACAGACCATTTGCAGCGGAATGTCTCATAGGATTTTGGTCCGATGGCGTGTACACACCATCGGATCAAAATCCCCGCCGGCAGACAGCGGGGTGACGTGGCGGTGACGCCGCCACGTCACCGAACCAGGAAGTGAAAAACTTCCATGCATGTGCAGGCAGATATGTCCGCTGGTTAGTGTACTAACCAGCGGACATATCCGACGGACATGTCTCTGGCGGACAAATTTTAAAGCATGCTTTGAAATTTGTCCGCTGGACAAACATGTCCGCTAGCTCATACACACGATCGGATTTGTCTGCTGAAACGGTCCATCGGACCAGTTTCAGTGGACAAATTTGATCGTGTGTACGCGGCCTTACACTACCTGATCGATACAACATCATACTTGATGTTTTAAAGAACGTTATTCCAAACAATTTAGGAATGTTAGGTGATTTATGCCCTTTATGGATTAAAAACGGACTCTGCGACAACTACGTCATTTTCCATGGGAGTTTTGCCATGGATCCCCCTTCGGCATGCCTCACTCCAGGTGTTAGTCCCCTTGAAACAACTTTTCCATCACTATTGTGGCCAGAAAGAGTCCCTGTGGGTTTTAAAATGTGCCTGCCCATTGAAGTCTATGGCTGTTCGCCCAGATTCGCCCGTTCGCGAACATTTGCGGAAGTTCGCGTTCGCTGTTCACGAACGCAAAATTTTAGGTTTGCGACATCACTATACTGGAGAAGTTACATGCATTTTATTTACAAGCGAAGAAAACAAGTTAGCGTGCACAAGAAATCAGACAGTTTGCACTTGCATAAAACCCTGGCAGAGGAACCTCCCACCAATGAGCATGGTAAGGAAGGTTGTCCTGCCCAGGACCGCCATCAGGGGGTACAGGCAGTACGCCTGTAAGGGGCCCGGTGGTCCCCAGGGGCCCGGATGGCAACCCCCTTTTATTATTTATTTTTTATTTGTAAGGGGCCCGGAGGTCCCCAGGGCCCCGCGTGGCAACACCTCCTTTTTATATATTTTTTTATTATTAAAGGGCCCCAGACTAAAGGGCCCCAGATGGCAACCCCCCCCCCCTTTTTTATATAAAAAAATGTATTTTTTTATATTTTTTTTTTGCTTTTATTAAAGGGCCCAGAGGTCCCCGGATGGCAACCCCCCCCCCCTTTCTTTTTTATACATTTTATTTATTTATTTATTTTATTAAAGGGCACAGAGGCCCGCATGTCAACCCCCCTTTTTCTTTTTTATTAAAAACATTTAAAAAAAATGTATAATTTTTTATTATTTTTTTGTTTTTATTGTTTAAATTAGTTTTTATTCAATTTTTTTTAAAACACAGATATAATGCCAATAAGCGTACAAAAATATTCACATTTAAAATGAATTCAACATTTTATACACATAAATAACAACAATAACAATTACATAAATAACAATATGGGTCAATCCTGCATCCTCCTGATCTTTCTCTCTCTTCTGCCTCTGCCCTCTCCCTAACACCCCCCCCCCCCCCACAAGGAGGCGGACGAGAGAAAAAAAAGAAGAGGAAGAAAAAAAAAAGGGAAAAGAGAAAAAAAAAAGGAAAAGGATTTCCTTCCCCCTTCCCTTCCCCTCCCACTCTCAAACAACCCCCTATCCCCAACCACCTATTTAAGTGCTAAGTGCCCAATTCCCATTTCTTGTGCCTTAGTGGCTGTGCCCTCCATTTTCTGTTATTATGAGGGGACGAGAGTAACACTCTTACCCCATTACCTATATGCCTCTCTCAAAGGAGAAGGACAAAAAAAAAAAGGAGAGGGGAGAGGGGAAAACCCCGCTGCTCACCCATACTATATTTTTTAAAGTGTGTTGTGTACTTCTCATCCTTTAATTAACTCCTGTGACTTCTCTAAATTTAATTTAAAGTGAGGGGGAAAAAAAGGGAAGGGAGGGTAAGAGGGGGAACCCCCCATACCCACCCATACTATATTATTTAAGGTGCAACGTGCATATTTATCCCATCTCTTATCTCTTAACCACTTGTTGACGGCCGTACGAGTTTTGGCAGCCCTGAATCTCTGACTGAACAAGTTTTCTCGTCCGCCCCTTTTGGCATTCCCTGCGCGCGCTCCCGAGCGCGCAGCGGGGAACTACTGTGCTGGCCGTGTCCCTCGGACACAGCCAAACACAGATCGCGGTAAATAGCCAATCACAGCGGCTATTTACAGCGCGATCTGTGCGGCCAATGAGAGATGATCTCATATGTAAACATATGAGATCATCTCTCATTGCCGACTCTCCCTCCTCACACAGACAGCGCGTGTGAGAAGGGAGAGCGAACGGAGCTACAGCGCTGTGGGGGAAAAAAAAAGTAAACAATCAGTGCCCCCAGGACCATCTGTGCCCCCCAGTACCACAATGCCCCCCCAGTACCATCTGTGCCCCCAGGACCATCTGTGCCCCCCAGGACCACAGTGCCCCCCCAGTACCATCTGTGCCCCCAGTACCATCTGTGCCCCCAGTACCACCTGTTCCTCCCAGTACCACCAGTGCCCACCAGTACCACTGTGTGCCCACCAGTACCATTGTGTGCCCACCAGTACCACTGTGCCCATCAGTACCCACCAGTACCACTGTGCCCACCAGTACCACTGTGCCCACCAGTACCACCGTGTGCCCACATACCGCAGTGAGCCCACCAGTACCACCGTGCCCACCTGTGCCCACCAGTACCACTGTGCCCACCTGTGCCCACCAGTACCACCGTGCCCATCAGTACCACCAGTACCACCGTGCCCATCAGTGCCCACCTGTGCCCAGTGCCCATCTGCAATCAGTGCCCATATGTGCCACCTCATCAGTGCCCACCTGTGCCACCTCATCAGTGCCCACCTGTGCCACAGTCAATCAGTACCCATCTCAGTGCCATCTGTGCCGCCTCATTAGTGCCATCTGTGCCGCCTCAATAGTGCCATCTGTGCCGCCTCATTAGTGCCCACTTGTGTTCACCAGTACACAGGCCTCATCGGAGCACATCAGTACCCACCTCAGTGCCATCTGTGCCACCTCAGTGCCATCTGTGCCGCCTTAGTGCCATCTGTGCACACTCAGTGCCATCTGTGGGCATTTGTACTTTCCTGGCTTGTTAGGGTCTCAAGAAAGGAGAGAGGCCTTCAGTACATCAGGTGTGATCAGATGTGATCATTTTTTATGATTTGCACTATAGCTTGTAGACCAGGGGTGCCCAACCTTTTGAAGAGCGAGGGCCACTTAAGCGAACTGGTAAATGGTCGTAGGCCACAATGAGCGGAGCAGGAGCATGACAAGTCGGACACAGCCCACTCTACTCTATAGGCCCTCTGGCCCAATCCAATTCACCCAGACGGAAGGGGGCAGATGACTTTCTATTTTTTTAGGTAGGCGGGTGTAAAGGGACACAAGTCTGTTTACATCTGCTGCTCCATAGAGGTGAATATTAAGTCCGATTGGGTCTGAACGATCATGTGAAAAGGGGCTTAAGGCTGCTTTCACACTGATGCACTGTGATTGCCCCAAACCGGTTACAGCTCAGTGCACCTGTTGATTTTCTGCCAGTTAGCTGCACTTTGTCGTAAACTTCTATTATATCCTGCAGGTGTGGCACACTTTCTGAAAGTGCAACAAACCCGCAAGTAGTAACAGAAGTCTATGGCTCAGTGCTCGTTTCCCCTACCAGCAGCTTCATTCACAAAACTACTGCTCTGGCATGGCAGTTTGGCAACCCATGATCTGGGCTTGCCAACCTGCCATCCCAGAGTAGGAGGCCGCGGGCCACATCAGAGGGCTCCGCGGGCCACATGTGGCCCCCGGGCCACTGGTTGGGCACCCCTGTTGTAGACTCTAAAACTTTCACACAGATCAAAAAATTTCCAAAAACTTTGGGTTATTTTTATCAAAGACATGTAGCAGTATAAATTGTGGCCAAAATTTATGAAGAAAATTAATAATTTGCAAAACTTTATCACAGAAACTAAGAAAAAATCATTTTTTTTCCCAAATTTTCGGTCTTTTTTCATTAATAGCGCAAAAAATAAAAACCGCAGAGGTGATCAAATACCACCAAAAGGAAGCTCTATTTGTGAGGAAAAAAGGACAAAAAAATCATTTGGGTACAGTGTTGCATATATACAAAAATGAAAATTCAGCGCTGGGATGTAAACAAATAATTACAGAATAAATATGCAAGCCAGCACTGAGGATAAATTCATAAAAAATTCCCAAAGCATATATTAAAGTGAAAAAGTGCAGCGCAAAGAAAATTAACAATATATATAATAAACAGTAAACAATATAAAATTTTAAAAAGATGAAAGCCAGTGAAATATAAATGTCCAAGTGACCATAAATCAAGTCCATTCAGTGCCAGTGAATAACACAAATAAGTCCAGCAGGAGTGAAGGTGAAGAGAAAACACAGAGAAAAGGGGATCCACCACCGCAAGTAAGATGGACTCTCACCTTGTTGCTTCGACCCGTGAGAGTCACAAAGCATGTCAGAAAAATACCAATCAGATCCGACCTCCAAGCCAATTCCTCATATCATACAGATATCAGCGGGTAGCCATATGTAAGAGGAAACACAGACAATATCTAGTGCTCTCTGTATAAAGCCGGTTTATTTTAAGAGCAAGGTAAAACAAAAGCACTCACATTTAAAAACACTCATAAGCCGAGTGCATGCTGTAACAACAAAGTCACGATTCACAGCGGCGATGATCGGGGTGACGTCCTGCGTAGCTCCTCCCCTCACGTACGCGTTACGTCCCGTGGGCGGGACTTCTTCAGCGTCAAACGGAGAGAGCGCGCCAGACGTCCCCAATGGCATAACATATATAGTGTGCATGTGACTCAGTAACCAATCGGAAAGCTCATAGTTGCGGCCAACCGGAACACACCATTAACCAACAACATCCGGAGCAAGGTCACATGGGTCACAGCAATGCGGAAATGAATGGCTACATAGCAGTAATATAAGGACAAACGGGATCCGATGGGACTTGAAGGAAAAAAGGAATAAAAACCAAAAGTCCACAATAATAAAGCCCGGTTATAACTAAAACTGCTAGCACATTCAAACCATTATACATTCTCAATTAACAGTAAGGCAGGACATCATCCACGATCATCACCACTTCACAATAACAGTTAACAGCAATAAATTAATATCTACAACTGAATAATACAAACATATTACTAATCAGAAACTTAAAAATTATATAGAATCCCATATTGAGGGCCTAATAATAAACATTAATAATAAAAAAATATAATAATTTAAAAAATATATAATTTTAAAAACTTTATACAAATCGCCCCTTGAAATGCTAACGATTGGAAATAAAGCAATTTAGATCAAACTCCACGTTGAGGCCCCTAGGGGCGGCAACCTTGAGCTCGAAAATCCAATAGGATTCGCGACGACTCAATTGCCGAATAAAGTGTCCACCCCTCCAGTGTTTGGACACTCTCTCGATACCCCAAAATTTTAGACCTTTGGGGTTACGGTCGTGGTGCTGTCTGAAATGTTTTGACACGCTGTGGGTTTTGACACCTCGTCGTATGCAACTAATATGTTCACCTACACGAACATGCAGAGGACGTGAGGTACGTCCAACGTATTGCAACCCGCATTCACATTCCAACATGTAAATGACACCTTCAGTATCACAAGTAACAAGCTCTTTAATCGTATAATCGGTACGGGTGACATTTGAGCTGAAAGTTTTCCTTTTCTTGATGTTATTTCTTACATGTTTGCATGTAGCACATCTTCCACAGGCATAAAAGCCCGAGAGGAAGTTGAATAACCTTGGTCTAGGCATCACAGGTGGGTCAATGACCCCAGGTGCAATAACATCCCGTAAGGCTGGAGCTTTCCTGTAAACAAATTGAGGTTGATCTGGTAGAACAGGTCCCAGAACAGCATCACCTTTGAGTACTGCCCAATGTTTAACAATTATCCGTTCAAATTTTTTATGTTGGATATTAAAGTCCAATAGGATCTTATGATTGATGTTTACATCAGTAGTTGATGTGTCGGGTAATTTGTCAGCAATAATGGTCTCCCTATTCATTAAACGTACCCTTTCAATTTCACTATCTATATCAGAAGCAGAATAACCTTTCTGAACAAATCTTTCAGCAAGAATCTGTGACTGCGATAAATAATCTGCTTCAATGGTACAATTTCTATGTAATCGCACGAACTGGCCCCTAGGGATGTTGCATAACCAGAGCCTATGATGGCAACTGGTCAAAGGTATGTAACCATTACGGTCCGTAGCTTTAAAATAGTTCTTAGTCTGTAGCTTGGTATCGTTTTTAAAAATCTCCAAGTCCAGAAAAGTAATCCTATCACAGGATACTGTCCAGGTAAGAATTATATTTTTGGTGTTAGCATTTAATCGATCCATAAAGCACTGGAGGCTGATCATATAGCCCTCCCAGACCATAATCAGATCGTCTATGTACCGTTTGTAACATAGAAGCTGAGGGGGACGATTTTTGAACACTGTTTCTTCCTCCCAGTGGGCCATAAACAAATTGGCCACACTGGGAGCGAAACGAGCGCCCATAGCAACTC
Organism: Rana kukunoris; assembly: GCA_029574335.1. Lineage (NCBI taxonomy): Eukaryota > Metazoa > Chordata > Amphibia > Anura > Ranidae > Rana > Rana kukunoris. The sequence goes on from CM056060.1 coordinate 69,306,604, forward strand.
TTAATTTATTCGGATCTTTATGGCAAACCGCTCACCCCCTCCCCATTCGTAGCCCTTCTCTCTATCCTCCCCGGTGCCACTAAATTTCAGAAGAATTCCCTCCTAAAATTCTGTTTGAGCGCTGGACGGCAGTTGGTTTCCAGACATTGGAAGTCGTCCTCCCCCCCCTTGATTACCGAGTGGATAAGCGAAATGAACAGCATTATGCTTATGGAGGAAATGCAGGCCAAGTCCCTGGACAGGTATGCAAAATTTTCCTTTACCTGGAGTGTTTGGAGGCATTACTCCACTTCGGACAAACTTAAAGACAGGGTCGCTCCGGCGACGCCCATTTGAGGGCCCAACAAGAGCTTTCACTGCAACCTCAGGAGCTACTTTTTGGATGATTTATTGTCTCCCTCTTCTCTGGCGGTACTCGGCAGAGTCCATATGACGCGCCTCCGCTAGTGAGAGAGTGCACCCCACCTCCAACCCTCCACCACTTCCTTCCTCCCCCTCCCCCCTTCCCCACCCCCCCCATTCTTACCTTCTTCTCTCTGCCCTTGACCCCCCTCTCTCTCTTCTTCCTTCCTCTCATTTGATTTCCCGGCCGCATCTTCGGCCTCATCATGGTTCTAATAATGTACGATCCGATGGCTACACGGGACCTCTTGCTTGTACACTTCATTTTTGGTACTCTACACCTGATTGCATATTGTGATATTTTACAAAGGTACCCTGGATAGCTGCCTTCACCGAATCACATGATTCTCCAAACTCCCCTAGGCCCTGGACGCAGAAGGTTCCCATTGGGGCGCCCAGGCTAGGGGAGACCATAGAGGGCCACGTTTGTGCCCAGTGTGAAGTGCAGCCCCCTGTGTCCTCACCTTGCCGCAATGTCCCCCTTATTGTTTCGTTTCCTTTTGCTATCTCCCTTGACAAGGATTGTTTTTGTTTTAACTGTTAAGTGACCGTGCCCGAGTCGCCCTTTGTTGGGTCCTCGGCCACGCCATGGTATGTTTCTGTTTATACTATCTGAAAAACTCAATAAACCTTTATTGAACCTAAATATGAGGTACGGCGCTAGAAAATTAATATTCATAATACCCAAAAACAATATGCTAGATTCGGGAAAATAAACAACATATATGTGCAAAAAAAATTGTGAATAAAAAACAATATTCAAAAAGCAAACAAAAAAAATATATATAAATATGCACATCTGAAAAATGCATAAATAATTGAACGTGATAATCCACTAGAATTAATATGCTAGAAATAAGGTACTAAAATACTGATAATATAAAAGTCCCAATAATCCACAACTTTTATATCATCAGTATTTTAGTACCTTATTTCTAGTATATTATTTCTAGTGGATTATCACGTTCACTTATTTATGCATTTTTCAGATTGTGCATATTTATATATTTTTTTTATGTTTACTTTTTGAATATTGTTTTTTATTCACAATTTTTTTTGCACATATATGTTGTTTATTTTCCCGAATCTGTCATATTGTTTTTGGGTATTATCAATATAAATTTTCTAGCGCCGTACCTCATATTTAAACAAAAATGTATAATAGTTAATGTATGTCTGTACATATGTTTTTATTTTTTTCCAATTTTATTCTGCAGGTGGTTTGACCAGCTATCAACATCTGTTGGAGAATGGGGCAGAATAGATAGTCAGGATTGTGGAAATGTCTATGCATCACTGTATATAAATGTTTATATAATGTTTTAAAAACATTTGTATTTTTCTATTCTTCTTTCTACTTTTCTGTTGCTACGCAGATTCAGGCCGGGTATTCAGGAGTGAATACCCTCTTTTTGGACACTGAGGACAGTGTCTATTCAGGTAGGGGGAGTTTGTAGCTTCCATGTACTTTACAGTACTGGTTCTAGTTAAATTTAAGGGGAGATCAGAGTGAAGTTAAACTCTGATCCAGATTGTTAGTAGCAAGATGCGCTCTCTGTTTAAGCTTGGCTGTGCTGTGAGCCCATTCTGCTGTACTGGGGTGTTCTTCAAGCCCCGGTGCGGCAGGTGGCAGCAGTGGAGTCAAGGTTTGGGTGCTATTTCCCAGCAGCCAATCACGGGAGTACGTCCCCGCTGTGCATGCTGGGGAGGGGTATTTATGGGGCAGATGCCATTGGCTCTGGGTTTTCTTTGTCCAGTGTGGCACTCACCTTTAGGGTAGCCACATCACAGTGCCCCAGTGTTATGACCTACCTGGCCGGGGTGTGCGTGCCACGCGGTGTTCTGTACTACAAGCGATGACAACAAAATAGCCTTGTCAGTTGAAGACAGAGAGTTCATCAAAATAATGGACAAAGAATTCTTCCAGGATGAGTCTAACAGCTGGGTTGTTCCATTACCTTTTCGGGCTACAAGGGCTAAACTCCCAACCAACCGTGAACAGGTTCTAACCAGATTCAACTCACTTCAGTGAACACTAAAGAACAGGCCTGAAATGAAGGACCACTTCATCACCTTTATGAAAAGGATCTTTGACAATGACAATGACGCCGAACCAGCTCCACCACTTCAAAGACACGATTAGGGATGAGCTTTGAGTTTGAGTCAAACTTATGTTCGACTCAAACATTGCCTGTTCGGGGTGTAAAGTAAGCATGTGAAATAGCGCATGTTTCCCGTACTTATTACTGTCTCTGCACAAAGTGTAATTTCTGAAGGAAAAAAGTCATTTAAAACCGAACTCGCGGCTATAATGAATTGTCGGCCCCCAGCAATTCAGAGAGAATTCAGTCATAAAAAAAAATATCAATTCCAGACCCTTCAGGTCTGGTGTGGATTTTAAGGGGAACTCCACCCCAAATATTTTTAAAAATGGCGTGGAGTTCCCCCAAAAATCCACACCAGACCCCTTATCCGAGCACGTAACCTGGCCGGTCGCAGAAAAGAGGGGGGGACAGAGAGCGCCCCCCCTCTCCTGAACCGTACCAGGCCAGGATCTGGAGGCCCCCCGCCCGCAGACCCCCACAACCACTGGCCAGGGTTGTGGGGATGAGGCCCTTGTCCCCATCAACATGGGGACATCCTCCCCAAGTTGAGGGCATGTGGCCTGGTACAGTTCAGGAAAGGGGGGGCGCTCTCTGTCCCCCCTCTTTTCTGCGGCCGGCCAGGTTACGTGCTCGGATAAGGGGTCTGGTGTGGATATTTGGGGGAACTCCACGCCATTTTTTTAAAAATTCCCCTTAAAATCCACACCAGACCTGAAGGGTCCCCTTAAAAGTTCCCCTTAAAATCCACACCAGACCTGAAGGGTCTGGAATTGAATAAGGGGTCTGGTGTGGATTTTTGGGGGAACTCCATTTTTTTTTTAAATTTAGGATGGAGTTCCCCTAAAATCCACACCAGACCTGAAGGGTCTGGAATGGATATTTGGGGGGAACCCCACGTAATTTTTTTTTAAATTGATGGCAGGGTTCCCCTTAATATCCATTCCAGACCTGAAGGGCCTGGTAATTGAATTTGGGGGGACCCCACGCTTTTATATCTTTTTTTAATGAATGAATTCTCTCTGAATTGCCGGGAGCCGACAATTCATTATACCCGCGAGTCTGGTTTTAAATGACTTTTTTTCCTTCAGAAATTACACTTTGTGCAGAGACAGTTCGAAGTATGGGAAACATGTGCTATTTCATATGCTTACTTTACACTCCCCAGGTACAAAATTTAAACGAATATTTCACTTTTATTGTTTCACTTTAAGCATTAATAAATTCACTGCTCCCGAAAAAAACTGCTTTTTTTAAAACTTTTTTTTGCATTGTCACATGTCCCCTGGGGCAGGACCCAGGTCCCCAAACACTTTTTAGGACAATAACTTGCATATTAGCCTTTAAAATCAGCACTTTAGATTTAAAACGTTCGAGTCCCATAGACTTTAACAGGGTTCTAAAGTTCACACAAATGTTTGGTGTGTTCGTAAGTTCTGGTGCGAACCGAACAGGGGGGTGTTCGGCTCATCCCTAGACATGATCTGTGCTGGTACCTGCCTTTCTTCAGAGTGTATCATCCACGTAAGCAAATCAGGGTAGTATTTGACTAAAGTGCCAAGCATCAAGGAGTATCCCTGAATGATGTTCTTCTCACTGGTCCAAACCTAACCAACAACCTTGTAGTTGTACTTATAAAGGTTTAAAAGTGAGCCAGTTGCCATAACTGCTGACATTGAACAAATGTTTCATTGCTTCATTGTACGTGAAGACCATAGAAACTTTCTAAGGTTTCTGTGGCATCGTGACAACAACATGCACAATGAGATGATTGAATACCGCATGAAAGTACATGTTTTCGGAAATAGTCCCTCACCCGCTGTTGCAACATACGGTTTACAAAGGACTGCCCTTGATGGAGAAAGGGAGTATGGCGTGGACGCTCGACACTTCATTGAGAGAGACTTCTATGTGGACGATGGACTTTAATCCCTAGCTGCAGATGAGGAAGCCACAGACCTGCTCCGAAGTACGCAAGGTATGCTTTCTGAGGCTACCCTCAGTCTACACAAGATTGCCTCAAAAAGTGTTCTGTTATGAAAGCCTTTCAACCTGGCAATCATGGCACAGGGTTTAAAGACTTAAATCTGGGAATGGACATACCACCTGCACAGAGAAGTCTGGGCCTACGGTGGAACTTATTAAAAGATACCTTTGGCTTTGAAGTCAGCTCTGCAGCAGTGGCGGATGGTGCTCAAAATGTTTGGGGGAGCGCAAGCTGAAAAATTTAACTTTTTGTAATGCAGGGCTGTAAATAGCCATTTATCAGGTGATTATGTATTATTACTGCTAGGTAAAACTGTGGCCATCAATTGCAGCCTCACTGTGCTCATTATGGGGGGTTCCCACTATCCCTGTGCCAAGTTCCCAGGGCTGTAACCTGATGTGTCTATTATGAGGGGTTCTCACCATCCCTGTGCTGAGTTCCTGGGTCTGTACACCTACTGTGCAAATTATGAGGGGTTCCCACCATCCCTGTTCCAAGTTCCCAGGTCTGTAACCTGATGTGCCTATTATGAGGGGTTCCCACCATCTCTATGCTGAATTTCTGGGTCTGAACACCTGCTGTGCCTATTATAAGGCGTTCCCACCACCCCTGTACTGAGTTCCCGGGTCTGTACACCTACTGTGCCCATTATGAGGGTTTCCACCATCCCTGTACTGAGTTTCCGGGTCTGTACACCTACTGTGCCCATTATGAGGGGGTTCCCACCATCCCTGTGACAAGTTGCCAGGTCTGTAACCTGATGTGCCTATTATGAGGGGTTCCCACCATCTCTGTGCTGAGTTCCCGGGTCTGTACACCTGCTGTGCCCATTATGAGGGGTTCCCACCATCTCTGTACTGAGTTCCCGGGTCTGTACACCTACTGTGCCCATTATGAGGGTCTGCTCAACAGTTTAAAAGAGATAAAAAGTAATCTAGAAAGGAAAGGGTGTCAGGCAGTGAGACAGGTATTTGCACCCACTTCCGGCCACAACAGTCTCAGGCAGACTGTGGGCATGACGTCACCGCCCGTCCCCTTCCCCCCGTTGTGTGATGGGAACACTCGGCTCCCAGTACACAGCGGGAGCCAATCGGCAGGCGCAGCGTGACTCGCGCATGCGCCGTAGGGAACCGGGCAGTGATGCCCGAGCAATAGAAAAGACAATATTGCGCTCGTTAGTGTAACAAAAAGCAGCGATCATAAAGTGTTATACTACACAGAGAACATGTACAAAAGGAAGAGATCGCGCTAAATAATATATGTGAACTGATAAGTGCTAGTTGAACAATATCATAAAAATAAGTGTAAATCACAAATTAAACAATCCATAAATTGAAGTGAAAAAGTTCATAACAAAAGGTGATCCCACAAGTGCCAATGAATCAACTGGAAAAAAGTGCTGGGACAGATGAGACCTCCACCGAAATCACAAGAAGCCTCTTACCAAAAATCAATGATCTCTTAGTGATAGGAGATCATATAAAGCATGATAACGGTCTGAAATAGTCGGTGTCAATCAATGAGAAGGTCCGACAGACAGCCTGGATCTTTGAGTATCTCCCGATGGGTCATCCACAGGTGCATAAAAAACAAATGCCTCACATAGCTTAAAACCTTCATTTATTCGATAAAATATGTAGACTTGCACTTACATCAAAGTGAAGAAACATCGCATATATAAACATCAGCCGGCCGGCTTGCAACAAACAGCCCGTATTCCGGGTAGAGATATGGTGTGCGGTGACGTCAGAACATCGTCTCCCTACGTTTCGTCTGAAAGACTTGATCACGGGATACAGGCGGCATTCTGAATCACCGCGATATATACAAAAAAACGTCACATGCAGCCTCGATGTGGATGAGACACCCAGCCGCACTATCGCCATGTTAGTTACTGGAAAGAAACTAAGCCAGAGCAGCGATGCTAACCGCGCTCTGCCAATACTCTAAAGGAAGAAATACAAAACGAAAATCAATCAAAGAATGTGTGTCACTCCTGAATGTGACAGCCATATTAATATTGTCTAAAAGTATGTGGGTAAAAAGGTCAACTGCGTCCAAATCAAAACGCACTATCACACTACCCCATGTTTGTTACTAAAAAAAGGCTAGTAAAAAGGAAACAGTTATATTCCCTGCAATAACACACAACGGCGAAAACAGCTGTGTGCTGAATGCAAATTTAACCATGAATGGGAATAAACCGTATCAACATCTTAAACTTTTGACTATAACTAGCCACATGAAACCAACCAGTGCGGCATACATTGGTAGCAATGACCACACACTGGTCAATGTATGAAGCTAACAGGCCTAGCTAAATAAACCATGCCAGAAAAATTTATATAAAAAATATGAACAGTAAAAGCCATGAAGCTTCATCTGAGGAATGGTCCATGGTATCTGCGATCACAAATTATAAATCTTAAAAAACAAGAATTAAAAATACAAGCCTATGAAAAAAATCTCTCATAATGTGCCTTATCACGGGCACAGATATGGATATTAAGATCATAAAGATCAATAGCCACAACGAAGGGGGACCTTACAAAGACCTAAATGGCTCCAATGGATGGCAAAGAAAAAGGTCTAAATGGTCAGTTGCCCACCACATCGAGCCTGCATGTATCAATGGTTACAGACATCTTGGTATAGATGAAATGTGGATAACACATAAAAATCCCTCAAAACACAATCAGGGAAATACACAATAAAAACACAATACTGTATATAGAAGTAAGGAATAAACAATATAGGAACAAAACAATCACGAATTGGCTATGAAACAGTTGACATCAACCTCTATATTGAGGCCAAAAGGTGTATAGCTCTTTAATTTGTAAACCCAGGACATTTCTAATTTTGAGATGGTCCTCACCAAGTGACTACCTCTCCAATGGGGGCTAAATTTGTCAATCCCCAAAAACACAGTACCTTTTGGATTTCTATTATGTGTGGTTAAATAGTGTTTGGATACCGAGTGTTTGGTATACCCCAATCTGATGTTATTGATATGTTCGTTCAATCGAACCTGTAGGGGGCGCTTCGTCCTTCCCACATATTGGAGGCCACACGGGCATTGCAACATGTACACTACCCCCGTGGTTGAACAGGTAATAAATGGTTTTATTGCATAATTTATAGATGTACAGGAAAAACTAAATGTAGTTGTTCTCTTGGAACTACATTCATTGAGAGAACACACCTGGCATGTACCACACTTATAATAGCCTGTAAGCTCAGCAAAAAAAATTGAATCCATATTAGGTGGGTTCAAAATGTTAGGAGCCAATTTATCCTTAAGGCATGGTGCACCTCTAAAAACCACCTGTGGCCTATCCGGTAGTAGACCTCCCAAGACTTTGTCGTTTTTCAAAAAGTGCCAGTGTTTACCAACAATGTGTCTAACATTGGCATGTTGGCACGAATAGTTGGTAATGAAAAGGCTGCGGAAACGACTGTTACTGTTTTTATCTGTTTTGGCCGTCAGGAGATCAACTCTCTTGATCTCATGAACAGCAGTCAAAGTATCAGACAAAAATTCTCTCGAGTAGCCTTTTTCTAGAAAACGTTGGGTGAGAACCCCAGCTTGTTCAACAAAGGTGGTATTTTCAGTGCAATTACGTTTCAACCGGAGATACTGGCTTTTCGGCACTGATCTCAACCAGGAGGCATGATGACAACTGGTATTTGGAATGAATGCATTCCTGTCGGTATCTTTAAAAAACGTTGAGGTGACAAACTTGCCATTTTAAATAGAGATAGTCAAATCTAGGAAATTAATCCTATCAAGACTAATCTCTCGGCTTAGATGAATCCCTCTATTATTTATGTTAAGACAGTCCAAAAAAGATGTTAAATCAGCCTCCGTACCATCCCATAGGAGGAGGATGTCGTCTATGTACCTGGCCCACAGAATGATCTGGGGCCTAGCTGAAACACAGACGACATCCTCCTCCCATTTGGCCATATAAAGGTTCGCTAAACTGGGGGCGAACTTAGCGCCCCTAGCGACACCCTTATATTGTTTGTAAAATTGACCATTAAACCAAAAAAAATTGTGAGAGGCCGCATATTCCAGTAGTTCCATGATGTAAAGAACCTGCTTGTGAGGCAGACCAGAATCTTTCTTTAAAAAATATGATACTGCATCTAAACCCAATTGATGAGGGATCACCATATATAATGAAGTGACGTCCGCCGTCACCATCAATAAATTCTCTGGGGGGATGAGATCAGTGAGCAAATTAATAACGTGCCTTGTATCTTTTACATATGAAGGCATCTTACGCACCAGCGGTTGCAGGAAAAAATCGATATACTTGCCCACCCGGGAGGTCACAGAATCAATTCCGCTGACTATAGGACGTCCCGGGGGGCAAGTGGGAATTTTGTATACCTTCGGAAGGTAGTAAATAATAGGTGTCCTAGGGGACTCAGGTATCAGGAAGGCTTTTTCTTTCTTGTTAAGGATATTTAACTCAAAACCCTTAGCAACAAGCTTAGTTAGCCTCTTTTTGTATTTATTGCCAGGGTCAAGAACCAACGGGGTATAGGTATCTGTGTCGGAGAGTATACGATACATTTCCTGCATGTAATCATCTTTGTTTAGGACGACAATACCGCCCCCTTTATCTGCTGGGCTCCCTCATTAAAGGTGTTTAACCACTTTAGTCCCGGACCATATTGCTGTCCAAAGACCAGAGCACTTTTTGTGATTCGGCACTGCGTTGCTTTAACTGACAATTGCGCAGTCGTGCGACGTGGCTCCCAAACACAATTGGCGTCCTTTTTTTCCCATAAATAGAGCTTTCTTTTGGTGGTATTTGATCATCTCTGCGGTTTTTATTTTTTGCGCTATAAACAAAAATATAGCGCGACTATTTTGAAAAAAATGCAATATTTTTAACTTTTTTCTGTAATAAATATCCCCAAAAATATATTAAAAAACGTATTTTTCTCAGTTTAGGCCGATGCGTATTCTTCTACATATTTTTCGTTAACAAAAAATCGCAATTAGCATTTATTGATTGGTTTGCGCAAAAGTTATAGCGTTTACAAAATAGGGGGTAGTTTCATGGCATTTTTTGTTTTTTTATTTTTTTTACTAGTAATGGCGGCAATCAGCGTTTTTTTTTTCAGTACTGCCACATTATGGCGGACACTTCGGACACTTTTGACACATTTTTGGGACCATTGGCATTTTTTTAGCGATCAATGCTATAAAAATGCATTGTATTACTATAAAAATGCCATTGGCAGTGAAGGGGTTAACACTAAGGGGCAGGGAAGGGGTTAAGTGTGTTCTAACTGTATTGGGGGGGTGGCCTCACTAGGGGAAATCACTGATCTTCTGTTCATACATTGTTTGAGCAGGAGATCAGCGTTTCCCCCACTGACAGGAACGAGAGCTATGTGTTTACACACATAGGGCCAGATTCTCATAGAATTCCGGCGGCGTAGCGTAAGCCAGTTACACTACGCCGCCGCATCGTACTAGAGCAAGTGCTTTAATCTCAAAGCACTTGCTCCGTAGTTTTCGCCTGCGTCGCGTAAATCGCCCAGCGTAAACCCGCGCAATTCAAATGGGGCGGCTTGTATTTAAATTAAGCGCGCACCCACGTCAAATGAACTGCGCATGCGCCGGCCGGGGGAAAAGCCCAGTGCGCATGCTCCAGCTCACGTCGGAAAGCGTAGTTGAAACCAACGTCAAAACGACGTGAGCGTCATTTACGCAACTCCCTATTCGCGAACGAGTTAGTAAAACGACATAAGCGACGGAAAAAGCCGAGGCTGACCCGACGCCATACTTAACATGGCATCCGACGGGACCCGACAGCATCCGACGGTACTTCGTAAGGTTACCCCACATAGAAGCTGGGGTAACCTTACGCGGACGAAAACGACGTACGCGACGACGGGGCGGCGTAAAAGCGATCGGGAATCGGCGTACTACCTCATTTGCATATGCAAATGCGAAAACGTAAAGGCCACCTAGTGGCCGGAGTTGTCATTACAACTACGATCCGCAAGTGTAATGGTTTTACACTTGTCGGATGTAGAAGCGTATCTATGCAAAAGTGATGCTAAGCATCACGCGCATAGATACGAGACAAAAAAAACGGCGATACGACAGGGTATCTGAGATACTCCGTCGTAACGCCGCTGAGAATCTGGCCCATAGCTCCCGTTCCCCGCTCTGTAACGAGCATTTGCGGGTGCCCGGCGCGCGCGGGACTCGGGGGCAAGCGGGGGGGCGCGCGCGTGGGCCGCCGGTCGGCACGCACGCGCCCCCTAGTGGCCGCGAAACAGCCGACGCAGCATGACGGGCTCTCGCCTAGGAGTGCCGACCTGCCACTGTAGAATGACGGCGGCTGGTCGGCATGTGGTTAAAGATTTAATGTTGAAAGACTTGGAGGATATCCGATTAAAAAATTTAAGGAATAAACAAATTATAGAGTCAGGTATAGAAACTTTGTGTGCAAACAAAAATGTTATTATTCGCCCAGCAGATAAAGGGGGCGGTTTTGTCGTCCTAAACAAAGATGATTACATGCAGGAAATGTATCGTATACTCTCCGACACAGATACCTATACCCCGTTGGTTCTTGACCCTGGCAATAAATACAAAAAGAGGCTAACTAAGCTTGTTGCTAAGGGTTTTGAGTTAAATATATTTAACAAGAAAGAAAAAGCCTTCCTGATACCTGAGTCCCCTAGGACACCTATTATTTACTACCTTCCGAAGGTACACAAAAATCCCACTTGCCCCCCTGGGACGTCCTATAGTCAGCGGAATTGATTCTGTGACCTCCCGGGTGGGCAAGTATATCGATTTTTTCCTGCAACCACTGGTGCGTAAGATGCCCTCATATGTAAAAGATACGTTATTAATTTGCTCACTGATCTCATCCCCCCAGAGAATTTATTGATGGTGACGGCGGACGTCACTTCATTATATACGGTGATCCCTCATCAATTGGGATTAGATGCAGTATCATATTTTTTAAAGAGAGATTCTGGTCTGCCTCACAAGCAGGTTCTTTACATCATGGAACTACTGGAATATGCGGCCTCTCACAATTTTTTTTGGTTTAATGGTCAATTTTACAAACAAGATAAGGATGTCGCTATGGGCGCTAAGTTCGCCCCCAGTTTAGCGAACCTTTATATGGCCAAATGGGAGGAGGATGTCGTCTGTGTTTCAGCTAGGCCCCAGATCATTCTGTGGGCCAGGTACATAGACGATATCCTCCTCCTATAGAGGGATTCATCTAAGCCGAGAGATTAGTCTTGATAGGATTAATTTCCTAGATTTGACTATCTCTATTTAAAATGGCAAGTTTGCCACCTCAATGTTTTTTAAAGATACCGACAGGAATGCATTGAAAATACCACCTTTGTTGAACAAGCTGGGGTTCTCACCCAACGTTTTCTAGAAAAAGGCTACTCGAGAGAATTTTTGTCTGATACTTTGACTGCTGTTCATGAGATCAAGAGAGTTGATCTCCTGACGGCCAAAACAGATAAAAACAGTAACAGCCGTTTCCGCAGCCCTTTCATTACCAACTATTCGTGCCAACATGCCAATGTTAGACACATTGTTGGTAAACACTGGCACTTTTTGAAAAACGACAAAGTCTTGGGAGGTCTACTACCGGATAGGCCACAGGTGGTTTTTAGAGGTGCACCATGCCTTAAGGATAAATTGGCTCCTAACATTTTGAACCCACCTAATATGGATTCAATTTTTTTTGCTGAGCTTACAGGCTATTATAAGTGTGGTACATGCCAGGTGTGTTCTCTCAATGAATGTAGTTCCAAGAGAACAACTACATTTAGTTTTTCCTGTACATCTATAAATTATGCAATAAAACCATTTATTACCTGTTCAACCACGGGGGTAGTGTACATGTTGCAATGCCCGTGTGGCCTCCAATATGTGGGAAGGACGAAGCGCCCCCTACAGGTTCGATTGAACGAACATATCAATAACATCAGATTGGGGTATACCAAACACTCGGTATCCAAACACTATTTAACCACACATAATAGAAATCCAAAAGGTACTGTGTTTTTGGGGATTGACAAATTTAGCCCCCATTGGAGAGGTAGTCACTTGGTGAGGACCATCTCAAAATTAGAAATGTCCTGGGTTTACAAATTAAAGAGCTATACACCTTTTGGCCTCAATATAGAGGTTGATGTCAACTGTTTCATAGCCAATTCGTGATTGTTTTGTTCCTATATTGTTTATTCCTTACTTCTATATACAGTATTGTGTTTTTATTGTGTATTTCCCTGATTGTGTTTCGAGGGATTTTTATGTGTTATCCACATTTCATCTATACCAAGATGTCTGTAACCATTAATACATGCAGGCTCGATGTGGTGGGCAACTGACCATTTAGACCTTTTTCTTTGCCATCCATTGGAGCCATTTAGGTCTTTGTAAGGTCCCCCTTCGTTGTGGCTATTGATCTTTATGATCTTAATATCCATATCTGTGCCCGTGATAAGGCACATTATGAGAGATTTTTTTCATAGGCTTGTATTTTTAATTCTTGTTTTTTAAGATTTATAATTTGTGATCGCAGATACCATGGACCATTCCTCAGATGAAGCTTTATGGCTTTTACTGTTCATATTTTTTATATAAATTTTTCTGGCATGGTTTATTTAGCTAGGCCTGTTAGCTGCATACATTGACCAGTGTGTGGTCATTGCTACCAATGTATGCCGCACTGGTTGGTTTCATGTGGCTAGTTATAGTCAAAAGTTTAAGATGTTGATACGGTTTATTCCCATTCATGGTTAAATTTGCATTCAGCACACAGCTGTTTTCGCCGTTGTGTGTTATTGCAGGGAATATAACTGTTTCCTTTTTACTAGCCTTTTTTTAGTAATAAACATGGGGTAGTGTGATAGTGTGTTTTGATTTGGACGCAGTTGACCTTTTTACCCACATACTTTTAGACAATATTAATATGGCTGTCACATTCAGGAGTGTCACACATTCTTTGATTGACTTTCGTTTAGTATTTCTTCCTTCAGAGTATTGGCAGAGCGCGGTTAACATCGCTGCTCTGGCTTAGTTTCTTTCCAGTAACCAACATGGCGATAGTGCGGCTGGGTGTCTCATCCACATCGAGGCTGCATGTGACTTTTTTTGTATATATCGCAGTGATTCAGAACGCCACCTGTATCCCGTGATCAAGTCTTTCAGACGAAACGTAGGGAGACGACGTTCTGACGTCACCGCACACCATATCTCTACCCGGAATACGGGCTGTTTGTTGCAAGCTGGCTGGCTGATGTTTATATATGCGATGTTTCTTCACTTTGATGTAAGTGCAAGTCTACATATTTTATCGAATAAATGAAGGTTTTAAGCTATGTGAGGCATTTGTTCTTTATGCACCTGTGGATGACCCATCGGGAGATACTCAAAGATCCAGGCTGTCTGTCGGACCTTTTCATTGATTGACACTGACTATTTCAGACCGTTATCCTGCTTTATATGATCTCCTATCACTAAGAGATCATTGATTTTTGGTAAGAGGCTTCTTGTGATTTCGGTGGAGGTCTCATCTGTCCCAGCACTTTTTTCCAGTTGATTCATTGGCACTTGTGGGATCACCTTTTGTTATGAACTTTTTCACTTCAATTTATGGATTGTTTAATTTGTGATTTACACTTATTTTTATGATATTGTTCAACTAGCACTTATCAGTTCACATATATTATTTAGCGCGATCTCTTCCTTTTGTAAGTGATGCCCGAGCGCCTTACTTCCTGGTTCCCTCACCGTGGATGTCATGATCCATGTCATGGCTTTGGTCACCTGCTGGTGGCACTGTTTCTCCCAGCAACAGGGGTGCAGTTCTGATGTCCACCAGCGGGTGTCTCCCATGGAATGGACTCCTTTCTAATTGGGATGAACTGCTACAGGTGTATATAAGCCCGCCCTGCACTACAATCCAGTGCTTCAGTATTTTTCCTTGTCAGCCTGTTACCTGCCTGATCTGCTAGCTGGAGCCAACCTGTCCCTGATTTGATCTCTGCCTTGTGATGGACTCTCCTGATTTGATCCCTGCCCTGTCCTGGACTCTGCTTCCCCTTGTTCCTCACATCCCTGCTTGACCTGGTATATATGCTCCCACCTTGTATATATTTGTTGATTATTAATTTGGGGTTTGCTGTGTTATGTTTGCTTGTCTTGGGGGTTTTACACGATTGTTTTACGTGTGCTTAACCTTTATTAAACGTATATTTTGTCACTATCCTGGTGCCTATTGACTTTAGTGCAGCCCATTGACATGTTGCCTAGTATCGGATGCCTGCGTAGGCATCCCCCTGACATAATACTGAAGCCATATAAACAGGTCAGCTGCACTTGGGAAATTGGTTCTGGCACTTGCTATTCTAAATATGCTTCTGGAAGATATCTTGTACCTGTCACTCCTGGCAACAGATGACAGAGTTTTCTGCTATCAGGAATTAAAGGAACACATTAGAGAGCAGTTATTGGAATGTATCCGTATGGCTCATGTTTTTGTTGATCGTGGCAGTTTTTTGTTTGAGGATGTGCAGCCATTGATTTGGATCTGCACAGAGTTGGCTCTGTCTGATACTAATGGTGGACGTGATGATTATACACCTCCTTTTAGTGCAGCTCAGGTAGAGTCTTTGGTGTGGCTGTTGGAAGATGACTCAGCCTTCTTTCATGAGCATTACTCAGCTTGTCCTCAACAGGTGCTTGCGGCATGCATTGATTCTGTGCAGTCTCTGGTCAGACAAACTGTGTGCAAATCTCACTTTGTGAAACCATTATTACAAGCCTGGTCCAGTTTGTTGTACTCAGCCCCTGTCAGCTCCCAACCATCCATTTCTTTGTCTAGTTACCAACCTGCTGGGATGTCTTTTTCTTTACCCCCAATTCCCACTTTTGCTGAACAATGCACCCTGCTAACAACAAAGAACCAATCCCCTGTTTCCTCCTGCTGCACTTACCCTGCCTTTAACCCTTCTGCTGCTGCTGCTTCTCAACTGCCTCCGTCCGTTCCACCAAAATCCTCAGTGGTGAAACCAAAGAAAAAGAAAAGGTTTTTTCCAACCCACTCGATCCTGCCACTAACCCAGCCTGTCTCCACACCAACCAACCTGCTCCAGTCCGCTTGCATGCCAGCACCTGCTGTTTTGTCTGATGTGCCCGTTGCAAAGTCTACAGTTCCAGTACCTGCTGCCCAGCTTAAAGGTCCAGTACCTGCTATCCAGTCCGATGCACCTGCTGTTCTGTCTGATGTGCCCATTGCCCAGTCTACAGTTCCAGTACCTGCTGCCCAGCTTAAAGGTCCAGTACCTCCTATCCAGTCCGATGCACCTGCTGTTCTTCCTGTTGTGCCAGCACCTGCTGTTCTGTCTGATGTGCCTGTGCCCGTTGCCCAGTCTCCAGTTCCAGTTCCTGTTCCGGTGTCTCCTGTTCCGGTGTCTCCAGTTCCTGTTCCGGTGTCTCCAGTTCCTGTTCCGGTGTCTCCAGTTCCGGTGTCTTCAGTTCCAGTTCCTGTTCCGGTGTCTTCAGTTCCAGTTCCTGTTCCGGTGTCTTCAGTTCCAGTTCCTGTTCCGGTGTCTTCAGTTCCAGTTCCTGTTCCGGTGTCTCCAGTTCCAGTTCCTGTTCCAGTTCCTGTTCGTGTGTCTCCAGTTCCAGTTCCAGTTCCTGCTTCTCTAGTTCGTGTGTTTCCAGTTCCTTTGTCTCCAGTTCCTGTTGTCCACCTTGGTGCCCTGGTTCCTGTTGTCCACCCTGGTGTCCTGGTTACTGGTTTCCAGCCTGACGTGCTTGGTTTCCGGTCCAACGTACCCGGCTTCCCGTCTGATGTCCCGGTGCCTGACTTTAAGTTTGTGTCACTTTCCCAGCATAATGACCCTGAGTTCGCCGCCCTGCCTGTTTTCACCCTTAGATACCAACTTCCAGACCCTGGTGGAGGTAGGATGCAGTTTCCGTTTCCAGACTTGGGTGGCTGTACTCCCAATGGGTTAAAGAACTTTGACCGAAATACTTTTTGGGACTCTTCTGCATCCACGTGCACTACCAGGACAAGGGCAGAATGGGGTGTCCAGAGGCCACCCCTTGGGGGGGGGGACTGTCATGATCCATGTCATGGCTTTGGTCACCTGCTGGTGGCACTGTTTCTCCCAGCAACAGGGGTGCAGTTCTGATGTCCACCAGCGGGTGTCTCCCATGTAATGGACTCCTTTCTAATTGGGATGAACTGCTACAGGTGTATATAAGCCCGCCCTGCACTACAATCCAGTGCTTCAGTATTTTTCCTTGTCAGCCTGTTACCTGCCTGATCTGCTAGCTGGAGCCAACCTGTCACTGATTTGATCTCTGCCTTGTGATGGACTCTCCTGATTTGATCCCTGCCCTGTCCTGGACTCTGCTTCCCCTTGTTCCTCACATCCCTGCTTGACCTGGTATATATGCTCCCACCTTGTATATATTTGTTGATTATTGGTTTGGGGTTTGCTGTGTTATGCTTGCTTGTCTTGGGGGTTTTACACGATTGTTTCATGTGTGCTTAACCTTTATTAAACGTATATTTTGTCACAATCCTGGTGCCTATTGACTTTAGTGCAGCCCATTGACCTGTTGCCTAGTATCGGATGCCTGCGTAGGCATCCCCCTGACAGTGGATGGCGGGGGGAGCAGCAAAGTGACGAGCGATTGCTCGTCCTCTGCTGCGGACGGCGCTGGACTCCAGGACAGGTAAGTGTCCTAGTATTAAAAGTCAGCAGCTGCAGTATTTGTACTTAAAAACACAGAAAACAAATTTCTCCTGCGCACGAGTGGATTGTCCAACGCTTAATGATTCGTGGAAGAAATATTGACAGTAGTAACACAGGCCTTGCTGCCCTTCATGGATGGGGAATATCCTAGTAGCACACAGAAAAAAGAAAAGAAGGGCGCACCAGCCTAGTGTGTTACTGTAATATTAGTTTAATAAATTACAGTGTTTAAAAAACATACTCACAAAGAAAGCATCATAATGGGCTTATCGTCAATGCTGTAATGAACACCCTCGAACTCTACTCCAACAGGGGGATTAAGAGTAGATCACTGCCAGCTGACGCGTTTCGAAGCACCAAACACCTCTTCATCAGAGCACAGCAGTGTACTACAGACCCCTCTTTTATATACTTGTGGACACTCATGAGCATGCTCAGACCCAGGCAGGCCATGGAGGACCTCCCAGAGACCATCGGACCCCACACACATAAGTGGGTGGTTCAAAAATGCCCCACAGTGATAGTACAAAAAAAAAAGGAGAATTCAAGATTTAAAAAAGATTTAAATAGAGACCAATACAATGGACATAAAATGGAATGCCGTAAATAAAACTGAAACTAGAACTAAAAGGCTCCAGCTAAGTGACTCCTAATTGCAATACTAGATAGGATGATAATGATAAAAGTAATGGTGGCAGTGGTTGGCAACACCAATAGTAATATTGTCAAATGGATAAATATTAAACCGGTGCCAGAAGTATATAAACACACAGTGACAGCTGATCGGGAAGTTGTAGAGGAAGGTAGCCGTGCACAATACACCCAGTTCTTTAATTAAACTCGCAAAAAGACTTACACTTTTTTGATGATTTCAGAGCGATCCATAGCAGGCACCAATACCCTGCTCAGCGACGGCCCGCAGTGTTCATCCGACCGTACTGACGTGATGTGAACAACCTAGAGGGCGGTGGATGGAGCGCAAACAGATCTGTCTGCGCTCCAAACAATCCCGCACCAAAACACCATGTTAGTCGCCTGTGTCCCATACTGGTGGCTTGCTGATAGAGCAGCGTCAGGCGGAATAGAGCAGGGACTTAAGCGCCACCATTTTGGCGGAGACCAGGCACTGGAGGGACAAGTGAATGACAGTCTAAAACAAGGAGATTACAAATTAAAAAATGATTAATGATTAAAAGATAAATATATATTGTTTTAAATTAAGATATAATCATATGGGGATATATTAGAGCATACAGTATCTTAGATAAAAATTAAAATAGAAATAAGAATAAAAATAAAAATAAAATAAAAATAGAAATAAAAATAGGTGGTCACTGGTTACGGTCCCTCACACAGCCCACAGGGAACACGCATAGCTGCACATATACGCATATGTACATATACACGTATACACACACACGCGTTCAAAGACCATACACATACATAGAAGAATACATGAGTGTTTACGGAACGTGTCAGTATTAAAACCGCCAAAGGATAATTCACCACAAGAGGGGAAAGTCTGATTACGCATAAACGCTAACTCTGAGGCCCCGTACAGACGACCGGTTTTCTCGGCAGAATCCATCAAGAAACTTGATGGGAGACATATTCTGCCGAGAAAACCGGTCGTGTGTACAGTTTTTGCCGAGAAAACCGTCGAGAAACTGGTCGAGCCAAAAAGAGAGCAGGTTCTCTATTTTCTCGACAGGAGTCGAATTTGGCTCGTCGAGTTTCTCGTCGGGCTGGTTTCCCGACGAGAAACTCGAGTGTGTGTATGCTAAGAAACACACGCACCTTCTGTAAAAGTAGCGTTTGTAATGGAAATAGCACATTTGTCACGCTGTAACAGACTGAAAAGTGAAAATGTCTCTTACCAAACTTTTCAGTAACATGAGATTAGCAAAAGCAGCCCCAAGGTTTGTGCCAATGGAATCAAACTTCCCCTGTAGTTGTATGTGTTGAAGTCACCGCGTTTGAGAACGAGGAGATTTGGTCTTTTACGCAAAGCAGGCTTGTCGAGTTCCTCGACAAGCCTAACAAGGAACTCGACGAGGAAAACGATGTGTTTTGCCCGTCGAGTTTCTCGGTCGTGTGTATGTGGCCTTAGGGTGCAGTGCTAGGTATGCTCAAAGCCAGTACATAAACCCAAAAAAACAACTGAAAGGTTTCTACTTATATACATATAAGGGCAAATCATATTAGATAATACATGATACTAATACACTTACAGTATTGTATATACACAAAATGTCCTACATGTAAAAAAGAAATTATTATAATGAATATTATTATTTTCATTATTTTCATGTGTACAAATCATTGGATTTTAAATACATGGACCTGCACCATTAAGACCAGCATGCTATATAAAATGCGGGGGTACTAAAATAGACTAATATAATATTATTAAATGTATAAAAATTGTATATAAAAAACACAATAGTGTGTCTAGTCACTACCAAACTGGAACCAAAATTAAATAGACTAGAATGGATACCTAAAAACAGTATCCTCAAAGGAGATAGAGATGCTACAACCGGCCCACTCTAAGGGCCCTTTCACACGGGGCAGGTCAGTATTGATCCACCTCCGTGTGTCCGTTTTGCTCAGCGGGAATCGCTTTGTAAATTCCTGCTGAGCCGTCGCGTGACAGGGCGGTCCCCGCACACTGTGCAGGGACCGCCCTGTTTTTTCTCCACTCTCCCCTATGGGGGAGCGGCTGAACACAGACGTCTGTCCGTGTTGTACAATTGCCAAAAATCATGTACATTACATTATAATATGACATTTCTTGACTACAGCAGCGACAAAAGATTGTTTAGAAGACAAACTCATGAAATTCACAGACTAGCTCCAGTCTAATGAACTGTGAATTGGCCATTTTCACGAGAAACTCCTTTTCCCAACCAAAGCCTCCACTCCCGCCAGAAAACATTGGGCACGGCGATGGGAGCCAGGTTCGCACCTAGTTATGCTAACCTTTTCATGGGCTACTGGGAGAAGGCCTCAATTTGGCATGAAAATCCATTTGGGGCGAACCTGGTTCTCTTCGCCCGGTATATGGATGACATTTTAATTATTTGGGATGGAACAGATTGTGAACTTGACAACTTTCTCAAATATTGCAAATCCAATCCTTTTGGGATAGTGTTCACCCATGTCGTTAACAAGGATGTTCTAGTCTTTCGCGATTTAGAACTCAGGAGCGACTCAGACGGCAATATCGGCTCGAGGACCCATTTTAAACCCAGTGGGGGCAACTCTTTCCTGCATGCCAAAAGCAACCATCACCCCAGATGGATTAAAAATATCCCCTACGGTCAATTTTGTTGTCTAAAGCGTACATGCACTAGTAAGGAGGATTATTTGGCACAGCTCCTAATCAAAGCTGCTCCTAATCAAAAAGTTTGAGGAGAAAGACTACGATCCCTTACTCATAGAGATGGCCTATAGGAAATATGCAGACCATTATGACAATTCAATAGATAGCACTTTGGCGTTGTCCTCCACTACCAACTCTGACTTTTCTCAAGCCCGATTCTCCACTCAATAAAGCCTTCGAGATCCAAAATATTTTGAGAAAAAACTGGGGTATTTTGAAACAAGATCCTATCTTAACCACTTCCATACAGGGCATTTTCACCCCCTTCCTGCCCAGACTAATTTTTAGTTTTCAGCACTGTCCAAATGTGTTAAATTTTTTTTAAAAAAGGTTAAAAATTAGGAAAACGATAAAATCGATTGTTAGCAGATCTTACAGTGTGTGGCTATACATATTTGGAAGATCTGTTCTAAGCAGTAACCAGCAGATGTCTTATTTTAGAGGTCATTAACCACTTTCCCACCGCGCTATAGATAAAATACTGCTACAGCGCAGTCGAGTTGTTCTGGGAGGACGTCCCTGCGACATCCTCCCAGAATCCTTCACTCGCGACCCCCCTGGGTGTAGAAGACCCGGCACATCACGGATCGCAGTAAATTGCCGCTGATAGCGGCCGTTTACCACGTGATCGCTCCGTCAAATGACGGAGCGATCACTTGTAAACAAACCAGCGTCATGCAATGCCGGTTCCTCCTTCTCTCTGTACCGATCGGTAAAGTGTGAGAGGAGAGGGGGGAGAGCGGAGGCAGCAACAGCACTGAGGGCTAGATCTGTGACAACTGCAGTCACAGATCCAGCCATCCATCCATCCTAGCTCAGCCATCCCTGCGCAATATTCTGCAATACCCTGCGCGATACTCTGCAATACCCCAATAATCTGCAATACCCTGCGCGATACTCTGCAATACCCCAATACTCTGCAATACCTTGCGCGATACTCTGCAATACCCCAATACTCTGCAATACCCCAATACTTTGCAATTCCCTGCGCGATACTTTGCAATACCCCAATACTCTGCAATACCCCAATACTCTGCAATACCCTGCGCAATACTCTGAAATACCCCAATACTCTGCAATACCCCAATACTCCGCAATACCCCAATACCTTGCAATACTCCAATACCTTGCAATACCTTGCAATACTCCAATACCTTGCAATACGTCCCCCCCTCCTGCCACCCTCCGGTGCTTTTACAGACTCACTGCTACGATCGAGGCCAGGATAATTTTTTTCAGTCTTCCCAGCCTAGAGGTGAGATGTGGGGTCTTATTGACCCCATATCTCACTGTAAAGAGGAACTGTCATGTTATATTCCTATTACAAGGGAAGCTTACATTCCTTATAATAGGAATAAAAGTGATAAAAAAAAATGTGTTTTGGGGGAAAAATGTGTCAAAATCAAGTAAATAAAGTAAAATGAACTTGTCCCTGTGTGCTCGCATGCAGAAGCGAACGCATACGTAATTTCCACCGACATATGAAAACAGTGTTCAAGCTACACATGTGAGGTATCTCTGCGAACGTTAGAGCGAGAGCAATCATTTTGGCCCTAGACCTCCTCCGTAACTAAAAACATGTAACCAATAAAAGTAATTAAAGCGTCGCCTATGGGGATTTTTAAGTAGCGAAGTTTGGCGCCATTCCACGAGCGTGTGGAATTTTGAAGGGTGACATGTTGGGTATCTATTTACTCGGCGTAACTTCATCTTTCACATTATGCAAAAACATTGGGCTAACTTTACTGTTTTTTTTTTTTTTTTTGTAAGCACAAAACAGTTTTACCATGCGAGATAAAAAGTTGTAACGGTCGCCATTGTATTCTCTAGGGTCTTTGCTAAAAAAGCATATATAATGTTTTGGAGTTCTATGTACCGTATTTATCGGGGTATAGCGCGCTCCCGCGTATAGCGCGCACCCCTAAAGTTGCCGCCATTCCTGTGGAAAAAAAGTTTTTTGTACTTACAGTTTTGGTGTGTTGCGCGGCGTCCATCGGCGGCTTCGGGTGTCCTCTTCGTCCGGTCCGGCGTCCGTCTGCGGCTTCGGGTGTCCTCTTCGTCGGGTCCGGTGTCCTCTTCGGCGGGTACGGTGTCCTCTTCGGCGGGTCCGGTGTCCTCTTCGGCGGGTCCGGTGTCCTCTTCGGCGGGTCCGGCGTCCTCGCGGCATCCTCCTCGCTTTCCCGCGCCGAGTTTCAAATACTCCGCCGGCATATACCGAGCGCAGTACACTCGGGTATAGTCGGGCAGACTCGGCTCCTCTCGCGCTGACGTCCTGGACGTACAGGACGTGAGCGCGAAAGGAGCCAAGCCTGCCCGACTATACGCGAGTGTACTGCACTCGGTATATGCAGGCGCAGTACACTCGTGAATAGTCGGGCAGGCTCGGCTACTCTCGCGCTCACGTCCTGTACGTCAAGGACGTCAGCGCGAGAGGAGCCGAGTCTGCCCGACTATACCCGAGTGTACTGCGCTCGGTATATGCCGGCGCAGTATTTGAAACTCGGCGCGGGAAAGCTATCGGCGTATACCGCGCACCCACGATTTTGCCCTGATTTTCAGGGCAAAAAAGTGCGCGGTATACGCCGATAAATACGTTAATTTTCTAGCAAAAAAATGATGATTTTTCCATGTAGGAGAAAAATGTCAGAATTGGTCTGGGTGCTCCAGAACGCCTGAAGGTGCTCCCTGCATGTTGGGCCTCTGTATGTGGCCACGCTGTGTAAAAGTCTCACACATGAGGTATCGCCATACTCAGGAGGAATAGCAGAATGTGTTTTGGGGTGTAATTTGTGGTATGCATATGCTGTGTGTGAGAAATAACCTGCTAATATGTAAGAAAAAACCCAGAGGTGATCAAATACCACCAAAAGAAAGCTCTATTTGTGGGGAAAAAAGGACAAAAATTTCAAATGCGTATGTTGTATGACTGAGTAATTGTCATTCAAATTGTGAGAGCACCGAAAGCTGAAAATTGGTCTGGTTAGGAAGGGGGTTTAAGTGCCCAGTGGTCAAGTGGTTAAGAGGACCTGTCATGCGTTTTTCTATTACAAGGGATGTTTACTTTCCTTGTAATAGGAATAAAAGTGATCAAATTTTTGATTTTATTTTTTTCAGTGTAAAAAGTAATAAAATAAAAATAAATAAGAAAACAACATTTTTTTTTTTAAAGCACCCCGTCCCGATGAGCTTGCGTGCAGAAGCGAAGACATATGTGAGTAGCGCCCGCATATAAAAACGGTGTTCAAACCACACAAGTGAGGTATCGACGCGATCATTAGAGCGAGAGCAAAAATTCTAGCCCTAGACCTCCTCTGTACTTTAAAAGATGCAACCTATAGAATTTTTTAAATGTCGCCTATCGAGATTTTTAAGAGTAAAAGTTTGACGCCATGCCACGAGCGGGCGCAATTTTTAAGCGTGACATGTTGGGTATCATTTTACTCAGCGTAAAATTATCTTTCACAATATATAAAAAAATTGGGCCAAATCTATTGTTGTCTTATTTTTTAATTAAAACAAGTGATTTTTTTTCAAAAAAGTGCACCTGGAAGACCGCTGCGCAAATACGGTGTGACAAAAAGTATTGCAATGACCACTATTTTATTCTCTAGGGTGTTAGTAAAAAAAATATATAATGTTTGGGGGTTTTAAGTAATTTTCTAGCAGAAAAAACTGTTTTAGTCTTGCAAACACCAAATTTGAAAAACACCTTTTTTTTTTTGATGTCACAATGTAGAGTATAAGATTTTCTATCATCTGTGCCCAGTCTTGCCACACAGAGTTAATCCAGTGCTGAGTAATCCTCTTTTAAAGTTCAGTGCAAATTAACAGAATTCCAGATAAAAACTTGCCAAATTATAAAGTCCGTTCTCTGTTATTGCTTTCAGTAACAGATTATTTACAAATATAGCTTGGACATGTTTATCATAACAAGAGGTGATCCAAAGTTCATTGTATATTACTAGGATGTGTTATGACAGGGGTCTCAAACTCAAATTACCTGAGGGCCGCAAGACAAGTTTTCATATCCCATGGGGGGCCGCATGCAAACTTTGAAACTTCAAAAACAGTACTGGTGTCAGCGAACGTATTAATAACCCCCAGCTCTGTGTCAGCGGACGCATTATTAACCCCCAGCACTGGTGTCAGCGGACACATTATTAACCCCCAGCACAGGTGTCAGCGGACGCATTATTAACCCCCAGCACTGGTGTCAGCGGACACATTATTAACCCCCAGCACTGGTGTCAGCGGACACATTATTAACCCCCAGCACTGGTGTCAGGGGACACATTATTAAACCCTAGTATTGTTGTCAGCGGACACATTATTAACCCCCAGCACTGGTGTCAGGGGACACATTATTAAACCCTAGTATTGGTGTCAGCGGACACATTATTAACCCCCAGCACTGGTGTCAGGGGACACATTATTAAACCCTAGTATTGGTGTCAGCGGACACATTATTAACCCCCAGCACTGGTGTCAGGGGACACATTATTAAACCCTAGTATTGGTGTCAGCGGACACATTATTAACCCCCAGCACTGGTGTCAGGGGACACATTATTAAACCCTAGTATTGGTGTCAGCGGACACATTATTAACCCCCAGCACTGGTGTCAGGGGACACATTATTAAACCCTAGTATTGGTGTCAGCGGACACATTATTAACCCCCAGCACTGGTGTCAGGGGACACATTATTAAACCCTAGTATTGGTGTCAGCGGACACATTATTAACCCCCAGCACTGGTGTCAGGGGACACATTATTAAACCCTAGTATTGGTGTCAGCGGACACATTATTAACCCCCAGCACTGGTGTCAGCGGACACATTATTAAACCCTAGTATTGGTGTCAGCAAACACATTATTAACCCTGACCACTGCACTGCACACGGACCACTGCACACGGACCACTGCACACGGACCACTGCACTGCACACAGACCACTACACTGCCGACAGACCACTACACTGCCGACAGACCAGTGGCGGCTGGTGCTCCATTTTTTTGGGGGGCGCAAACAAAACCCTAGCCAATCAACCCTCCGGCAACGTCACTCGCAGACAATGGGACCTGCAGACAGACAGATAGATAGATAATTGGATAGACAGACAGATAGACAGACAGAGAGAGAGTGAGAGAGAGACATAGATAGATAGATAGATAGATAGATAGATAGATAGATAGATAGATAGATAGATAGATAGATAGATAGATAGATAGATAGATAGATAGATACAGAGATAGATAGATAGATAGATAGATAGATAGATAGATAGATAGATAGATAGATAGATAGATAGATAGATAGATAGATAGATAGATAGATAGATAGATACACTGCCGACAGACCACTACACTACACACTGACGACTCACCATCATGGCACAGCACATCAAGGCTCACAGCCCAGCAAATTAGGGCACAGCACATCAGGGCACAGCACATCAAGGTACAGGGCACAGCATATCAGGGTACAGCACATCAAGGCACAGAGCCGAGCAAATAAGGGCACATGGCACAGCACATCAGGGCACAGGGCACAGCACATCAGGGTACAGGGCACAGCGCACACGAGGGCACAGAGCACATGAGGGCACAGCGCACGAGGGCACAGCGCACATGAGGGCACAGCGCACATGAGGGCACAGCGCACATCAGGGCACAGCGCACATCAGGGTACAGGGCACAGCACATCAGGGTACAGGGCACAGCACATCAGAGCACAACAGGGTACAGGGCACAGCACATAGGGGTACAGCACAACAGGCCACATCAGGGTACAGAGCACGGCACATCAGGACAGGACATATCAGGACAAGGCACATGGCACATCAGGGTACAGGACATGGCACATCAGGGTACAGGGCACATGACACAGCACATCAGGGTACATGGCACACATCAGGGCACATGAGAGCACATCAGGCACAGTACATCAGTAAGGTGACCAGATTTTTAAAATGAATTCCGGGGACATTTTTTGTATTTATTTTTTAATTGGCAAATGGTAAATTTTATAAGCATATTTTCCTAAATGATATATGCAGTGTGTGGATGCGTGATTATGTATGATATACATGTTATTTCTCACACTTCCTCCATGAGATAAAAAAAATATATATACTTAGATTATAGAGAAAAACCTTGGGCAGGGGCAGCCAGTGGCATCTCCAGTGTTTATATTTAGGGGGGGGGGGCACATGGTGGGACAGGGACAAAAGAAGGGGGGCCATCTATAAATGTGTCATGCTACTGTACATCCAAAAACATACATGTATTTTATTGGAATTTTATGTGATAGACCAACACAAAGTGGCACATAATTGTAAAGTGGAAGGAAAATGATAAATGTTTTTCAAAATTGGCACCTGGGGCGGATCCAATATCTAGCATCCCTCCCCCCAGGCAGACAGGCAGTGCACTGTATGTCGACGTCAAGTGATGTTAGGGTAGAATACTGGCAGATTGGGGTGATATAGTGCCAGGTTAGAGTGATAGTGTCAACGTAGGTGATGGCCAGGCTATGTGATATACAGTAATACCAGGTTAGCTGGTAGTGGCAGGTTAGGTGATTGACAATAGTTCCAGGTTAGGTAGTAGTGGCAGGCTAGGTGGCAGTGCCAGGTTAGGTGGCATACAGTAGTCCCAGGTTAGGTGGTAGTGCCAGGTTAGGTGGTATACAGTAGTGCCTGGTTAGGTGGTAGTGCCAGGTTGGGTGGTATACAGTAGTGCCTGGTTAGGTGGTAGTGCCAGGTTGGGTGGTATACAGTATTGCCAGGTTAGGTGGTAGTGCCTGGTTAGGTGGTAGTGGCAGATTAGGTGGTAGTGGCAGATTAGGTGGTATACAGTAGTGCCAGGTTAGGTGGTAGTGCCAGGTTAGGTGGTATACAGTAGTGCCAGTTTAGGTGGTAGTGCCAGGATAGGTGGTATACAGTAGTGCCAGGTTAGGTGGTATACAGTAGTGCCTGGATAGGTGGTAGTGACAGGTTAGGTGGTAGTGCCAGGTTAGGTGGTATACAGTAGTGCCAGTTTAGGTGGTAGTGCCAGGATAGGTGGTATACAGTAGTGCCAGGTTAGGTGGTATACAGTAGTGCCTGGATAGGTGGCAGTGCCAGGTTAGGTGGTAGTGCCAGGTTAGGTGGTATACAGTAGTGCCAGTTTAGGTGGTAGTGCCAGGATAGGTGGTATACAGTAGTGCCAGGTTAGGTGGTATACAGTAGTGCCTGGATAGGTGGTAGTGACAGGTTAGGTGGTAGTGACAGGTTAGGTGGTATACAGTAGTGCCAGTTTAGGTGGTAGTGCCAGGTTAGGTGGTATACAGTAGTGCAAGGTTAGGTGGTATACAGTAGTGCCTGGATAGGTGGCAGTGCCAGGTTAGGTGGTAGTGCCAGGTTAGGTGGTATACAGTAGTGCCTGGATAGGTGGTAGTGCCAGGTTAGGTGGTATATAGTAGTGTCAGGTAAGGGTAGTAGTGCCAGGTTAGAGAGGTAGTGCCAGAGTAAATATATGACATGAATACATAAGAGTCCTGTCCATCATTTCCATCAGCTGCACTAAAAGCATAAATCCTTCTCTCTGTATACCATACCTCCCCCTTTCTCTCTGTATACCATACCTCCCACCTCTCTCTCTCTCTCTCTCTGTATACCACACCTCCCACCTCTCTCTCTCTCTGTATACCATACCTCCCGTCTCTCTCTCTCTCTCTGTATACCACACCTCCCACCTCTCTCTCTCTCTGTATACCATACCTCCCGTCTCTCTCTCTCTCTCTCTGTATACCATACCTCCCCCCTCTCTCTCTCTGTATACCATACCTCCCCCTCTCTCTCTCTCTCTCTGTATACCATACCTCCCCCCTCTCTCTCTCTCTCTGTATACCATACCTCCCCCCTCTCTCTCTCTCTGTATACCATACCTCCCCCCTCTCTCTCTCTCTCTCTGTATACCATACCTCCCCCCTCTCTCTCTCTCTGTATACCATACCTCCCCTCTCTCTCTCTCTCTCTCTCTCTCTGTATACCATACCTCCCCCCTCTCTCTCTCTGTATACCATACCTCCCCCCTCTCTCTCTCTCTCTCTGTATACCATACCTCCCCCCTCTCTCTCTCTGTATACCATAACTCCCACCTCTCTCTCTCTCTCTCTGTATACCATACCTCCCCCTCTCTCTCTCTGTATACCATACCTCTCCCCTCTCTCTCTCTGTATACCATACCTCTCCCCTCTGTAAACTGTAACACCCCCCCCCTCTCTGTATACTATACCTCCCCCTTTTTCTCTATACCATCTCTCTCCCCCTCTCTCTGTATACCATTTCTCTCTCTCTCTCTGTATACCATCTCTCTCTCTCTCTCTCTCTGTATACCATCTCTCTCTCTCTCTCTCTCTGTATACCATCTCTCTCTCTCTCTGTATACTATCTCTCTCTCTCTCTGTATACCATCTCTCTCTCTCTGTATACCATCTCTCTCTCTCTCTGTGTACCATCTCTCTCTCTCTGTGTACCATCTCTCTCTCTCTGTGTACCATCTCTCTCTCTCTCTCTCTCTCTCTCTCGCTGTGTACCATCTCTCTATCTCTGTATACCATCTCTCTCTCTGTGTACCACCTCTCTCTCTGTGTGTACCATTTCTCTCTCTCTCTCTGTATACCATCTCTCTCTCTCTCTCTGTATACCATCTCTCTCTCTCTCTCTCTCTGTATACCATCTCTCTCTCTCTCTCTCTCTCTCTCTCTCTCTCTCTCTCTCTGTATACCATTTCTCTCTCTCTCTCTCTGTATACCATCTCTCTCTCTCTCTCTCTGTATACCATCTCTTTCTCTCTCTGTATACCATCTCTCTCTCTCTCTCTCTCTGTATACCATCTCTCTCTCTCTCTCTCTCTCTCTGTATACCATCTCTCTCTCTCTGTATACCACCTCTCTCTCTCTGTATACCACCTCTCTCTCTCTCTCTCTCTCTCTGTATACCACCTCTCTCTCTCTCTCTCTATACCATCTCTCTCTCTCTCTATACCATCTCTCTCTCTCTCTCTCTCTCTCTCTCTCTCTCTCTGTGTATACCATCTCTCTCTCTCTCTCTGTATACCATCTATCTCTCTCTCTCTCTGTATACCATCTCTCTCTCTCTCTCTCTGTATACCATCTCCCTCTCTCTCTGTATACCATCTCTCTCTGTATACCATTTCTCTCTCTCTCTCTCTCTGTATACTATCTCTCTCCCCCTCTCTCTATATACTATCTCTCTCTATATATACTATCTCTCTCTCTCTCTATATATATATACTATCTCTCTCTCTCTCTCTGTATACTATCTCTCTCCCCCTCTCTCTGTATACCATCTCTCTCTCTATATACCATCTCTCTCTCTCTATATATATATATACCATCTCTCTCTCTCTGTATACTATCTCTCTCCCCCTCTCTCTATATACTATCTCTCTCTCTGTATACTATCTCTCTCCCCCTCTCTCTATATACCATCTCTATATACCATCTCTCTCTCTCTCTCTCTGTATACTATCTCTCTCTCTCTCTCTCTCTCTCTCTCTCTCTCTGTATACCATCTCTCTCTCTCTCTGTATACCATCTCTCTCTCTCTCTCTCTCTCTCTCTGTATACCATCTCTCTCTCTCTCTCTCTCTCTCTGTATACCATCTCTCTCTCTCTCTCTCTCTCTCTGTATACCATCTCTCTCTCTGTCTGTATACCACCTCTCTCTCTCTGTATACCACCTCTCTCTCTCTCTCTCTCTCTCTCTCTCTGTATACCACCTCTCTCTCTCTATACCATCTCTCTCTCTCTCTCTATACCATCTCTCTCTCTCTATCTGTATACCATCTCTCTCTCTCTCTGTATACCATCTATCTCTCTCTCTGTATACCATCTCTCTCTCTCTCTGTATACCATCTCCCTCTCTCTCTGTATACCATCTCTCTCTGTATACCATTTCTCTCTCTCTCTCTCTCTCTCTGTATACTATCTCTCTCCCCCTTTCTCTATATACTATCTCTCTCTCTATATACTATCTCTCTCTCTCTCTCTCTGTATACTATCTCTCTCCCCCTCTCTCTGTATACCATCTCTCTCTATATACCATCTCTCTCTATATATATATATATATACCATCTCTCTCTCTCTCTGTATACTATCTCTCTCCCCCTCTCTCTATATACTATATCTCTCTCTGTATACTATCTCTCTCCCCCTCTCTCTATATACCATCTCTATATACCATCTCTCTCTCTCTCTCTCTCTGTATACTATCTCTCTCCCCCTCTCTCTGTATACCATCTCTCTCTCTCTCTCTCTCTCTCTCTCTCTGTATACCATCTCTCTCTCTCTCTCTGTATACCATCTCTCTCTCTCTCTCTCTCTCTCTCTGTATACCATCTCTCTCTCTCTGTATACTATCTCTCTCTCTGTATACCATCTCTCTCTCTCTGTATACAATCTCTCTCTCTCTGTATACCATCTCTCTCTCTCTGTGTACCATCTCTCTCTCTCTGTGTACCATCTCCCTCTCTCTCTCTCTCTCTCTGTGTACCATCTCTCTCTCTCTGTATACCATCTCTCTCTCTGTGTACCACCTCTCTCTCTGTGTGTACCATTTCTCTCTCTCTCTGTATACCATCTCTCTCTCTCTCTCTCTCTCTCTCTCTCTCTCTCTCTGTATACCATCTCTCTCTCTCTCTCTCTCTGTATACCATCTCTCTCTCTCTCTCTCTCTCTCTCTCTCTCTCTGTATACCATTTCTCTCTCTCTCTCTCTGTATACCATCTCTCTCTCTCTCTCTCTCTCTCTCTCTCTCTCTCTCTCTCTGTATACCATCTCTTTCTCTCTCTGTATACCATCTCTCTCTCTCTGTATACCATCTCTTTCTCTCTCTCTCTCTCTCTCTCTGTATACCATCTCTCTCTCTCTCTGTATACCACCTCTCTCTCTCTCTGTATACCACCTCTCTCTCTCTCTCTCTCTCTCTCTGTATACCACCTCTCTCTCTCTCTCTATACCATCTCTCTCTCTCTCTCTATACCATCTCTCTCTCTCTCTCTCTCTGTATACCATCTCTCTCTCTCTCTGTATACCATCTATCTCTCTCTCTCTCTCTCTCTGTATACCATCTCTCTCTCTCTCTCTGTATACCATCTCTCTCTCTCTCTCTGTATACCATCTCTCTCTGTATACCATTTCTCTCTCTCTCTCTCTGTATACTATCTCTCTCCCCCTCTCTCTATATACTATCTCTCTCTCTATATATATACTATCTCTCTCTCTCTCTCTCTATATATATATATATACTATCTCTCTCTCTCTCTCTGTATACTATCTCTCTCCCCCTCTCTCTGTATACCATCTCTCTCTCTATATACCATCTCTCTCTCTCTCTATATATATATACCATCTCTCTCTCTCTCTCTGTATACTATCTCTCTCCCCCTCTCTCTATATACTATCTCTCTCTCTGTATACTATCTCTCTCCCCCTCTCTCTATATACCATCTCTATATACCATCTCTCTCTCTCTCTCTCTCTCTCTGTATACCATCTCTCTCTCTCTCTCTCTCTCTCTGTATACCATCTCTCTCTCTCTCTCTCTCTCTCTCTCTCTCTCTATACCATCTCTCTCTCTCTCTCTCTCTCTCTGTATACCATCTCTCTCTCTCTCTCTCTCTCTCTCTCTCTCTGTATACCATCTCTCTCTCTCTCTCTCTCTCTCTCTCTCTCTCTCTCTCTGTATACCATCTCTCTCTCTCTCTCTCTCTGTATACCATCCCTCTCTCTCTTTCTCTCTCTGTATACCATCTCTCTCTCTGTCTGTATACCACCTCTCTCTCTCTGTATACCACCTCTCTCTCTCTCTCTCTGTATACCACCTCTCTCTCTCTCTATACCATCTCTCTCTCTCTCTCTATACCATCTCTCTCTCTCTCTCTGTATACCATCTCTCTCTCTCTCTTACTGTATACCATCTCTCTCTCTCTCTCTCTCTGTATACCATCTCTCTCTCTCTCTCTGTATACCATCTCCCTCTCTCTCTGTATACCATCTCTCTCTGTATACCATTTCTCTCTCTCTCTCTCTGTATACTATCTCTCTCCCCCTCTCTCTATATACTATCTCTCTCTCTCTCTATATATACTATCTCTCTCTCTCTCTCTCTGTATACTATCTCTCTCCCCCTCTCTCTGTATACCATCTCTCTCTATATACCATCTCTCTCTCTCTCTCTATATATATATACCATCTCTCTCTCTCTCTGTATACTATCTCTCTCCCCCTCTCTCTATATACTATATCTCTCTCTGTATACTATCTCTCTCCCCCTCTCTCTATATACCATCTCTATATACCATCTCTCTCTCTCTCTCTCTCTCTGTATACTATCTCTCTCCCCCTCTCTCTGTATACCATCTCTCTCTCTCTCTCTCTCTCTCTCTCTCTCTGTATACCATCTCTCTCTCTCTCTGTATACCATCTCTCTCTCTCTCTCTCTCTCTCTCTGTATACCATCTCTCTCTCTCTCTCTCTCTCTCTCTGTATACCATCTCTCTCTCTGTCTGTATACCACCTCTCTCTCTCTCTCTGTATACCACCTCTCTCTCTCTCTCTCTCTCTCTCTGTATACCACCTCTCTCTCTCTCTCTCTCTATACCATCTCTCTCTCTCTCTCTCTCTCTATACCATCTCTCTCTCTCTCTCTCTCTCTCTCTCTGTATACCATCTCTCTCTCTCTCTCTCTCTGTATACCATCTATCTCTCTCTCTCTGTATACCATCTATCTCTCTCTCTCTCTCTCTCTGTATACCATCTCCCTCTCTCTCTGTATACCATCTCTCTCTGAATACCATTTCTCTCTCTCTCTCTCTGTATACTATCTCTCTCCCCCTCTCTCTATATACTATCTCTCTCTCTCTCTATATATACTATCTCTCTCTCTCTCTCTGTATACTATCTCTCTCCCCCTCTCTCTGTATACCATCTCTCTCTATATACCATCTCTCTCTCTCTATATATATATCATCTCTCTCTCTCTCTCTCTCTCTCTCTGTATACTATCTCTCTCCCCCTCTCTCTATATACTATCTCTCTCTCTGTATACTATCTCTCTCCCCCTCTCTCTATATACCATCTCTATATACCATCTCTCTCTCTCTCTCTCTCTCTCTGTATACTATCTCTCTCCCCCTCTCTCTATATACCATCTCTCTCTCTCTCTCAACTGTAACACCCCCCCTCTCTGTAAATTATACCTCCTCCCCCTGTACCTCAACTGTGTCGTTCTGGCTCTCCATCACATGCAAGTCTCTCTGGCTCTGCAGGCTGGTCGGGTGTAGTGTTGCCTCAGTCTGAACACGAGTCTGGGGCCCGCCCCCTTCCTGCTTTTTTCTCCCATTTAGCAGCGCGGCCAGCACAGCTATGCGTGTCTGTGGGCAATCAGCTGTGCGCCGCTCGGGACGGGAGGGGAGGGGAGGGGTCGGGGCTGGGTCGGCACTACATCGGAACTGAAGGGGGAGAAAAGCAATAACCGCAGTTGGACTCGGCGGCCCCTGCCTGCCATCCGGGGACAAAACCGGGGACGATCTTGGACTGGGGACCCTGTCCTTAATCCGGGGACTGTCCCCGGAAATCGGGGACGTCTGGTCACCGTACAGTACAGGGCACATGGCACATAAGGGTACAGGGCACAGGGTACCCTGATGTACATAGCCCAGCCCATCAGGGACACATCAGGGTACATGAGGCACATCGGGGTACATGGGGCACATGGCACATCAGGGTACCTGGGGCACATGGCATATCAGGGTACATGGGGTACATCAGGGCACAATCAGAGCACATCAGGCATACCTCCCAACAAAGTTGTTGAGCCGAGGGGGGTCCGCAGATCATAGTTGATGAGCGGGGGGGTCCGCGGATCTGAGTTGTTGAGCGGGGGAGGTTCCGCGGATCGGAGTTGTTGAGCGGGGGGTTCGCAGATCAAAGTTGTTGAGCGGGGGGGGGGAGGGTCCACGGCTCAGAGTTGTTTAGGGGGGGGGTCCGCAGATCAAAGTTGTTTAGGGGGGGTTCCACGGCTCAGAGTTGTTGAGCGGAGATTTACCGCAAATCGCGGGGATTTATCGCGAATCGGAGGGATTTGCCGCGAATCGCGGGGATTTACCGCGAATCGCGGGAGGGGGGCCGCCCTGCCTGCGGGCCATTTATTACCGGTCCGCGGGCCGTAAATGGCCCGCGGGCCGGTACTTTGAGTCCCCTGTGTTATGATGTTATATCACCTCATGTTATGATAAACAAAACATAACATATGATAAACATGTCCTAGCTAGATATGTAAATAACCTCTCACTCAAAGCAAGAAGAGAGAAAATGGACTTTTTATTTGAGCAGGGTTTTATCTGGAAGGCTGTTCATTTTCACTGAACATAAAAGAGGATTTCTCAGATCTGGATTAACTCTGTGTGGCAAGACTGGGCACAGATGATAGGAAATCTTATACTCTACATTGTGACATAAAAATAAAAAATAAACATTTTTGGGTTTACATCCACTTTAAAGAAGGACTTGCCCTATAATAAGCTTTAAATACACTAACATTCACTCACAATGGCGGCTGGTGCTCAAAATTTTTGGGGGGGCGCAAATGAAAAAAAAAAAATGCAGCCTCACTGTGCCTATCAAACGCAGTCACTGTGCCATTAATTGTCACCACTGTGCCATGCCATTAAATGCAGTCGCTGTGCCATCAAGTCTCACCACTGTGCCATGCCATCAAACGCAGTCACCGTGCCATCAATTATCACCACTGTGCCATGCCATTAAACGCAGCTGCTGTGCCATCAATTGTCACCACTGTGCCATGCCATCAAACGCAGTCGCTGTGCCATCAATTGTCACCACTGTGCCATGCCATTAAACGCAGCTGCTGTGCCATCAATTGTCACCACTGTGCCATGCCATCAAATGCAGCCACTGTGCCATGCCATCAAATGCAGTCACTGTGCCATGCCATCAAATGCAGTCACTGTGCCATCAATTGTCACCACTGTGCCATGCCATCAAACGCAGCCACTATGCCATCAAACGCAGTCACTGTGCCATCAATTGTCACCACTGTGCTATGCCATCAAATGCAGCCACTGTGCTAATTGTCACCACTGTGCCCATTGTTGCCACTGTGCATGTCACTGTGCTGTGCCCTTTAATTGTTGCCAGTGTGCCCATTGTTGTCACTGTGCTGTGCCCCTTGTCGCCTCTGTGCCCATTGTTGTCACTGTGCTGTGCCCTTTGCCGTTCTCTGTCCCCTTTGCCGCTCTCTGTGCCCATGGTCGCCCCTTTCCCTGTAAAATGAACTTATCTGAAGCTTCCATGTCCTCCCTCGATGTCTTGTCCCGCTTGGTGACGCTTCAGCCAATCAGGTTCCTGATAACCAGAATCCTGGAACCTGATTGGCTGAAACGACCGTCAGTCTTTTTCAAGGAACGCATGCTGTCTGCGCTCCAAAAATAGACTTCCGAGAGCCGGAGGGCGGTCCGGGAAAAGCCTATGAGAGCCGCTGGCTTTGATAGGCAGTTCCCCTCAGCCAACCAGCTGCCGCTATTCAGGAAACCCGCGACCCATGTCCGGTTATATGAATAGACCAGGCAGCTGGCAACCAACAATACCATGCATTCGTGCATTTATGCAGGAATGTGTGTTATTTGCGAGAGGGGGTGGCGCTGCATCGCCCTCTATAGACGGCCGCCAGAACTGCGGTTAAAATGTCAAAATGACATTTTAGCCGAATAACTGCAGGCAGTTAGGGTCCTTTCACACGGAGCGGACCGTTTTTCGATCGGCTCTGTGTGTGGATTCCTGCCGAGCTGTCGGCGGACAGGACGGTCCCCGCACACTGTGCAGAGACCGCCCTGTCTCTCCTCCGCTCTCCCCTATGGGGAATCGGATGAATACGGACCGTGTGTCCGTATTCATCTGATCCGATCCGCCGAACGGAAGAAAAATAGGTTTTTCTTCCGTCCGAAAAACCGGAGCTTTACGGACGCGGATCTTTGCGGACGTTAGTGGATGCATCATCCGCTAACGGACGCGATCCCATAGGGAACCATTACAAGTCCGTAAACGGACTTGTAAAAACGGACGAACTGAGGTGGAGGTCTGAAAGGGGCCTTACTCTGAATTCCAATCAAAGCACCTGTCACTAAATGAAGTGGCTAACTTACAGTCCTGTTTACACAATGGGGGTTATTTACGAAAGGTAAATCCACTTTGCACTACAAGTGCAAACTACAAGTACAAAGTGCACTTGAAATTGCACTGAAATTGCACTTGGAAGTGAATAGTCGCTGTAGATCTGAGGGGGACATGCAAGGAAAAAAAAAATTGCATTTTAGCTTGCTCATGATTGGATAATAAAATCAGCAGAGCTTCCCCTCATTTCAGATCTACCCCTCAGGTTTACAGAGACTGCACTTTCAAGTGCACTTTGCAATCGTAGTGCATTTGTCTTTCGTAAATAACCCCCATTGTGTTTGTCTAGCTTCAAAAACTATACCCCATGTCACTTTCATGGTGCTTCAAAGTCTCCATAGAAATCTACGACAAAGCAGCTTTTGAGAGGCTTTTATACAGCTTTTGAGATGCTTTTATTCAGCTTTAGCTTCACTTTGTTTTGAAGGCATTGCAGGTATGAGATATCAACACACACACACACACACACACAGTGCATCTGCCAAGCTTCATTGAAGCTTCAAATAAGCTCCATCGAACCATAAAAAAAATAAAAATAAAAAAAAAACACATAAAAAAAGCATGTTGAAGTGGTAAGCGCTTTCGTGTGTGTGTGGAAGAAATTTACACTTGCTTCATCTTCAGCACACATTACAGTGCCTACTGCTTTAGCATACTTTTTTTATATACAAAAACCTCTTTCAAGCTCTACCGCAATGTTAGAAGATGTATGAGCTGAGTGTCAATGCTCAGGCTATCACATCCTGTATAAATCCATACGGTAGCCAGCAAAAATGCTTCTACAGCAATTGCAACATGATAAAAGTAACGCGTTTCAGCAGAGGCCTTCCTCATAGCATGCAAAAAAACATTTAACTTGTATACAGTGGAACCTTGGATTGCGAGTAACACGGTTAACGAGCGTTTCGCAATACGAGCAATTTTGTTTTATTCTGACTCGGTTTGTGAGTGTTGTTTTCCAAGACGAGCAGGATTCAAGCCTCGCCAGTACCGCATTCAGCGGGGGTGCCGGTGACACTTGGAGCTGTTCAGAAATACTTGGAAATATTGGAAACACTCTAAAATACTCAATTCCCATGAGTTTCTGAGCCTTTCCGAGTGCACCTGAACAATCTCCTTGTATTTCCGAGTCTCTCCGACAAAACCTCACCTCTGGTCAAATGAATGAATGAATGAATGAATGAAAACTTGTATAGCGCGACACATGCGAACTGAATCGCCTCTGGGCGCTTGTTGTTCCTGTCTCCTTTGATATCAAAAGAGAAAAGTCTTAACCTTTTTTCTAAATGCTAGGTGGTTCTCCTCCAACCGAATGCTGGTTGGTAAAGCGTTCCATAGTCTGGGGCCTTGGATCGCGAATCTCCTTTCTCCTTTGGACTTGAAGTTGGCTTTCGGAACCTGGAGTAGGTTCCGATTCGTGGATCGCAAAACGCGATTGGGATTATGCGCTTTTATTATTTCGCATAAATAAAGTGGGGCATTCCCATGGACACATCTATGAGTAAGACAGAGAGCTTTAAAAGCAATTCTGTCTTTGACTGGCAGCCAATGAAGGGCTCTCAGTGAAGGTGAGATGGATTCCCAGGGTTTTTTCCCAGTCACAAGTCTGGCGGCCGTATTCTGAACGACTTGTAGACGGGCGATTTGGTACTTGGGGAGGCCGAGGTAAAGGGCATTTGCATAATCCAGCCTGGAGTTTACAATTGCTCCCACCACGACCGCTAAATCTTCTTTAGGGATGAACGGAGTGAGTCTGCGTAGTAGGCGCAGCAGATGGTGAGATCCACTGACTACTGACCCTATTTGTGCGTCCATTGTCATAAAGGAGTCAAAAATGACCCCTAGGCTTTTGACTTTGGCGCTAGGGGTGATGAGCTTGCCCAGAATGGGCGGGGGGGTCCACGCTGTTGAAAGTTGATTCCTGCGCTTGGCATGAAACAGGAGAAGTTCTGTTTTTGCTCCATTGAGTTTAAGAAAACTCTTTGTCATCCAGTCCTCTATCAAAGAGAGGCATGTCTCTAGATTGAGGCGGTGATCCTGTCTGTTGCAGATGCGGAAATACAGTTGCGTATCATCTGCATATGAGTGGTAAAGCAGTTTTTGGCTGCTAATAATCTCAAAGAGAGGACGAAGATATATGTTAAACAGCACTGGTGACAGAGGCGATCCTTGAGGGACTCCGCATGTTACTGTGCGTTTGTCAGACGTGAATGGTCCTAACTTCACTGTTTGCGATCGGTTTTCCAGAAAAGAGGAGAACCAAGATAGATCGCCTTCTGCGACTCTGGCTACTTCAGCAAGCCGAGTCAGTAACAGATTGTGGTCTACAGTGTCGAAAGCGGCACTTAGGTCCAACAGAACTAGAAGACAAGATTCTCCTTCGTCTGCGGCCTTGAGAACATCGTCCCATACTTTCAGCAATGCTGTTTCCGTCCCGTGTCCGGGACGGAAGCCTGATTGCAATGGGTCAAGTAGCTTGTGGGTATCCAGATGCTGTTGCAACTGTTGTACCACTACTTTTTCCATTATCTTTGAGAGTACGTTGAGGCTTGTTATGGGGCGGCGGTGGAGTGGATCCTTGGGGTCCAGGGAGGGTTTCTTCATGATGGGTTGGATTATACCCTCTTTCAACTGTGAGGGCACTATGCCTTCCAAGAAAGACTGGTTGATAAGCTGCGTGATGGGGGGAGCCAGAATGTCGGCGCATTCCTTCAGCAGTTTAGTGGGGATAATGTCATTTGGCGCTGTGCCATTACGCAGAGTACAAATGACATTCTTGGTGGTCTCGATGGAGATGGGTTCCAGGGCGAACTTACCTGATATAGAAGAATTACTATGGGTGTTGTGTGAGAGGCTGCAGGGGGGGCTGAGGGGGGAATTGTTTTGCTGAATGCTTTCACGGATTACCTCGATTTTATTAATGAAGTAATCCGATAGTTCATTGCAAAATTCTTGTGTGTCCGAGCTGGGGGTTTCAATGCATCCTGGCTTCATGGTCTGGGTGACCATCTTGAAGAGTTCGCGGGGGCGGTTTAGGGCGCCGTTGATAGCCTCCGAAAAATACTTTTTCTTAGCTTGGAAAATTCCTTTGTGGTATTTTCTTGTGGTCGCCTTGTAGATGGATAGGTTTAGCTCTGAAGAACATCTTTTCCAGGCAGATTCGGCCCTTCTGCGTTCTTGCTTCAGTAACGACAGTTGGTTGTTAAACCAGCTGCTGTTGTTTTTCCGAATGCGGGTTCGTCGCTTCGGCGCTACCAAGTCGGCTGACTGTAGCATGGCCGAGTTTAATGGCTTCCAATGTTTCAACGGCCGTTTGATGCGGCAGAGTTGTTTCTATTTTTTTCCTTAAGGTGGTTTTGAAGAGTTCCGAGTGAAGCTTCTTCTGACATCTAGTCCAGTGTGTTGTCACTGGATTTGATGTTTTTGTTGCAGGGGGGATGGTGGAAATACTGAATCTAATTGCATGGTGGTCTGTCCATGGCAATTTTTCCTTTTCCCAAATTTTTATTTCCAGAGCTTGTCTGAAAATAAGATCAAGTGAGTGACCTGAAGCATGTGTGGGCCCACATACTAGTTGCTGCAACCCTAATCCTTCCAGGTGGTCAATACAGGCGTCGGCAATGGGCAAATGTGGTATTGCATGCCATAGAAGCCATTGACTTCTATGGGGAAACACACTTTGATATACAAGTGCTTTGGATTACAAGCATTCTCCTGGAACGGATTATGCTCATAATCCAAGGTTTTACTGTAGTGGTACACATACCCTCCAACAATTAAGATGCAGTGCAGTCTCAATTGAAAAACTCATGGGGATAATAAGACCAGAGTGAAAGAATTAGTAATTGATACACACGATAGCTGAAAACATTGCCATAAACATGCTAAATACACGTAAGGAGAGGAGGTGGAAGTAGTATGTACATGGAGAGCAGGTGGGAGTAGTATGTACATGGAGAGGAGGTGGGAGTAGTATGTACACGGAAAGGAGGTGGGAGTAGTATGTACACAGAGAGAGGAGGTGGGAGTAGTATGTACACAGAGAGAGGAGGTGGGAGTAGTATGTACACAGAGAGAGGAGGTGGGAGTAGTATGTACACGGAAAGGAGGTGGGAGTTGTATGTACACAGAGAGAGGAGGTGGTAGTATGTACATGGAAAGGAGGTGGGAGGAGTACTACACGGAGAGGAGGTGGAAGTACTATGTACACATAGAAGAGGTGTGAGGAGTAGTATATGGAGAGAGGAGGTGGGAGGAGTAGTACACAGAGAGAGGAGGTGGGAGGAGTACACGGAGAGGAGGTAGGAGGAGTAGTACACAGAGAGAGGAAGTAGGAGGAGTAGTACACAGAGAGAGGAGGTGGGAGGAGTAGTACACAGAGAGAGCAGGTAGGAGAGGAGGTGGGAGGAGTAGTACACAGAGAGGAGGTGGGAGGAGTAGTACACAGAGAGAGGATGTGGGAGGAGTAGTACACAGAGAGCGGATGTGGGAGGAGTAGTACACAGAGAGAAGAGGTGGGAGGTGTAGTACACAGAGAGGAGGTAGGAGTAGTACACAGAAAGAGTAGGTGGGAGAAGTAGTACACAGAAAGAGGAGGTGGGAGGAGTAGTACACAGAGAGAGGAGGTAGGAGAGGAGGTGGGAGGAGTAGTACACAGAGAGAGGAGGTGGGAGGAGTAGTACACAGAGAGAGGAGGTAGGAGAGGAGGTGGGAGGAGTAGTACACAGAGAGAGGAGGTAGGAGAGGAGGTGGGAGGAGTAGTACACAGAGAGGAGGTGGGAGGAGTAGTACACAGAGAGAGGATGTGGGAGGAGTAGTACACAGAGAGAAGAGGTGGGAGGAGTAGTACACAGAGAGGAGGTAGGAGTAGTACACAGAAAGAGTAGGTGGGAGAAGTAGTACACAGAAAGAGGAGGTGGGAGGAGTAGTACACAGAGAGAGGAGGTAGGAGAGGAGGTGGGAGGAGTAGTACACAGAGAGAGGAGGTGGGAGGAGTAGTGCACAGAGGGAGGAGGTGGGAGTAGTAGTACACAGAGAGAAGAGGTGGGAGGAGTAGTACACAGAGAGAGGAAGTAGGAGAGGAGGTGGGAGGAGTAGTACACAGAGAGAGGTGGGAGGAGTAGTGCACAGAGAGAGGAGGTGGGAGGAGTAGTACACAGAGAGAGGAGGTGGGAGCAGTGTTGGGACAAGGCCATTTGGTGTCCAGGGCGAAGATGGCAAACTGCGCTCTCCCCCGTTTTTAAGAAAGAATCAATGTTGTTGATGGGCACAGTGGCGGCAATTGATGGCACAGTGGCTGCGTTTGATGGGCACAGTGGTGACAATTGATTGTGGCACAGTGGCTGCATGTGTTGGCACAGTGGCTGCATGTAATGGCACAGTGGCTGCGTTTGATGGGCACAGTGGCTGCATGTGATGGGCACAGTGGCTGCGTTTGATGGGCACAGTGGCGACAATTGATGGGCACAGTGGCTGCGTTTGATGGGCACAATGGCTGCATGTGATGGCACAGTGGCTGCATGTGATGGGCACAGTGGCGACAATTGATGGCACAGTGGCTGCGTTTGATGAGCACAGTGGCTGCATGTGATGGGCACAGTGGCTGCGTTTGATGGGCACAGTGGCTGCGTTTGATGGGCACAGTGGCTGCGTTTGATGGGCACAGTGGCTGCATGTGATGGCACAGTGGCTGCATGT
Source organism: Rana kukunoris (assembly GCA_029574335.1). Classification (NCBI taxonomy): domain Eukaryota; kingdom Metazoa; phylum Chordata; class Amphibia; order Anura; family Ranidae; genus Rana; species Rana kukunoris. The sequence goes on from CM056060.1 coordinate 69,349,222, forward strand.
GATGGGCACAGTGGCGACAATTGATGGCACAGTGGCTGCGTTTGATGGGCACAGTGGCTGCATGTGATGGCACAGTGGCTGCATTTGGTGGCACAGTGAGGCTGCAATTGTTTTTTTTTTAGTCATAGAAAGCAAGCGTGGTTCAAAATAACACAAAAACATTTTTTTAAACTGCCATTTTTTATTAAAAAAATGATGGTCATCTCAGTCCGCCTCCCCCCGTCCAATACCCCCCCCCCCCCCCATCCCCAATACAGTCTATTAATTACTTACTTATTGTTTGCTTATTTTTTACACTGACTACTTCAGTATTGATCTTCTGTTGCTTGCAGACAGTAGCACTAGGCACTGGCAGGCTGAGGCTCCTCATGACTTGTCCTTCCTTGCAGCGCCAACAGACACGGCTCCATGCGCAGAGACGAGTCCTGCCTCTCTCACCTCGTTACCTCGCCTTGGGCGTGACGTCACACGGCGCACGCCGCTGGAATGGAATCCACCACCAACCAATAGGGGGGAGCGACGAGCGAGTAACACACAGTGACAGGAGGAAAGGGAGCCTGGGGCTAGGAGCCTCCCGCCCTTGCCTTGTACCGGCCCTGGGTGGGAGTAGTAGTACACGGAGAGAGGAGGTGGGAGAAGTAGTACATAGAGAGAGGAGGTGGGAGGAGTAGAACATGGAGAGGAGGTGGGAGGAGTAGTACATTGAGAGGAGGGGGGTGGAGTGGCACACAGAGAGAGGAGTGGTACACAGAGAGGGGAAGTGGGAGGAGTAGTACATAGAGAGAGGATGTGGGAGGAGTAGAACATGGAGAAGAGGTGGGAGGAGTAGTACATGGAGAAGAGGTGGGAGAAGTGGTACACAGAGAGAGGAGGTGGAAGGAGTAGTACACAGATAGAGGAAGTGGGAGTAGTACACAGAGAGAGGAGGTAGGAGGAGTAGTACACAGAGAGAGGAAGTGGGAGGAGTAGTACACAGAGAGAGGAGGAGGAAGGGGTAGTTCGCAGAGAGAAGGTGGGGAGAGTAGTACAAAGAGAGGATGTGAAAGGAGTAGAACATGGAGAGGAGGTGGGAGGAGTAGTACATGGAGAGGTGGGAGAAGTGGTACATAGAGAAAGGAGGTGGGAGGAGTAGTACACAGAGAGGGGAGGTGGGAGGAGTAGTACACAGAGAGAGGAAGTGGGAGGAGTAGCACACAGGAGGTAGGAAGAGTAGTACAAAGAGAGGAGGTGGGAGGAGTAGTACACAGAGAGGAGGTAGGAGGAGTAGTACACAGAGAAAGGAATTGGGAAGAGTAGTACACAGAGAGAGGTGAGAGGAGTAGTACACAGAGAGAGAGGGTAGGAGGAGTAGTACATAGAAAGAGGAGGTGGGAGGAGTAGTACACAGAGAGAGGAGGTAGGAGAAGAGGTGGGAGGAGTAGTACAGATAGGTGGGAGGAGTAGTACACAGAGAGAGGAGGTGGGATGAGTAGTACACAGAGAGAAGAGGTAGGAGGAGTAGTACACAGAGAGAGGAGGTGGGAGTAGTAGTACAGGGAGAGAGGAGGTGGGAGGAGTAGTACATAGAGAGAGTTTGTGGGAGGAGTAGAACATGGAGAGGAGTTGGGAGGAGTAGTACATTAAGAGGAGGTGGGTGGAGTGGCACACAGAGAGAGGAGGTGGGAGGAGTGGTACACAGAGAGAGGAGGTGGGAGGAGTAGTACATAGAGAGAGGAGGTGGGAGGAGTAGTACATAGAGAGAGGAGGTGGGAGGAGTAGTACATAGAGAGAGGAGGTGGGAGGAGTAGTACATAGAGAGAGGAGGTGGGAGGAGTAGAACATGGAGAGAGGAGGTGGGAGAAGTGGTACATAGAGAGAGGAGGTGGGAGGAGTAGTACACAGAGAGAGGAGGTGGGAGGAGTAGTACACAAGGAGAGGAGGTGGGAGGAGTAGTACACAGAGAGAGGAGGTGGGAGGAGTAGTACACAAGGAGAGGAGGTGGGAGGAGTAGTACACAGAGAGAGGAGGAGGGAGGGCTAGTTCACATAGAGGAGGTGGGAAGAGTAGTACAGAGAAAGGAGGTGGGAGGAGTAGTACACAGAGAGAGGAGGTGGGAGGAGTAGTACACAGAGAGGAGGTAGGAGGAGTAGTACACAGAGAAAGGAATTTGGAGGAGTAGTACACAGAGAGAGGAGGTGGGAGGAGTAGTACACAGAGAGAGGAGGTGGGAGGAGTACACAGAGAGAGGAGGTGGGAGTAGTAGTACATGGAGAGAGGAGGTGGGAGGAGTAGTACATAGAGAGAGGAGGTGGGTGGAGTAGCACACAACGAGAGGAGTGGTACACAGAGAGAGGAGGTGGGAGGTGTATTACACAGAGAGAGGAGGTAGGAGGAGTAGCACACAGAGAGAGGAGGTGGGAGTAGTAGTACATGGAGAGAGAAGGTGGGAGTAGTACATAGAGAGAGGATGTGGGAGGAGTAGTAGATTGAGAGGAGGTGGGTGGAGTGGCACACAGAGAAAGGAGGTGGGAGGAGTGGCACACAGAGAGAGGAGTTGGGAGGAGTAGTACATTGAGAGGAGGTGGGTGGAGTGACACACAGAGAGAGGAGGTGGGAGGAGTAGTACATAGCGAGAGGAGGTGGGAGGAGTAGAACATGGAGAGGAGGTAGGAGGAGTGGTACACAGAGAGAGGAAGTGGGAGGAGTAGTACACAGAGAGAGGAGGTGGGAAGAGTAGTACACGGAGGGAGGAGGAGGAAGGGGTAGTTCACAGAGAGGAGGTGGGAGGAGAAGTACTACACAGAGAGAGGAGGTGGGAGGAGTAGTACAGAGAGAGGAGGTGGGAGGAGTAGTACAGAGAGAGGAGGTGGGAGGAGTAGTACACAGAGAGAGGAGGAGAAAGGGGTAGTTCACAGAGAGGAAGAGTCATACAGAGAGAGGAAGTGAGCGGAGTAGTACACAGAGTAAGGAGGAGTAGTACACAGAGAGAAGAGGTGGGAGGAGTAGTACAGAGAGAGGAGGTGGGAGGAGTAGTACAGAGAGAGGAGGTGGGAGGAGTAGTACTACACAGAGAGAGGAGGTGGGAGGAGTAGTACAGAGAGAGGAGGTGGGAGGAGTAGTACAGAGAGAGGAGGTGGGAGGAGTAGTACAGAGAGAGGAGGTGGGAGGAGTAGTACACAGAGAGAGGAGGAGAAAGGGGTAGTTCACAGAGAGGAGGTAGGAAGAGTCATACAGAGAGAGGAAGTGAACGGGGTAGTACACAGAGTAAGGAGGAGTAGTACACAGAGAGAGGAGGTGGGAGGAGTAGTACACAGAGAGAGGTGTAGTACACAGAGGATAGATGGGAGGAGTAGTACAGAGAGAGAGAGGAGGTTGAAGAAGTACTACACGGAGAGGAGGTGGGAGGAGTAGTACTCAGAGAGAGGAGGTGGGAGGAGTAGTACTCAGAGAGAGGAGGTGGGAGGAGTAATACACAGAGAGAGGAGGAGAAAGGGGTAGTTCACAGAGAGGAAGAGTCATACAGAGAGAGGAAGTGAGCGGAGTAGTACACAGAGTAAGGAGGAGTAGTACACAGAGAGAAGAGGTGGGAGGAGTAGTACAGAGAGAGGAGGTGGGAGGAGTAGTACAGAGAGAGGAGGTGGGAGGAGTAGTACTACACAGAGAGAGGAGGTGTGAGGAGTAGTACAGAGAGAGGAGGTGGGAGGAGTAGTACAGAGAGAGGAGGTGGGAGGAGTAGTACAGAGAGAGGAGGTGGGAGGAGTAGTACTACACAGAGAGAGGAGGTGGGAGGAGTAGTACAGAGAGAGGAGGTGGGAGGAGTAGTACAGAGAGAGGAGGTGGGAGGAGTAGTACACAGAGAGAGGAGGAGAAAGGGGTAGTTCACAGAGAGGAGGTAGGAAGAGTCATACAGAGAGAGGAAGTGAACGGGGTAGTACACAGAGTAAGGAGGAGTAGTACACAGAGAGAGGAGGTGGGAGGAGTAGTACACAGAGAGAGGTGTAGTACACAGAGAGAGGTGTAGTACACAGAGGATAGATGGGAGGAGTAGTACAGAGAGAGAGAGAGGAGGTTGAAGAAGTACTACACGGAGAGGAGGTGGGAGGAGTAGTACTCAGAGAGAGAGAGGAGGTTGAAGAAGTACTACACGGAGAGGAGGTGGGAGGAGTAGTACACAGAGAGAGGTGTATAACACAGAGAATAGATGGGAGGAGTAGTACAGAGAGAGGACGTTGGAGAAGTACTACACGGAGAGGAGGGGGAGGAGTGTAATACACGGAGAGGAGGTGGGAGGAGTAGAGGAGGTGGGAGAAGTACTACATGGAGAGGAGGGGGAGGAGTAATACACGGAGAGGAGGTGGGAGGAGTGTAATACACGGAGAGGAGGTGGGAGGAGTAGAGGAGGTGGGAGAAGTACTACATGGAGAGGAGGGGGGAGGAGTAATACACAGAGAGGAGGTGGGAGGAGCTATATACGGAAGTTGTATTCCAGTTCTATGCACCACACAGAGATGAGGCGATAAACCCATACATTGAATGACTTCTGGGTACAGCCCCGAGGACACGCCTACACATCATGTGACCCGGCAGCTGCTTCCGTCTCCCCTACATCCGGGTTGTTGTGGTGAGAGCGGCGGAGACAGTGATAGTGTAAGTTGGAGTGCATTTCTGTGTGTAACCAGGGCTCCGCTCCTCCCGGCACTTCGCTGGCACACACTCCTTTTCTTCTCTCGTATCTCTGTGTGATATGTGAGGAGCAATCCGTATATTGTACGAGCCTGGAGAGGGCTGAGCCCCTCAAACTGGGCTGTACGGGGTCAAAGGACGAATTCACTACGAGCCACTCATTACGCTTTTATTATAGCAGGTGTAGTGTAAGGGGGGGGTTTGTTGGCCATGAGGGAGGAAGGGGGCATGGCAACGTGTGTTCTTAAGAGGAAGGAAAGGGATATGACAGGTGTAATGGAAGGTATGATGGATGAAAGGGGATATGACAGGTATGATGGAGGGAAGGGATATGAGGGGTGTAATGTAAGGTATGATGCTTAGTGGACCTGAACTTATTAAGGGAAGAATGGACAGATAGAAATATTAACCACTTAAGACCCGGACCAATATGCTGCTAAATGCCCAAAGGTGTTTTTACAATTCGGCACTGCGTCGCTTTAACAGACAATTGCGCGGTCGTGCGACGTGGCTCACAAACAAAATTCGTGTCCTTTTCTTCCCACAAATAGAGCTTTCTTTTGGTGGTATTTGATCGCCTCTGCAATTTTTATTTTTTGCGCTATAAACAAAAATAGAGCGACATTTTTGAAAAAAAAACAATATTTTTTACTTTTTGTTATAAGAAAAATTGAATAAACTAAATTTTAGTCAAACATTTAGGCCAAAATTTATTCAGCCACATGTCTTTAGTAAAAAAAAAATCGCAATAAAAAACTACCTAGCGGGAACAGCGACACTAATACAGCGATCAGAAAAATAATCGCTTAGTGACACTGGCAATAGGGAGTGAAAGGGTTAACTAGGGCGGTGATCAAGGGGTTAAAACTTTATTAGGGGGTACGGGGCTACCCTGAACCAAACACTTACTGCCTGTCACACTGACACTAAATGCAGTGATCAGTACATATACTCACTGCATTCAGTGACACTGTGACAGGGGGGGGGGGGTGATCGCAAGGGGTTAATGTGCCTGCGTGTCCTGGTGTCAGTGTAGTGTTGTGCAGACTTACTATGTGATGTGATCTCTCCTCAGCGGCGGTTGAAAAAAACGCAGAAGCAGAGATCACATCACTTCCCTCTTCCTGTGTACAGGAGGAGGAAGTGCACTGCAGGGGGAGCGCGCGCATTGGCTGGGAGTGATCCGGAGGGGGCGGCCAAAAAAGAAGAGCCGCCCCCTCAGCACGGATCGCTCCTACAGCCACCGGGACCGCCGCATGTACCGGGGGGGGGGGGCCCGATCGGACCCACGTCAAGGCAGCCACGTACAGGTACGTTGATGTGCATGTCTCTGCCATTCTGCCGACGTAAATGTACATGCGACGGTCTTTAAGTGGTTATTGCAGATTTGTCCTCTGTAGTTTTCTCTAGCTTAGATTCATTTTTTTTACCATATATCTGCAATGAATGACAATGCATACTCGTGAACTTTTGGTGGCTGACTAAATACTTTTTTGACCCACTGAAAATGCTGGGGTATGTGCTGGTACTTAATAAAACTGGAGACGCTGCTAAGATAGGCGGGTAAACATTTTCGACATTGCAGAGAAAGGACAGTTTAACTGCTTGCCGACCTGCCGCCGTCATTTTACTGCGGCAGATCGGCACTCCTGGGCAAGAGCCCATAGCTATACGTCGGCTCTTCAGCGGCCCCCCGCTCGCCCCCGAGTGCCGTGCGGCACACGCGATCACTCGGTACAGAGCGAGGACCGGGAGCTATGTGTGTAAACACAAAGCTCCCGGTCCTGTCAGCGGGGGAAACGCTGATCTCCTGTTCAAACAATGTATGAACAGAAGATCAGTGATTTCCCCTAGTGAGGTCACCCCCCCATACAGTTAGAACACACCAGGAACATACTTAACCCCTTCCCTGCCCCCTAGTGTTAACCCCTTCACTGACAATGGCATTTTTATAGCAATCCAATGCATTTTTATAGCACTGATCACTATAAAAATGCCAATGGTCTCAAAAATGTGTCAAAAGTGTCCGAAGTGTCCGCCATAATGTCGCAGTACTGAAAAAAACGCTGATCGCCGCCATTACTAGTAAAAAAAAAATAATAATAATAAAAATGCCATAAAACTACCCCCTATTTTGTAAATGCTATAACTTTTGCGCAAACCAATCAATAAACACTTATTGGGAAGAATATGTAGAAGGATACGTATCGGCCTAAACTGAGGAAAAAAATTGTTTTTTTTTAATATATTTTGGGGGATATTTATTACAGCAAAAAGTAAAAAGTATTGCTTTTTTTTTTCAAAATTGTCGCTCTATTTTTGTTTATAGCGCAAAAAATAAAAAACGCAGAGCTGATCAAATATCACCAAAAGAAAAAGCTCTATTTGTGGGAAAAAAAGGACGGCAATTTTGTTTGGGAGCCACGTCACACGACCGCGCAATTGTCAGTTAAAGCAACGCAGTGCCGAATCACAAAAAGTGCTCTGGTCATTGGGCAGCAATATGGTCCGGGGGTTAAGTGGTTAAAGTGACTTCTACTAACTGATTATATTATAGAAAACATATTGCAGTCAGAAGTAAGTGTTGCCCGTAACCGTAACATATGAGAGGGAGGCAAGTCTGTGACAGTGTTATGGTTTAAACATGTGTATACCCCTCTTTCTTCCTGACAGATGGATTGGTGACCCCTTTTTTCTTATCTTGAAATTTCCCTTCACTTTCCATGATGAGTAAACTACCAGGTGATCCTCACTCTGATCTGGAACGAAGTCTTCCAGCTATTGCCTCCATCAATTCATCACTAAGCCAAAGCCTGTCTCCTCAGTTTTTTCTACCCCCAGAACAGCGCAGGACCATTTCTGATGTTCGTCGGACATTCTGCCTTTTTGTCACATTTGACCTTCTCTTCATCTCTCTATTGTGGATCATTGAGCTCAATGTGAGTACCAATAACAATGTGTCAGTTTTGTAAGAGTTATAATTGGATGGGAGTGGGCAATGCATTGTTTATATTACCTCTTTTCTGTATGAAAGAAGAAGCTTGTATTAAAGCGGAGCTCCACCCTAAAGTGAAACTTCCGCTCACCGGAATATTAAATATATTAAAAGTCAGCAGCTGCAGTATTTGTAGCTGCTGGCTTTAAATATAATTATATATATATATATATATAAATTTCTTTTTACAGCGGAGCTCCGCTTTAACTATACACTACAAGTCCCCTGTACCACTTCTATGAGGCTGGATGTGAAATCAGTAGTAACTTTCTTATCAAGCAATACATTGGATTCATATCAATCTCTCTAGGGCCAGGTGATAACTAGCTTAGATTGAAAGCTTCCTTCCTACTGGTGTAGGAATAGGGCTTGTTTGTTATGTTATATGTGGGATTGGACAGATTATTGCAGTAGTCTGTAGCTGTTCAGTCTAGAAGGCAGGAGAATTTTTAAAGTAAACCTATTATTGAAATGCAACACTCGTACGTATCAGTAAGATACATATCCACACTGCAAGATCCACTATTTTTGTATTTTTTGTGCTTTATAAACATAATGGTTCTGAGCTTATTTATAAAGATTACTAGCTATCGGTAACAGTAACTCAAACATAAGTCTCTAATATTTTGCAGATAATCAATCCTTGGATGTGGAGGCTGCAATAGTTTTTTTGCTTTTTCACCTGGTATTCAAGCAGTTAATGCCCCTCTTGTCATATGCCTCATTTACACGGGTGTTTCATATGTATGTGTGCAGGCAGTCCTATTCATGTCTATTGGGATGCAGCAGCTGCATGGACAATTTTTAGATTCAGGGAAATGCATCAGGACCACAGTAAGATTTGGACCAGCTCCTGTGTCCCCGGACTGCCTGCATGGAATACCTGTGTATCTCTCAAAAGTCTCTGGGCATCACGGGTCATTCCGTTACACATACAATGTTTGCTTCTCTTTAAATCACGCTTCACACTTGTGCGGCTCATTGCCGCTATGGGACCGTACCTGCAGGCAAAAACATGTTGCCATTTAGGAGATGTGATTTCCCCCCCCCCATGCACTGAAAACCACAGCATGGTTTTCCTTCACTGGAAACCGAACTGCACTTGCAGTTTCCATCCTTTATCAGAAAAGCTGCAGGGACCTTTTCCTTATGTTTTAGCTCATTATAGGCTGCCGTGCCTATGCAAACTGCGGCCAACAGAGCCGCACAAGTGTGAACCTAGCCCAAAAATAACATGTGATTGTGTTAACTACATAATATTTTTACATGTTTCAGTGTGTGTTGACAGTTGGTTGTTTTCCACAGACTAATAATGGGATTGAGAAGAACCTGGAAAATGAAATTATCTACTACAAGTTCAGCACCTCATTCTTTGACATATTTGTAAGTGTTTTTTTATTTTTATGTTTTTCAGCCAGTAGCCAACATGCTCTACTTCATTTCTTTGAAAATGTATATTCTAGACCTTTTTGTCTAAGACCCCATACACACTATTAGATTTTCTGCAGATTTTTGTCTTCAGATTTACCAAATCCATATAACGTATTTATCGGCGTATAACACGCACTGGCGTATAAAATGCACCCTAATTTTAAAAGGGAAGTTTCAGGAAAAAAACTTTCAACAGCCCCTTTTATATTCCAAAGCCCCCCAGCACATTACACAGACCAAAGCCCCCCCTGCACATTACACACAGATCTCAGCACATTACGTAGCCCCCACCCTATACACTACACAGCATTTTCCCCCTGCACAATACAAAGCTTCTTTACATTACACAGCCCCCTTGCACTCCCAGGAGACTGCCAGCGTATTGTAAAGTTTAAAAAAAAGCACTGCCAGTCCCTTCTCATACATACTGTGTTCCCTCGGCTGGTCACATGATCGCTCTCCTCTGATGTTTTCATGTGACCGCTCTCCTCCTCTAATCTGAAGCTACACTCGGAGGGAGAGGAGGAGCAAGAACAGGAGAGAAGGGACTCGCATAGTTTTTTTTTTTCGCTGGCAGGCTGTCCCAGGACCAGGAGAGGTGGGACGGCCGGTACGACACCCCCGCCCAATTGCTACACGGTGACTTTTTGTGAAACAAAAAACGTCGTTTTGAAAAACGACACAAAAAATTCAAGCATGTTGGAATTTTTTTTGGTCGTTTTTGAAGACAAAAAACAACGTTTTGCCCACACACGATCAATTTAAATGACGTTTTAAAAAAACGATGTTTTTTTTTCATCGCAAAAAACGACCGTGTGTACGCGGCATAAGAGTTTGACTTTGTATACAATCAGGCAGACCCTTGCACTACATGGTTTTGGTAAATCTGAAAATCGAATAGTGTGTGTGTGTGTATAGGGATTTAGTATGCCATTGTTCCAGATGCATCTTTCTAGGTTTGATCCCTGTATCCTGCACCCCCTGAAGTTCAGCTTTTGTTTTTTATTTTCCAATCTGCAACTGTGCTCTGTGGCAATACCCCGTTTGTCATTCACAAGGAGTAGGTGAAAACTACAGCTGGTCACAAGGAACTTTTATTACTAATGACCTACAACTCAATCTTAGTTTGATGCTCTGCATCCTGAAGGCAGGAAAGCTTCTGGGGGTGACTGACAGAATCTAGATGTACATGTACCTTGTCACATGCTGCCATGTGTCATTTTACCAGTGCAGATAACTGCACTTTGCATTGTTTATATCAAATTGCAAGCACTCCAAAAGACCACAGGGAAAGTGCAATCATTTAACCATTTAAGACCCGGACCAAAATGCAGGTAAAGGACCTTGCCCCTTTTTGCGATTCGGCACTGCGTCGTTTTAACTGACAATTGCGCGGTCGTGCGACGTGGCTCCCAAACAAAATTGGCGTCCTTTTTTCCCCACAAATAGAGATTTCTTTTGGTGGTATTTGATCACCTCTGCAGTTTTTATTTTTTGCGCTATAAACAAAAATAGAGCGACAATTTAAAAAAAATGCAATATTTTTTACTTTTTGCTATAATAAATATCCCCCAAAAATATATAAAAAAAATTTTTTTTCCTCAGTTTAGGCCGATACGTATTCTTCTACGTATTTTTGGTAAAAAAAATCGCAATAAGCGTTTATCGGTTGGTTTTCGCAAAATGTATAGCGTTTACGAAATAAGGGATAGTTTTATTGCATTTTTATTAATAATTTTTTTTTTACTACTAATAGCGGCGATCAGCGATTTTTTTTTTTTATTTATTTATTTTTATTTATTTTTATTTTTTTCGTGACTGCGACAATATGGCGGACACTTCGGACAATTTTGACACATTTTTGGGACAATTGTCATTTTCACAGCAAAAAATGCATTTAAATTGCATTGTTTACTGTGGAAATGACAGTTGCAGTTTGGGAGTTAGGTAAAAAGAGATGAATCTGCGCCACAGACAACTTAAATAAAAAAGTGGTGTGATAAAAATGAAAATGAAGTAAAAGTAAAAAGTGGCTGCCCCTACATAAAAACCCACCTGGGTGGGAGTGAATATATAGGATATCTCTTAAAAAAAAAAAAAAAACAGGAACTTTGTTTGTGTGCAGCCTTTCATATGAAGCCATGTAACAAATTAGTTTTAACTGGGTAACCTCTGCTTCCAAGGGTTTTCTAACTGAACCCTTTATTAGGAAGCGGCAGTAAAATGTATACAGGGTTGTTGAAATAAAAAAAAAATCCTTTTACTGTAGTAATCTGATATTTGTTAACAATTTAATTCCCTGTGGCAAAGCACTGTTGGTGAAGGCAAGCTTTTTTTTATTTTCAATGTTTTTATTGAACTTAAAGGAGAAGATTGGGTTAAAAAAAAATAAAGCAAGCATCCATACCAACCTCCTATGCTGGATCATCGGATCTAAGCCTGAAAAACAAGCGATCACCAGACCGCTGATTGCTCAGTTGTCCGTCTTCTCAGAGCAGATAGGAAGTGACTGTTTTTTCATTTCTGTACGCCCCTGCAGTGCTTATTGAAACAGGGATGAGCACGGCTGACTAAACCATGTGTTGAGATCCAGCACCGATCATATGTTGTTGCTGCACTTTTTTAATTTTATTTTCAGCAAGTCCTGTTACTTTTAAAGCGTTTGTTAACCCTGCTACTTTATAACATGTTATAAAGCACAGTGCTTGTGCTGTGTCATTTGGCCCCTTGTATCACCTGAAATACCTGGCTGATCCTGCCAGTTTCTGCCCTCCCCTCTGTAAACTGACCATGGTGTATGATGGCTGATGATCCCAGACACCATGGTCGGTTTACGTGCCTCCGTCATCCTCTCTGCTCTCCTCTGTGCTTCTGTGTCCTCCCCCCTCCCCTCTCTGCCTGTCAGCTTGTGACAGTGACGCCTCGTCCCCCTCCTGCTGTTTGCATAACTGTAATATGTAGCACCATCAGCACTGTCTCCTATTATAGTGTCCCTCTCTGTGTGTGATTTATAAAAAAAAAAAAATGCTGTAAATGCCTCATTTAAGATTTGCGACCCGTGATCACATGACTGGCCGGCTCTCTCCTCCCCTCCTGACTGACAGCGGGTGAATCCCACCGCTGCATAGGACCAATAAGGAAAGGAGAAAGCTGGCGGTCGTGATTACGGTTCTCTGCTCTGAAATTAGGTATTTACAGCATTTTATTTATTTTTATACTTTAAATCGCACACAGAGGTGAGCACTGCAATAGGAGACAGCGCTGATGGTGCAAAAATGTTAGTGGCTTAACAACCACTTTAAGATTATTTTGACAAACCAAGCCAAAGTGGCAGAGAGTTGATACAAACCATTTTACACTGAAATGGGTATTTTACAATGGTCAGCTTTTATTTATTTTTGTAAAAAAAAAAAAAAAAACACGTATTCTAGAAAAAAAGGTTTGGTTTTAAAAAAAAAAAAACAAAATATGCGTTTTTATAAACAAAAAATGTACAATTACACAAAGACAAATAAAAAAAAAATAGCAACAACACACAAAAAAAAAAACCCCACATGCATACATTGGTCTTATATGGTATTTATGGAGTTCTTACAATGATCATTACATCAGGTTATAGCATAAAAAACAAATTTAGTACTCCTGTTAACTCGATATTCAAATTTGAAGGTGACACAGTCCTATAATATCTACATCAATATAAGATATTCAAGTGATCATGGGTATTTCTCCAATACCTGACGAAAAAAAGGCTAAGGGTCGCATTCCTCTAAAAATCTTCAGTGGCTGTGGCAGAATCCATCAGCCATTTGGACCAAACCTTCTCATATTTGAGGTGACAGCTTCTATTAATATAGGTCTCCTTATATATTGGTAAGCTATTGTTGTTAAGTCGTTTCCACATAGACAGTGAGCTATAGCTTTACAAGAATAGAACAAAAGCAGCCCCACCAGAGTACGCCCTGCTACCGTGGGAATATATTGCTCTATCCGACCCAGAATACATATTGCCATTGATAGTTGTAGTGGATTAAAAGTAATTTGTAATATAAAAGGTAGTATCTCTTCCCAGTACCCCACTATTTCTGGACAAGTCCAAAAAATGAGTAAGGGACCGAGTCTGGATTGATTTTATATAATATATGAGGAGTGTAATATGCCCTGTGGACCATCCTGAACTGAATCAGTTGGTTTCTCAAGGAGACAAGAGAGTTAAAGGGAAAGTCCCACATGTCATTGTCGAGTTCAGTAATGTCCTTAGACCATTTAAGTCTTAGTTTCTCTAGGGTTGGAAGAGAGACAGTTGTTAGATGGACATACAATTTGGAGGTGGCATTCTTTACACAGTCCAAAAAAAAACATTCTCCGATTTACGTACAAATCCTTCATTTGCACGAGGATGCAAGAGACTAACTTTTAACATTTTGACTAGGTGGTAAAGAACACCAGTGAAGTTACACAAAATCTTTCCTGCTACCTCTGATTGTTGCTGGAGGTGCCAGACTGAAAGGGGAGCTATTCTCCATATGTTCTGGTCCTTCCCCAAACTGGACAATTTTTTGGAAAGGAGTTAAATGTATTGCCCAAAAATGTACTGAACGCTCAATACAGACAATCCATCCTTTTCTCTCCTCCATACCTCCAAACCCCCATGGAAAACACTACAAGAAATCAATTATCCGCCACCTCCTTGACGTCACCAATGCATGCATCCCTTTAACATGGAAATCCCCACAACCGCCAACCATAGGGATGTGGCTTAGAAAGGTGAGGGAAATAAATAAGTTGGAGGATCTTATTCTCTCGGCAGGCCACCAACAGAAACGTTACTCCAGGACTTGGTCACTCTGGAACGTGTTTATTTTCTCTGACAAAGCTAGAGCCCTCCTTGACTGCTATCCTGCAGACTAAACCCATAGTATCTGGACACTAGCTCTTTTGAGAACCTAAAGCGGAGTTCCACCCAAAAATTTTACTTTGCACCCACTTCCGGGGAGAGACTCCCACGGGAGTCACTCCACTTCCCACCCCCTCTGCCTTCTGGCAAACACACTGGTCCCAGGAGACAGCAGGGACCACTGGGAAGGCGCCACGCTACTCGTGCATGTGCAGTAGGGAACCAGGCAGTTAAGCCGCGAGGCTTCACTGTCTGATTCCCTCACGAGGATGGTGGCGGGGGCAGCAGAGAGACAAACGATTGCTCGTCTTTTTCTGCTGACATCGCGGGTGAGCTGGACAGGTAAGTGTCCATTTATTAAAAGTCGGCAGCTGTTTTCAGATCTGCCAACAGCGATGTCAATTGTTTGGTGCGTTTGCATTTAAGTCTCGTCCCATGCTTGATGAGCACTCCACGAATGACCAATTTGTGTGCTTCCCAGATAATTCCAGGGTCTCAAGTTCCTTAATGACATCTGCCATAACTGCTTGGTCCTACAGCAGGCTTCCATTGAGCCTCCAGTTGCTGGACCTTGATGTCATAAAGTTGGTGAGAGCTTAGGACAGGAACACTGGAGAATGGTCAGACCATGTAATAGAGCCTATAGTGGAGGCCCGCACTGCGTGGAGTTGAGCATGAGGCACCAAAAAGTAGTCAATGCGCGAGTATATTTTATGGTGCAGAGAGTAGAAAGTGTAACCTCTCCCTGTAGGGTGTAAGAGGCGCCACTTATCAATTAATTGATTCTTATGTAGGGATTGGCTAATGTGTTTACAGGAGCTGGGAGAGATAGAAGATGTACCCGAGGAAGTATCCTCAGATGGGATCAAAGGGGCATTGAAGTCCCCCCACCCCCACCACAATCTGCTGCCCCTCGGCAAAGTCTGTGAGGCGGGTTAACGCCTTCCCCAAAAATACCTCTCGGTTTACATTCAGTGCTTACAGATTTGCCAGAGTGAGCTTGACACAGCCAATCATGTCCTTCAGAAACAGGATCGGTAATGGATACAAGAAGATTGGTCAGGAGGTGAGGAATAGAAAGGGGGGGGGGGGTAGATCATATCGGGAAGGTGTTCAGAGGAGAGATGCCTCTTGTCATCGGTACCTGTTTCCCATGGCAGTGGAAAGTGAGAGTGTGAGGTAGCAAGGGGAGCTACACACCCATCCCAGGTTCTAAAACCATCAGAACGTGAGTCGCAACCTTCTGTGATCCAAGCCTGTCCCTCCTGAGCCCAGGGTATGACCTTTGAGCGGCACGGAGCCCCCTCCAATAAGGTGGCTGCAGTGGGCTGTGTGGCCCCAATTTAGTGCCCACAGGGCTGCCAATCCAAAGTTCACCATATCTGGTTGGGTAACCTACAAGAGGGATCAAGCAAGGTCACATCGGGCAAGCATGATAGGAAACAGCAGCCAGAACATCATGGATATCAACATCTATCATCCCCCCCACCCAGATGCAACCCAAAGCAGATTTATTCCATGCCCGGCCGGGTTGATGCTACTACGGTGCCACCAGAAGTGTGAGTCAGAGGTAGAAAAAGGGACCACAAGGCGTCACAATCATGTGGGGACATAGCCTGGTTTTGCGATAGGGAAACAGACAAAATCCATGATCCTAACTAGTTGAAAGTCAATGCCGAAAGACCTGTATTTCCTCAGGAAGAGACAACCGCACCCAGAAGTGCAAAAGAAGGGGGGTGTAAGGTCTGTCACCCCAGCGCCTGTGAGTGGCGGGGACTGCTAGCATTCCTGGGATCGCTCTTCTGATGGGGCCCGGGACCTCCTTTGCGGTCCCTACTGCTGGAAGGAGGGGAAACCATGTGGGCCCATGGGGCCGGAGCGGCTACCCATGTGGGTGATAAGCTGGACCCAATTCGAAATCCGGGTGGACTCTTGGTGTACCTGGCCTGCGGTCCCTAACGGGTGTCGGCGTGGGTGGGTCAGCATGGCGTCAGAAGCTGGCGCTTCTTCCCCAGACATCCCTGTGGTGGCAACAAGTTCCCCTGCACCTGCGGTGCCTATGGAAGCTTTGTTGGCAGTCCTGGGGTCCTTTGTTGCCTGGGTGAAAGCAGGCGTGCGAGCGCAAGAGGGGGTAAAAAATGCCCCCTCCCCCACGACTTCTGGAGAAAGCTCTAAATTCAGACTCGGCCTTGCTGTGGCACACGGCCCCTGTTCTGATGTTTCAGAGGATACGGACCACGACCTTTCGGACAGTGAGGATGACTCCGTGTCCAGGTCAGCGCTTGTGGGAGCACTTATCACAGCTGTGAGGGATAACCGTAAAGATGGAGGATACGGTGGGGGCATCTACAGAGGTATCAGTCCCTTTTGGGACCCACAAGCCGGCCCAAACTGTTAAGGTGTTTCCCTGCCTAACTTACTTTGTAAATAAACTTATCAAAGAATGGAAATGGCCGCAGCAGACCTTTTCGGTCCCAAAATGCATAGCGGTATGGTACCCCTTTTGAGGAGAGTTTCCTGAAGAAATGGACATCTCCCCTGATTGTGGACCCCTTGGTCTCCAGGTTAAAAAAGGTAACCACGATTCCGGTGGAGGGGACCCCGGCTTTTAAGGACCCCACCGATAGGAGGGCCGAGGCGGTCGCCCGTTCCATGTACATGGTGGTGGGGTCAGCATTGCGGCCAGTATTGGCCACAGCCCTGGTGTCCCAGACACTTGCTGAATAGGAAAAATTGGATTATATTGTTAAGAATGTTACTGGGGGTAAGAGTACGCTGCTTCCACAATCCAGAAAAGGTAAGGAGCCACGCCGTAGGCCAGGGCCCTCCTTTTCTGCTTTTTTTTTTTTGTCTGCGATCCTGCGGATCCGGGCAATCGTAGGCTACCTGGACGACCATCTTCTGAGAGCAGCTTCCGCCTTAGATATAGAGGAGGATGTGGCGATCGCCTGTCACTCTTAGGGAGTTTGGTTGGGTACTGAACCTCCAGAAGTCGTGTTGGTGCCGACTCACCACCTGGGCTTAATTCTGGACTCCTCAGAGGCGAGAATTTTTCTCCCTTCGGACAAGTTGCAGACTCTTTAGGCTGCGGTGAAGCTGTTGGCATCCCGCAAGTAGTCATCACTTTGTTTTTGCATGCCAATCCTGGGCCTCATTGTGGCCACTTTCGAGGCAGTGCTGTATGCTCAATTCCACACTCGAATCTTGCAAAAGGAGATCCTGTCCAAATGGGAAAAGTCTTCGTTATCTCTGGATTGCCAGATTCAGGTGAGCCACCTAGTCAGGGAATCCCTGGTCTGGTGGCTAAAGTCTCCGGCCCTTCAGTCCGGGAGGTCGTTCCTTCCTTGTCATTGGACGGTAATCACGACTGGCGCCAGCTTGACCGGTTCGGGGGTGTCTAGGGCGTTCAGTTGGCACAGGGTTGCTGGACGCAGGAAGAATCCCGCCTGCCGATCAATGCGCTGGAACATCGGGCGATCAAGCGGTGCCTCTCAACATGGTCACGGAGGCTGCAGAGACGCCCAGTCAAGATCCAGTCGGACAACGCCACGGCAGTGGCGTATGTCAACCATCAAGGAGGAACAAGGAGCTCTGCTGCAGCTTTGGAGATCGCTCACATCCTGCTGTGGGAAGCGGGGCGCTCGGCGCTCAGCACCTGCGCGGTGACACCTGCCGGCTCTCAGCTGTGTACATTCCGGCGTTGAAAGCTGGCAAGCAGACTGCCTAAGTCGTCAGATGCTGGACCAAGGGGAATGGTCACTACATCCCGATGTATTTCGACTCCTTTGCCTAAGATGGAGTACACCAGATGTGGATCTCCTGGCTTCTCGACTCAATTGGAAGGCATTAAGGTTTGTGGCCAGGTCCAAAGATCCCTGGGCCGATGCGTTGGTAGCTCCATGGGGGCATTATCGGCTGATTTATGCCTCCTCCCCCCCCCCCCCCCCCCCCCCCCCTGAAACTTCTCCCTCGTCTGCTTCGTGGAGACCGAGGGGATTCCGGTCATTCTAATTGCCCCAGATTTTCCTCAGCGTCCCTGGCACGCCTACATAGTTCGGATGGTGGGGGATGTTTCTTGGCGACTGCCGATGTGTGAGGACCTTCTGTCGCAAGGTCCTATACTTCATCCTGCTTTACAGTCGCTGGCTTTAATGGCATAGCTGTAGCACCATTAAGGGGCAGATTTCTTCCTTGGCTGTCCTTTTTTTTTTTTTTTTTTTCCAGCGACCCATGGCAACTCATTCATTGGTGGGTGACACTCTCTCTCAAAAAGTAGCCTATCTAGTGGCGATTACATCTGCTAGGGGGTTTCTGAGTTGGCGGCCTTGTCTTGCAAGTCTCCCTACTTGATCCTCCACAAGGATAAGGCGGTGCTAAGCCCTCAGCCTTCGTTTCTACCGAAAGTTGTTTTGGCGTTTCATCTAAATGAGGACATTGTGTCCTCGGCTGTCTCATCCTAAAGGGGTTGGGTTGCATTCCTTGGACATTGTCCGGGCTCTGAGGGTGGATCTGTCTGCTATGGCTCCGTTTCGGAGGTGAGCTTCTGTTGTGTGTCAGTAGCTGCTCCGAAGAAGGGTCTGGCGGTCTCGTCGGCCACCATTTCTCGGTGGATTAGACAGATCGTGATCCAGGCTTATGCCTTAAAAGGGCGGGCCCCTCCCTTTCCTGTCACAACACATTCAACCAGGGCAATTGGTGCCTCCTGGGCTTTCTGACATCAAGCGTCGTTTTCCCAGGTGTGTAAGGCGGCGACCTGGTCGTCCGTTCACAATTTCACTAAATTTTTACAAGGTTGATGTGCATGCATCTGCGGCTCCTTCATTCGGCCACTTGGTTTTGCAGGCAGCTATTTAAGGTTGCAACTCCTCAGTTAAAGGGGTGTTCCAGCCAAATTTGGTGTTTATTAAAGTCAGCAGCTACAAAAAGTGTAGCTGCTGGCTTTCAATAAACACACACTTACCTGCTCCAGCATTCCAGCGACGCGCCGGCCAGGGTCCGCTCCGCTCCCCCCTCCCCGGCCGGCATCCTCATTGCTACTGTGGGCACCCGCCGTGACAGCCTTCGGCTTCACAGGAAGTCCCACTCCTATTGAAGCCCCCACTCCCCCCCCCCCCCCCCCCCAAAAAAAATTACATGCCAAATGTGGCATGTAAGGGGGTGAGGAGTGGAACAAGCGGAAGTTCCAAATTTGGGTGGAACTCCTCTTTAAGGAGTTATGGTTGTTATGGGTGGAGTGTTTTTTTTTTTTTTTTTGTACACTGCTTGCTTGGGGACGTCCCTAAGGTCAAGATTAAAGTGCTCTGTCCATCAATGAACGAAGGAGAAAATAGGATTTTTTTGTACTCGCCGTAAAATCCTTTTCTCTGAAGTTCAATGACTGACACATCACCCACACCTCCTTTTTTGTTTGTACTGCTTTTTGACAAACAGCTGCTAGATGCAGTGTGAGGGGTTATAGCCAGTAGGTCCCCCCTGGGCGGTACTGTGCAGTTTTGCTGTTTTTAACATGTTCTGCCTAGTCCTCTCCATATAACTCTAAGGTCAATATTAAAGTGCTGTGTCCGTCAATGAACTTCAGAGAAAAGGATTTTACGGTGAGTACAGAAATCCTATTTTTATCTGAATGTTTAGACATAGAAAAGCAGGCAATATCTGATTACCAGTAGGCAAAATGACATTGTCTTCTCTATAAACATTTGCTCTATCCCTTTTCTGGGGAGAGAGGGAAAGGATAGCACCGCTAGCGGTGTGGTATTAACCCCCGCTAGCGGCCGATAAAGGGTTAATACCGCAGAGGCGCATTGCGGGCGGTTTTACCACAGTTTCCCATTGTTTTAAATGGAAAGGAGCGGTATACATACCGCTCCAAAGATGCTGCTGGCAGGAGATTTTTTTTTTCTCTCCCGCCAGCGCATTGCCTCAGTGTGAAAGCCCTCTGGCTTTCACATTAAGAAGGCTGGGGCAGGAGTTTTTCAGCGCTATTTTTAGCGCTGTACTGCCTGAAAAACTCCTCAGTGTGAAAGGGGCCTAAGTGATGGCACATATAAACCTGAGTGGCTCCTCATATTCAATTTGGATGATCTGTATCACTTGTGAAACTGCTAGGTGTGGATGTCAGCAATATTGACAAAACGTGGTTATCAATAATGCATCACCCTTGGCATCCCTATCCAATATCCATATCTTGGGGTATAGCAGTGATTCTTTTTGCAGCTCTCGCTTTCCTGTAGTAGTGCTAATGTGATGGACACCAGGGCGATCCTAGACAGGGTGCACAGGGTGCATTGCACCCGGGCGCCTGCAGAGGTGGGGGCGCGAAGTGCCAGAGTTCTCCTCCCCTCCTTGTTTGTGTCCGTCCAGAACTAGTGTTCTGAGCATAGCTGATGTGTGAGCATTAGGCAGCCCGTCCAGCCTGTCAGTGCTCGGGGGAGGGGCCGCTCATCTTCCTGACATGAGAGTTCTAGTTTTCAGTGGCTGCTGAGTGCTGATGTGCAGGAATAATTCCCAACACTGGGAGTCTTGGATCCCGCACTGTCTCCACCAACTCCAGTTGAAATACCTCCCACTTTCCCCCCTCGTCTTCCAGGACAGCCCTGAGATATATGGCTCCTCCTCCGGGACAGGAAACACATTCCCCCCAATCATAAAAGGAGGTCCTCCAGGCCTTCTCCTCAGTTTTTGTGTTTCCTGCCGGACGGGAAGGAGCACATTTGGGAACGTGGCTATTTTTTTCCCCAGTTTCTCCCTTGGTGGGAGTGAGAGCTGAACCTACCTCCTACAGCACGCCTCTGGCCCAGGGGTAGAGAGCGTCGCTGATGGTCACCGCTGCCTTGGCTCAGCGAGAGCGGGACCCCTGGTTGACGGCGGTGTGTTCATGCCTCAGGCTCCGGAAGCAGCGGTGAAAGGGAGAGAGCGCCATGGACCGCGCTGTGGATACAGCACTTCCGGGTTCGACGCTGGAGGGGCGGAGCCACTGCGCTCCAAGGAAGGGAAGTGAGGTCCCGGGCGGAAGCGCGTCATCAGGGGGCGCCGGAAACATCGTTCCCATGTTTCAAAAAGGCGCGGCGGTGGCTATGTAGGAGCCGGAGCCTAGTGGTGTATCTCGGAGCGCTGAGGACAAAAACACCAGAACCATGGAAGCTGCAGCGGCACATCCAGACCCTGGTTCGGTTGGCACCGGTCCCTCCCAGGTAAGCTTGGTGAGAGCACATGGTTTACTCTGGGGGGGGGGGGATTGGTCTACTTGGCCAAAGATACCCCCCATGGGTGGCGAACCTGATTGGTGGTGGGTACGGCACTTCTAGGAGCTAGGCACAGTGGTGTTCAGGCATAGGCTGTTTGGTAATGGAGTTTTTGCTTTCTGTTTGTGTCTATTTCAGATTAAAACTCTACAGCCGCCTAGAAGAAAGTGTGCCGTCTGTGGGACAAAGCTAGGTTCCAGTTGGGACAAGCCGTTATGCCCAGAATGTGTTAGCAGTCTGATAAAGGATGACTCAGTTACTGCTTGCCGTCAGTTTATTATCCTCTGTTAAGGAGGAAATGGCGTCCACATTTCAGTCTTTTAAAGGACTGATGACAGGATGCAGGGTCCCGCCTCGTCCCTACCTAGAGCATCTAGTATGCCTGCCCTGTCCCAGACTCAAGAGGAGGAGGAGTACAGGGAGCAGACGCCTAGGTCTATTGCTTCCTCACCAGCATTCAGCATCAGATTCTGAGGCAGAAGATGATTCCTCCAGGGCTGCTAGGTACAAATTGTCCTTGGAAGATGTAGGAGACCTACTAAAGGCTATTTATGATACCTTGGAGATCCGTGAGGAACAGGTTCAGCTCTCCAAGCACGACCTCATGTATCGGGGGTCTAGTGCAAATAGATCCAGGGTTTTTCCTGTACACAAATCCCTGATTGACACAATTCTGCGGGAGTGGGAACAACCTGAAAAAAGACCATTCTTTTCAGGCTCCCTTAAACGGAGATTCCCCTTTGATTCGGATGGGTCTCAGCCATGGAACAAGGTTCCAAAATTAGATGCCCCTTTGGCCAGGATATCAAGAAAAACGGATCTGGCCTTTGATGATTTGGGGGCCTTGAAGGACCCGATGGATAAGAGAGGGGACTTGTTGTTGAAGAGAGCTTGGGATACCTCTTCAATAAGTCTGAAGCCCGCACTAGCAGCAACTTGTGTAGCTAGAAATCTAGAATGTTGGCTTACTCAGTTGCAAACCCACATTCAGGCGGGTACATCTAGACAGGAAAAATTAAAATCTTTCCCTCTTCTTTTTAAAGCGGTAGGCTTTCTGGCGGATGCCTCTGAAGAATCAGTTAAGTTGGCAGCCAGATCAGCAGCCTTGGTAAACGCAGCCCGAAGATCAGTGTGGCTGAAAACTTGGACAGGTGATGCCGCCTCTAAGTTAAAACTATGTGGGTTATCCTTTTCAGGTGACCACCTTTTTGGGTCAGGACTACAGGAAGCGCTAGAAAGGACCCAGGACAGAAAAAAGGCTTTTCTGAGAGAAAGAAAAAAGCGGGGGAAGGCGTTTTTTTCGAGGTTTCAAACAAAACCTGCAAAAGGAAGGCCAACCAAAGAAACACTGGGCAGGCCATAAAGGTAGGGGGAGAGGAGGAATATTGTTTAATCCTCCTCAAACCACCCCAAGCCACAGTGACTCTTGCGTCCCGGTGGGAGGAAGATTGGGGCAGTTTCTCCCACAATGGACCAGGGCAACTTCAAGTCCGTTCATTTTAAACATAATCAGGAACGGATACAAGTTGGAGTTCACGATGACACCCCCTCCAAGTTTTCTGATTACCCAGCTTCCGAGGGACAGAGAGAAGGCAGAGGCCTTGGGCCTATCTCTAGGGGAATTAGTAGACCAAAGAGTTCTAATTCAGGTCCCGCAAAAGGAACAGGGTCTAGGGACGTATTCCCATGTATTTGTAGTAAAAAAGCCATCGGGAAAATTCAGAATGATCTTGAATCTTCGTCCCCTGAACAAATTTGTAAAGTACAAAAAGTTCAAGATGGAGTCAATTTTCACAGTGGCAAGGTCTCTGTTTCCAGGGTGTTACATGGCCACCCTGGACCTCAGGGATGCCTACTTGCACGTCCCAATTCATTGGGACTTCCAAAAGTTCCTCAGGGTAGCGGTGAAAGTGAACTCGGAGATCAAACATTTCCAGTTCCAAGCCCTTCCCTTTGGTCTGTCCTCATCGCCAAGAATTTTCACGAAGGTCCTGGCAGAGGCTCTAGCACCGCTGAGAAACAAGGCGATAATTGTAATTCCTTATCTGGACGATCTCCTGTTCGTGGCAGGATCAGCCCAACAGCTGGAAAAGGATTTGCAGGAAGCTCAGAACTTTCTCTTCTCTCTCGGCTGGATAATCAACCGAGACAAGTCTCAATTGACCCCATCCCAGGAGGTTCTGTACCTAGGTTACAGGATATCTTCTGTAGAGAGAAAATTTTATCTTCCAGAAGAAAAGATGGTAAAGGTAGAACAAGCAGCAGCCCAGTTACAGTCCAACCGAGAGGCTTCGGTCAGACAAGTTATGAGGGTACTGGGGTTTATGACGGCATGTTTTCCAGCGGTACCCTGGGCGAGGTTCCATCAACGTCCGTTGCAGCAACTAATGCTTCGGTTTTGGAGTGGCCAAAGTCAAGACTTGGAGGTCCAGATTCCAATCTCATCCCGAGTCAAAAGGACTCTATGGTGGTGGCGAACGCGCCACAATCTAGACAAAGGTCTAACCTGGACCCTGCCGGTAGAAACAGTAGTAACTACAGATGCCAGTGCCTGGGGGTGGGGAGTCCACCTGGGGGAGGCAGTGGCCCAGGGAACATGGTCTCCAAGAGAGGCAGAACCGTTCCTCAAATCAGAGAGAGCTCCTGGCAGTCCTGAAAACAATCGAAGTGTTCCAGACAAGCCTGAAAGGGCGACATCTGCAGGTTCGCACAGACAATGCAACAACTGTGGCATATGTGAACAAGCAGGGGGGCACGAGAAGTCCTGCTCTTCAGGCTATAGCCAACGAAATTTTTTCCTGGGCAGAAACAAATCTGGCTTCACTGACAGCGGTCCACCTAAAAGGCACCCAGAACTCCCTAGCGGATTATCTGAGCCGTCAACAGGTGAGTCAGGACGAGTGGGCACTACACGAGGAGGTTTTCGCTCAAATAGTGCAGAAATGGGGTCAACCGGAGGTGGACCTTTTCGCCTCCGAAAGGAACAAGAAGGTATTCCAGTTCTTCTTGATCCATCCAGGAGACAGGGCTACAGGGATAGATGCTTTTCCAAAACATGGAAGTTCAACAGCTGCTACGCTTTCCTCCAATAAGGATGATAGCAGCAGTCCTTCAGAAATTTCGGTCGGAAAGAACCGATCTAATTTTGGTTGCTCCTTTTTGGCCGAAAAGACCTTGGTTTGCCATTCTGAAAAGTCTGGCCATTCTCTCCCCATTTCATCTTCCAGCAGGAGGGATCTAATATCACAGGGTCCCATTCTTCATCCGCAGGTAGACAGACTAAACCTAACTGCGTGGTATCTGAGGAACAGTTGCTGAGAACACAGGGCTTCTCGGAGAAAGTAATCAAAACCCTGATACAGTGCAGAAAGCCGGTTACTAGAAAAATGTATGCCAAATTCTGGAAAAAATGTTGTTCCTGGTTAGAAGAGCGAAAAATTGATCAACCAAGGGTCCCAGCCATTCTAGATTTTCTGCAGGCAGGAGTAGATATGGGTCTATCCCCAAGTACCTTAAAAGTGCAGGTTGCGGCCCTTAGTGTCTTTCTTCAATGTTCCCTTCAGCAGAATGCTTTTTATTAACCACTTCATTACCGAGCCTGTTTTTCAGATTCGGTGCTTACGAGACTAAAACAGTTTTTTTTGCTAGAAAATTATTTAAAACCCCCAAACATTATATATATTTTTTTTTCTAACACCCTAGAGAATAAAATGGCGGTCATTGCAATACTTTTTCTCACACCGTATTTGTGCAGCGGTCTTACAAGCGCACTTTTTTTGGAAAAAATTCACTTTCTTGAATTAAAAAATAAGACAACAATAAATTTGGCCCAATTTTTTATATATTGTGAAAGATAATGTTACGCCGAGTAAAATGATACCCAACATGTCACGCATAAAAATTGCGCCCGCTCGTGGCATGGCGTCAAATTTTACCCTTAAAAATCTCGATATGCGACGTTTAAAAAATTCTACAGGTTGCATTTTTTGAGATGACGAGGAGGTCTAGGGCTAGAATTATTGCTCTCGCTCTAACGATCGCGGCGATACCTCACTTGTGTGGTTTGAACACCGTTTTCATATGCGGGCGCTACTCGCGTATGCGTTTGCTTCTGCGCGCGAGCTCGTCGGGACGGGGCACTTTAAAAATTTTTTTTTTGGTTTTGGTTTTTATTTTTATTTATTTTATAATTTTTAACACTGAAAAAAAAAAAAAAAAAAAAATTATCACTTTTATTCCTATTACAAGGAATGTAAACATCCCTTGTAATAGAAAAAAGCATGACAGGTCCCCTTATATATGAGATCTGGGGTCAAAAAGACCTCAGATCTCATATTCAGGCTTAAATGCAAAAAAAAAAAAAAAAAAAAAAAAAAATAAGTCAAAATGTAAACATATTAAATGTCTCTTTAAGACGCTGGGCGGAAATGACGTTTTGACGTCACTTCCGCCCAGCAGAGAGAGGGGGACGGCTGAGGGACATTTTTTCCCTCAGTCACATCCCCGGACAGACAACGAGCGGACCCGATCGCCTCCGCCGCTACCGACGGCTACGGTAAGCGGCGGAGGCGCGGGGGGCGCGGAGAGAGCGGGGAGGGGGGGGCACCCTCTCCGCCGCCGGTAACGGCGATCTCGCGGCGAATCCGCCGCGATGACCGCCGTTATCGTTAACAGGACCGCCCCACGAAGAGATGGATATCTCGGTTGTGGCAGCAGCTGCTGCCGTTACCGAGATATCCATCTTCAAAAACGTGACGTCTTTGGACGTGGGGCCGGTCACAAGTGGGTTAAGAATTTTTTCAAAGCCTTGTCTAGATCTAGGCCAGTGAAGATCTCACCCTGTCCTCCTTGGGATCTCTCCTTGGTACTTAAAGCATTGTCAGCTAGTCCATTTGAGCCTCTGGAGGAATCTATTTTAAAATGGATAACCCTTAAGACAGTTCTGTTGGTAGCAGTCACTTCCGCCAGGCGGGTAAGTGACCTTCATGCGCTTTCTATCAGAGAGCCTTTTTTGTTAATTTATGAGGATAGAGTTGTGTTGAAAACAGACCCAGTTTTCTCCCTAAGGTGGCATCCTCATTTCACAGGACTGAGGACATTGTCCTTCCGACTTTTCTGTCTCCCTCGAGCTCAGAGGGGACATCTCTAGATGTCAAGAGATGTATTTTAATTTATTTAAAGGTAACCAAGGAACTCAGGAAGTCTGATTCTCTTTTTGTTAATTTTTCGGGGATTAGGAAAGGGCAAAAAGCATCTAAGTCTTCTATTGCCAGGTGGATCAGGTTAGCGATAGCTAAATCTTATGAGTTAGAGGGGAAGCAAGCCCCATTTGTCAAAGCACACTCTACTAGAGCGGGTTTCGAGTTCTTGGGCGGAAAAGGCCGGAGCCTCTCCGGAAGAAATCTGTAAGGCGGCAACGTGGTCAAACTATACGACCTTCGCCAAGCACTATCGCCTGGACTTGATGTCTGAGAAGGATCAGTCATTTGGCCGAAGGGTCCTCCAGGCGGCTACCCCACCCTGACAAGTAAGTTTCTTGTTTATCATCTCAGGGCTGTCCTGGAAGACGAGGGGGGAAAACCGGAGTTAGTCTTACCGGTAACTCTCTTTCCAGGAGTCTTCCAGGACAGCCCGGTTTCCCACGGAGTTTTATAGTTTGTAAACAGAAATTGGATATGTGTACTGACGATGTGTTAGTATGTTATGTTTTTCAGAGCCTTCAGGAATTCTTGGATGAACTGAGGAGAGAGGCCTGGAGGACCTCCTTTTATGATTTGGGGGAATGTGTTTCCTGTCCCGGAGGGAGGAGCCATATATCTCAGGGCTGTCCTGGAAGACTCCTGGAAAGAGAGTTACCGGTAAGACTAACTCCGGTTTTCATCTCTATCTCAGGCTGCACAGAGAGTGAATCGAGGTGAGTCACAGTGTTCAGTGTGCTGGGGGATAGCATCCCCAGCATCCCTTTACACGTGCTCTGGGCTGCCCCTGCTCTAGATGTTTTATGGCATGATAGATTGCATAGGATACACAGCCCCTGCCCATTCCTGCGCCTAGTCCATCTACAGATGTGATGTATAATGAGACGTAAAGGGGAGGTGTTAGCAAAATGACAATGCCCATGTGGGGGGGGGCGCCAGAAATATTTCTGCACCCAGGCGCCGATGACCCTAGAATCGGCCCTGATGGACACTGCTTTGCTGTTGTGCAGAGGGGGTCACTCTCCTTGACTGACTGGTTTTAGGTAACCTCTGGTTTTAGTTGGACACAAGCTTTTGTCAGTCACTGGCTCTAGCACTGATCATACTCTGTTCCTGGTTGGAAACAATGCCATGTCAGTGGTCATTTACTTTGCTTTTGGTAGTTCCCTCCACCCTCCGTGCTGGTTTGCACAACATGCAGTAAGTTGCATGTTTCCAGACAGCCAGAGTGCAGACTGGTCATTTTCTTCTGGATGTTTGAAGCTTTTGTGGGAAGAAGATTCATTTTTATAGAACTGGAGCTAATTGGGGTATGAGGGTCTGTTGGACACTGGGTAGTGATATCATTTGGGGTAATGGGGTGCTAGATTGGATTGTATACTCACTAAATCGACCTGACATTGGAGAATAAACTCTCAAACCTTTCATCTGAAGGAATGTTGCATAGAGGATGTGGTTAAACGTCCATGTCAGGGCCTGGTGGGCAGTTATGCAAAACATCTGTGAAAGGTCACTTCTGCTAAAGGAGCTTCTGATGCAAATGGTCTATTTACTTTTTTCACAGTTTACCATTTCATCTATTGACATTTCATCTATTGAGTAAATGATTGAAAAGGCAACATTTTGTTTAACTAGTATCACCTAGTGTGTAGGCCCTGTTTAAAGGAAGGATAAAGTATGCCAAGAGTAATGCCACGTACACACGATCATTTTTCGGCATGAAAAAAAAACTTTGTTTTTCAGCATGTCAAAAAAAACAACGTTTTTCCAACTTCATCATTAAAAACGATGTTGCCCACACACCATCGTCCTCAAAGAATTCCCTTAACCACTTTAGCCCCGGACCATATTGCTGTCCAAAGACCAGAGCACTTTTTGTGATTCTGCACTGCGTCGCTTTAACTGACAATTGTGCGATCGTGCGACGTGGGTCCCAAACAAATTGGCGTCCTTTTTTTTCCCACAAATAGAGCTTTCTTTTGGTGGTATTTGATCATCTCTGCGGTTTTTATTTTTTGCGCTATAAACAAAAATAGAGTGACTATTTTGAAAAAAATTCAATATTTTTTACATTTTGCTATAATAAATATCCCCAAAAAGAAAATAAAAAAATTTTTTTTTCCTCAGTTTAGGCCGATACGTATTCTTCCCCATATTTTTCGTTAAAAAAAATCGCAATTAGCGTTTATTGATTGGTTAGCGCAAAATTTATAGCGTTTACAAAAAAGGGGGTAGTTTTATGGCATTTTTATTAATATATTTTTTTACTAGTAATGGTGGCGATTCAGCGTTTTTTTTCCGGTACTGCGATATTATGGCGGACACATCGGACACTTTTGACACATTTTTGGGACCATTGGCATTTTTATAGCAATCAATGCTATAAAAATGCATTGGATTACAATAAAAAATGCCATTGGCAGTGAAGGGGTTAACACAAGGGGGCGGGGAAGGGGTTAAGTATGTTCCTGGTGTGTTCTAACTGTATGGGGGGGGGGTTGACTCACTAGGGGGAATCACTGATCTTCCGTTCATACATTGTGTAACTATGAACGGAGATCAGCGTTTCCCCCGCTGACAGGAACGAGAGGAATGTGTTTACACACATACCTCCCGTTCCCCGCTCTGTAACGAACTCGGGGGGCGGCGCGCGCGCGGGCCGCCGGCAGCGCGCACGCCCCCTAGTGGCCGAAAAAGATAGGACGTAGAGCTACGTGCTCTCGCCCAGCAGTGCCACCGTCCGCAGTAATATGACGGAGGGCGGTCGGCAATCAGGTAATTTACAGGAATTTCCACTCACTTCTGGTTTGGCTATGAGACAAGGAAGTGAAGGGAAAAAAAAAGTTTTGCCTAAAGTTCTTCTTTAACCACTTGCTTACTGGGCACATATACCCCCTCCTGACCGGTGAACTTTCAGCTTCCAGCACTGCGTCGCTTTAACTGACAATTGCCGCGGTTGTGGGACGTGGCTCCCAAACAAAATTGATGTCCTTTTTTCCCCACAAATGGAGCTTTCTTCTGGTGGTATTTGATCATCTCCTGCGGTTTTTATTTTTTGTGCTATAAATAAAAAAAAGTGACAATTTTGAAGAAAAAAAATCAATATTTTTTACTTGTTGCTGCAATAAATAGCCTAATTTAAAAAAAAAAAAAAAAAACATTTTTCAGTTTAGGCCGATACGTATTCTTCTACATATTTTTGGTAAAAAAAAAAAATCGCAATAAGCACAAAAGTTGTAGCGCTATAATAATAAAAATAAAATAGGGGACAGAATTATTATTATTATTATTATTATTATTATTTTTTTACTAGTAATGGCGGCGATCTGCGATTTTTTTATTTTTATTATTTTTTATTATGGGACTGTGACATTATGGCGGACACTTTTGACACATTTTTGGCGCCATTCACATTTATACTGCGATCAGTGCTATAAATATGCACTAATTACTGTATAAATATGACTGGCATTGAAGTGGTTAACACTAGGGGGTGAGGAAGGAGTTAAATGTGTACCCTGCATTGTGTTCTAACTGTGGGGGGAGGGGGGATGACCGATCTGTGTCCCTATGTACAAGGGACACAGAATCGGTCTCCTCTTTCCCTGACAGGACATGGATCTCTGTGTTTACACACAGAGATTCATGTCCTTGTCCCTGTAACCGGTGATCGCGAGTGCCTGGCGGACGTCACGGCCGCCAGGCAGACGCATCGGCATCTTAGTGATGCGGCGGGCACGCGCGCGCCCCCCAGTGGCTTGCAGGAGCCGTTTAAGTAAAAAGACGGCGACCCGGAGAAGTAGAGCCACCCTGCGGCTGTACATAGTGGTACGGCCATCGGCAAGTAGTTAATGTTTGTATGTTAAAATACCTTGATAAAGTCGTACGTTTTCACTTTACTTTGTCACATGGACAATCAGGAGAATTCTCTGTATTCTATATTCATCTAGTATTGTAATCTTTAAAATTTTT